>JZKD02S1610589.1:66330-95947 GCA_000966675.3 Picea glauca
CATGGTTGAGACAAGTAGTTGATGAGTTGGAACATACATGAGGTGTATAGTTGATGATGTTGGTACATATTGATGAGTCATAGTTTATGAGTAGTTGACACATGATTGGTACATATTGATGAGCCATAGTTGATGAGTAGTTGACACATGATTGGTACATATTAATGAGTCATAGTTGATGAGTACTTGACATGTGATTGGTACATACTTGGTACATGGTTGGAGGCACTTGTTAGTAGTATTGTTGACACATGGTTTATGGATGATGCAACATACTTGTATTATTAGAAGCACATATTGATCTTGGTGATGATTATGAGTTGTTGTGTTATGCTTGGTTGATGCACATCTTTGAGAGTTGTCTTGGTAATTGATCTTGGTGAGTAGATCTAATTTGGTTGATAACATTGATGAGACAGGTTGTTGTGATAGGTTGTTTGGACAAGTTGTTGTGATAGGTTATTTGTACAGGTTTGGTGCATGGTTGATGCAATTGTTCAAGGTACAGGTTGAGGTTTAGGTTGGTGCATGGTTGATGCACTTCTTTATGGTACAGGCTGATGCATGGTTCAGGTTATTGGTACAGGTTATTTGGTGCAGGTTGATTGATACAGGTTTATAGCAGCATATCTCATAGTGATAGTGTGACATTGGTTCCATAATTCTACTTATGCATCAGGGCGGTTGGACGGGGCAAGGACAGGTGGTTGTAGCCACCTTCTAGTTGTAGCCGGAGAACATAGGGGGTTGTAGCTTCCTTCTGGTTGTAGTCAAATAATAGGGGAGTTGGAGCTTCCTTCAGGTTGTAGCTTGAGAAACAAGGGGGTTGGATCCTCCTTCTAGTTGCAGCTGGAAAACAAAGGAATTTGGTGCTTCCAATGAATGTAATTCTTCAAGACATATAAGATAAAGCATTCCGTGGTTTTCTCCCGCTTTGTGTTTCCACGTAAAACACTGGTGTACTGTGTATGTGTATGATTGTTCATTTGTTCATTGCTTATTTACTCTGCAGTTATTGGATGATAATGATACATTGATATAACACTTGGATTATATGGTTAAAAAGGATTAAATTGCTCTATTACTGATTCACCCCCACTCTTAGTAATCCAAAAGATGAATGATATAATTAATAGTTAATGTTTAAGTAGTGCTTGAAGGTTAAAATTGTTGAAATAACTCTATACTCATTCACCCCCCTCTCAATATTTTTGAATATTCCAACAATTGGTATTGGAGCAAGTTCTTTCAGGAACAATCTAATCACTGGAAGGAAGATCATGGATAAGCAAGGATAATTTACCAAAAATGGAACACCATTGTTTGATGGGAAAATTATCCTTTTTGGAGCATAAGAATGAGATCATTTTTGCAGTCACACAGAATTGATGTTTGGAAAACTATAGTAAATGGATACACTGCACCATATTCTCCCCCAACAGGTAATGCTAGGAAAAAGATTAGTGAATACAATTAAAAGGATATAAATTCCATTCTAAGTGGTCTAATAGGTTAAGAATTTGTTAAGGTTATGCATTCTGATTCTGCAAAGGAAATATGGGATAAGCTCAATAATGTTTATAAAGGAGATGCTAAAGTCAAAGGAGACAAGATTCAGACTTACAGAGGAAAATTTGAACATCTGAGAATGAAGGAAGATGAAGATATTGCAACTTATTTTCTCTCAGTCAATGAAATTGTGAATACTATAAGAGGATTGGGAGAAAATATTGAAAAATCAGTTATTGTGCAAAAAATACTAAGATCTATCCCAATGAGATTTGACCCTAATATATTAGCTCTAGAAGAAATACAAGGTCTGGCACATTGAGAATGGATGAGTTACATGGAATACTTACAACATATGAAATAAGAACATAACAGGAAAATCCATCCAGAAGGGGTGCAACTTTCAAATCCTCCAAGAAGACAAGAAAGAACAAGTCAAGGCAAAAACCATACTCTAGAAATAATGATGATTTAAATAATGAAGAAGAAGCCAACTTTGTGAGAAAGATGAAAAGAGGAACCCGAAAGTACAAAGGTAAGCTTCCTTTCAAATGCCTTAATTATGGTAATGCATGCCATTTTGCTTATGAATGTCCTTATGCAAGGTGTTCAGATAGTGATGAAGAAGAAGCTCTTAAGAAAGAAAATAAATCCTCTATTTAAAAGGCGATAGTTGCTCATCCGATTAAGATGATGATAGTGACAGTGACTCAATAAGAGTACTCTTCATGGCGTTATAGAATCAAGAGGAAAATACTAAAAATAATGAAGAAGACTATGAACAATAAGGAGAAGTGAATCTTGAGGAAGAATTGATCAGTGCCTTAAGTGATCTAAGAATAGTAAGGAAGAAAAATAGGTCTCTCAAAGAAGAGTTAAGTAAAATGAAGGAAGGATTTCAAAACCATAGCAAAAATTCTGAAGAATCCAATTAGACTATCATAGATATAAGGATTCAATTGGAAGAAGACAAAGTGGTTGAAGAGACACTCAAGATACAATTGGAAGAAAAGAAGAAAATAACAGAGAATATGGAAGCTGAAATAGTTTTACTAAGAAAGGAACTACGAAATAAGGATATCCAACTAAATTTTGGCAATAGCACCAAAATACTGGATGGAATCATCTGCAATAAAAAACCATTCTATGACAAGTATGGACTTGGATACAGACAAAATAATATTGATTAGGGTTCAATATTTATGAGAAAAAAAAATGAAGAAGAAAAAAGAAGTTACAAATACACTATCAAGGGTTCCATCAAGAAAGAAGAATGCAAGCCTCTAAAGGAGGACATACAAAAACTAGAAATAAAGAAGAATAAAGAAGAAGATCATGCATTCAGAAGAACATTGAATCAAAAACCAACAATGAAGAAGACCCAATAAGAAAATCATGATGTCAAAAGAACAACACCAACTAGAATACCACCCACACCCAGGTACCAAAATATTTTTCTTGGCTTGTGTTATTCTTTCAATAATTTTTGGCATAAAGCCATAAATTGCAGAGCCTATGCAAAGGGTAGAAACACCTGGTGTTGGTTGTGGAGCTTGATTATCTTCCTGATTCAAAGGTATTTGTTTTCAACCATGTTTATACCCCATGAAGACTTTACACCCTAGAAGAATGTACACTCCTCCACGTGGGGCAGTGCAGAGGGGGGTTAACCCCTCCGCAGGGTCCGGGGGAAAGCGAACCCTTGAAGGAAAAATTTCCTTGTAAATGTATATTGTAATTTCCTTGTAAATATGGATCGTTCATTATAAGGTCACAGATCTAATGGTAGAAGTTATGTTAGGTTTTTTTCCCTAGAATACAACCCTCTTTTATGAGGGAAATGTATTGCGGCTATGTATCATTGTGAATATTATATTCTAAGATAGGAGACTGTGAGAGAAATAAAAGGAAGTTACAACAACTGTGTTGTAGGTTGTATCCCTTCATTTGCTAGATAATAATAAAGAAAGGACTTGACAATTTCTCTGTTGGACATAGCCCACACTGGGTGAACCACACATATTTGCGTCTCTATTGTATTGTGTATCTTCTGTGTTTTATTTACGCATTTGTTTTATTTTATTGCTCCACGATCTTGGTTTTATAAGAACTGGTATCAGAGCGAAAGGTAACTCATAGGAAAAGAGGGTTCTTGGTTCGAGTGGGAGCAATGGCGGAAGATGAAAAGTTTAGGGTAGAGAAATTTAACAGCCAAAACTACCAGTTATGGAAGATGCAGATGGAAGATTATTTATATCAGAAGGATATATTCCTACCATTAGGTGGAATAGAAAAGAAGATGATGGCCATGAAGGACGAAGAATGGGAGGTTCTTAATAGAAAGGAACTGGGAATGATACGGCTGAGCCTGGCAGTGTCAGTGGATTTCAATATTACAAAAGAAAAGACAATGAAGGAGTTGATGGATGCATTGGCTAAACTATATGAAAAACCCTTGGTGTCCAATAAGGTATTTCTAATGAATATATTATTTAGTATGAAGATGTCATAAGGTGGGTCTGTTTCATATCATTTAAATGAATTTAATACGGTTACTAATCAACTAAGTTAAGTAAAAGTGGACTTTGATGATGAGGTCGGGGCTCTTCTAATCTTGTGCTCATTGCCAGAAAGATGGAATGACTTGGTCATGGCTGTAAGTAACTCTGTCTTTGGTTCAAGCACTTTAAAATTTGATGATGTTGTCGGTGTTATCCTTAGTGAGGAAATGCGATGGAAAAGAACAAGTGAGACATCAAGTAATGCAATAAACATGGAGAACATGGGAAGACAAAAGGATATAAGAAAGGGCTCAGGGAACCACAGGAATTCTAGGAAGGGAAGATCCAAATTCATACTGGAAAGATATATAGTTGGAATTGTGGGAAGAAAGGACATATGAAGAAAGACTGCAGAGCTCCAAAGAAACAAAGAATTTGACAACATGAAAAAATCAGGAAGCAAATTTAATAGGTGATGTGTTACAAGATGCTTTGATTCTTTTTGTAGATAATATTTCTGAGTCTTGGGTAGTAGATTCAAGGGCTTCATTTCATGCCAGACCCCAAAGGAAACATTTTCTAGATTTTGTTCAAGGTGATTTTGGACAGACTCATTTGGTTGATGATGCACCATGCAAAATAGTTGGAATGAGAAAAGTTAAAATAAATCAAAGGAATGGAAACCGATGGTTGTTGAAAGAGGTAACACATGTTCCAAATCTAAGGAAAAATCTAATTTCAACAGGGCAGTTTGCAAGTGAAGGATGTATATCCATATTTACAGATAAGGTGTGGAAGGTCACAAAAAGATCATCGGTGATAGAAAAAGGAGATAAGGTAGGTACATTGTATTTATGTACTGGTAATACTTAATCTTATATCTCTTTAGTTTTTATAGGAGTGGATACAACACTATGAAATCATAGGCTTGGACACATGAGTGAGAAGGGGATGTAGATACTTCACAAAAAGAAAATTGCCAGATCTTAAACAAATTGATTTGGATTTCTGTGAGCATTGTTATGGAAAACATAAGAGAGTCATATTTATCAGTGTCAGAAAAGAAAAGAAGAGTGAAAGGTTAGATATTGTGCATACATATGTATGGGGACCAACTCATGTATCATCTCTTGGTGGATCTCGTTATTATGTTACTTGTATTGATAATAAAAATAGAAAAACTTGGGTTTATTGCATTTGAAAAAAATGTGATATTTTTGATACTTTTAAGAAATGGAAAGCTTTGGTTTAGAATGAGACAAGAAAAATGTTGAAGTGTCTCAGATTAGATAATGGAGGTGAATATTACAACGAGTTTGATGATTATTTTTCATACCATGGGATTCATAGAGAGAAGACAGTTCTAGGAAAACCACAAGAAAATGGTGTGTCAGAAAGGATGAACATGACAATCATGGAGTGTGCAAGGAGTATGATATTGCATGCTGGTTTGCCTTTACAATTATGGGCAGATGTTGTAGATATTGTTGTTTACTTAATAAACATAGGACCGCCAATATCTTTGGATGGTGGAATTCCATAGGAGGGGTAAACTATTATTTTTTGAAGACTTTCGGTTAAGAAGAATTTGTCCATATTGATAAAGAAAATAGAACAAAGCTTGAGGCAAAATCCAAGAAGTGTACCTTTATTGGATATGGTGTTAATGATTTTGGTTATCACTTATGGGATTACGAAAATCACAAAATCATTAGGAGTAGAGAAGTCATATTCAATGAGAAGGTCATGTACAAAGATCAGTTGCAGGGAAAGAAATAGGAAAAAAAAAAAACCGGAATACACAATGCTTGATGAGATCACTGAAAAAGAAATTTCAAAGATACCAGAAAATAAAAATGTACAACAACAAGAGCAATAGGTACCTCAAACTCTTGCAAGTGTTGTTAGAATATATATAAGGTTAAATAGACCCCCTAAACGATACTCTCCTTCACTGTATTATTTATTGTTGATTGATTCTAGTGAACCAAAATGTTATGAAGAGACAATGCAGGTAGACACTAAAAAGAACTGGGAGCAAGGAATGAACGAGTAAATGGATTCCCTGGTAAATAAGCATACTTGGTAATTGGTTCAGTTTCCTGTAGGAAAAAGAGAATTGCAGATTAAATAGGTTTACAAGTTGAAGGAAGAAGATGGAGGAAAAAAGTGGTACAAGAATAGACTTGTTGTAAAGGGGTTTGCACAAAAGAAATGTATAGATTTTGATGAAATATTTTCTTCTGTTGTTAAAATGAATTCAATTAGGACTATTTTAAGTCTTGTGGAAGTAGAATATTTGCATCTTGAACAGTTAGATGTAAAAACAACTTTTCTCCATGGGTATTTCGAGGAAGAGATTTATATGCAGTAGCCACAGGGGTATGAGGTCAAAGGGAAGGAGAATTCGGTATGCAGGTTGAAGAAGAGAATGTATGGCCTAAAGCAAGCTCTAAGGCAGTGGTATTTGAAGTTTGACATGTTTATGACAGAACAAGGTTATTGTAGATGTCATTTTGATCATTGTGTTTATTTTAAAAGGCTAGAAAATGGAAGCTATATTATCTTCTTATTGTATGTAGATGACATGCTTGTTGCATGATCTAATATGCAATATATAAATGTGCTCAAGAAGAAATTAGATAATTTATTTGCGATGAAGGATTTGGGTGCTGCAAACAAAATCTTTGGTATGAGAATAACAAGAGACATGAAAAATCACAAATTGAAATTGTCTCAGGGTGAGTACATAGAGAAGGTGTTGGAGAGGTTTAGAATGCAGAATGAAAAACCACTTAGTACACCTTTGGATAGCCATTTAAAATTAACTAAGGAAATGTGTCCCAAGACACAGGAGGAGATAAAATACATGTTGAGGGTCCCTTATTCATCAACAGTTGGCAACTTGATGTATGCAATGGTTTGCACAAGACCAAATATTGCACATGCAGTGGGAGTTGTGAGTAGGTATATGAACAATCTTGGTAAAGAACATTGGGAGACATTAAAGTGGATTCTCAAGTATTTGAGAGGTACTGTTATTCATGCATTATGTTTTGAAGGTTCCGACACTGTTATACATGGATATGTTGATTCATATATGGTAGGTGATAAAGATAGCATGAGGAGCACCACGGGGTGTGTTTTTACTGTAGGTGGAATAGGACTAAGTTGGATTTCGAAATTGAAAATGGTTGTTGCACTTTCAACAATGGAAGCAGAGTATGTTGTTGCTACAAAGGATAGTAAATAAATGGTTTGGTTAGATAGTTTATGGAGGAATTGGGAAAGAAGCAGAATAATAGTAGGTTGTATTGTGACAATGAGAGTGTCATTCATCTTGCAAACAACTCAACCTTCCATTCAAAGAATAAGAATATACAACTCAAGTATCATTTCCCATGATTTGTCTTGGAAGATGGACATTTGAAGTTGGAAAAAAGACATACTATCCAGAATCCTGCAGACATGTTAACAAAGGGAGTAATCAGGGAGAAACTGAGTTCCTGCTCAGTTTCAGTTGGTCTTCAAGCATGAAGGTGAAGATGAGAATTTTTCCAGGTCCAAGAAGGATCATAGTCCAACAGATACAACAACAATGGATTTGTTGAGATCAGTCTCCAAGTGGGAAATTATTGGTTGTGGAGCTTGATTATCTTCCTGATTCATAGGTCTTTGTTTTCAGCCGTTTTTATACCCCATGAATATTGTACACCTCATAATACTGTACACTCCTCTAGGTGGGGGGGTTGCATGGGAGGCTTGGCCCTCTTGCGGAGTCTAGGGGAAAGAGATCCCTCGACAGGGATTCAGGGGCGAAGCCCCCGAAGGAAAAATTTCCTTGTAAATGTATATTGTAATTTCATAGTAAATCTGGACCATTCATTATAAGGTCGTAGATATGACGGTAGAAGTTATGTTAGGGATTTTTTTCCTAGGAAACCCTCTTTTATGAGGGAATTGTATTGTGGCTATGTATCATTACAAATATTGTATTCTGAGAGAGGAGATTGTGATAGAAAGAAAAAGGAAGTTACAACGGGTGTGTTGTAGGTTGTATCCCTTCATTTTACTGGATAATAAAAAGGAAGGACCTGGAAATTTCTCTGGTGGAACCACGTATATCTGTGTCTCTATTGTATTGTGTATATTCTGTGTTTTATTTCTTCATTTGTTTTTATTTTATTACTCTGCGATCCTGTTTTTCTAACACTTTTGTCACAAACTACTTAGCCCCTAAACATTAAAACTAATTATTAATTGATCAATCCATTAACACATCACAACATGTACATTTGTACATGTCTCTCCCATTGGTAGGAGGATGCTATTCAAAACTAGGGATCATTATCCCAACTCTAGTGGTATTGATGTCTTATGGTTGTTCCATGTGGATGCCTGTATTTTTTGTCACATTACCTTATCAAAACTAGGGATCATGTCCCTTAAAAATCACTACTTCTCAAGACTTTCTCATGTAGTTGATTATTTTCCAGCTATACTTATGGTTCCCAAAATAGGTGCTAAAACTCTAACTCTCTATCTACTAATCTAGTACCACCATGTCAATTATCAAAACAAAAGGACCAATGAGCCTAGACCACACTTGTTGACACACCCTTAAGTTGTCTCTATCTTGCATCTCAAGAGAAGGGGCCAACTCTCGGACCACTTTAATACCTTGTCGCTTGAACGTTTGGAAGGCATGAATTTCACTAGTAAACATAGTCAACAAGATATTTGTATTGATAATGAAAGTTTATTCTTTCTAATAATCTAGAACTTGTGGCCATTTTTTCCTAGAAAATAGCCTAATTGGTATTAGAAAGTGCTTTCATTTTTTGAAGAGCCATGTATCTATCTTGAGCCATATATATATATATATATATATATATATATATATATATATATATATATATATATATATATATATATATATATATTTAACCAATAATCTTGGGTGGAAAATTTGAGCCTATGCTTAGTGAGATGAAGTAAAATTTTTACCTAGCTACTTATTGACTTATTTGTGAGTTTAACTTCTTTAAGTAAAAAGTTTACCTAGCTACTTGTTGACTTATTTGTGAGTTTATATTCTTTGTTAGCTAGGTATAGAAGTTGGTTAGACACATTTTGTAGTTGAATTATTTTCTCTTGTATAATATATGTTGGATTTCCCTTGAGATTAACTATGTTCATCCAATTTTGCATGGATTTGTATGCCTCTTATGTCTATTTGTTTGCAACCCAAATTTGTGCCTCAGATCGTTACATTGCTTGGATGAGGGAACCAATCATTCTCATGAGTTCCAACATTTTGTATTCCCTATATGTTTATTGGGATATGAGTAGTTATCTCAAGTCTTTCTCTTATTCTTTGAGTGCTTCAAGGAAAATTGTTATTTTGTTGTTGTCTTAAATGTTATAATCTCATCTTATGCTATCTTGGATTTCATTTACTTTCTTGTACTTTGGATTCCTATACTTTGATTTTAATCCCAAATTTTCTTTCATTCTTTCCATTTTGAAGTGTGTTTGCCAGCTTTAGAATAGGCTAGACTAGGCTCCAATCCTGCATTTCCTATGCTTGCACCTCGAAGCTTGCAAGCTCTATTTGATAATTTAATGTTGGAATTAATAGTGCATATATTTAGCCCAACAAGGACATAGCAAAGATGGACAGTATCAGGAAAACCATTCCAAGCTACAAACAAATAAGGAGACTGGAAAGACAAAGAAGGATACCGGGAAGTGGTGCGACTTCCATAAGATCCCTTGGCATAACTTTGCTCATTGCCGCTCAAAGTAGTCGTTGGTGGCCAAAGTGAAAGCCTCCGAATCAGAGCCACTACTCGGACACACACACACACACACACACACAATGCATATTTAATGAGTTTTAATCAAACAACATAGAGATACTACCACCATACAGACTCAAATGGAAATAACAATAATTCATATACACAACAGAATACATGATAACATTCAAACATCACAAACATGCATAACATATATAATTAAGTACATAAAGATACTTATCTTTTAACTGGAGTAAAATCCACCAACTGTGTTCTGACCTTCCATGAACCTCCTAGCCTTAGACCACGTTTCTCATCACTCTCAGTAGTAGGTCACCCCAGAGCTGGGACTAAACTCCATCAGAAAAGGGATTCCTAGGTTAGGAAAGGTCAAAAAGGAAGTTGCAAAAAACAACAGGAAGGATCTTTTATCCTAGGAGCCACTTATGCCCACAACCCATAGACCCTCATTCCCCACACACCTGCTCCACCCTAGGAGGGTACACCTTCTCTAATACAAGTCCATTGGCCAGTACACCTCCCTTACCTTGGGCTTCAACAACATGCTAGACCAGAAGTCTCAGAGTACTGTAGCTGCTATGGGACTCCCTTCTAGGAGAACTTAGTTCCCAACAAACTCTCTCAGCTGGGAGAGTTGCTCAAAGGCCTGACAACCTGCTTCTTCAATTAAGCTCCTTAGAAATACTGCAACAACATTCAACTAATATCTGGGTGATGACATCTACAGGAATTAGTTATGGAACCGGAAATGGAAACGACCAGATGCTAAGACACAACACGACTCAAGAAACAGATGGAAGCAACCCAAAAACGGTTCAGGTATAGACTCGGCTCTGCAAGAGCGGATATGATGGGTTCACGGAAATAAACAGGTCAACTTCACATTTCTGGCTTTTAGAATGCATGGTTATACAGAGGTCCAACATAGAGGAAAAATGGGTTCAGACAGAGGATCCCAATGAACTCAGATAGAGGATGGAAGAATGGGCATTGGACTTCACAGGAGACGTGGATCAATCCACAGTTCTCCCCTGGGTTCAGGCTATGTGACTAGAGAACAAAATGCCCAGGTCGATGATGAAGGTTCCGGGTTCATACGGAGGATGGGAGAATGGAATAACACCCCCAGTACGGTTTGACTCTTGGGTTTTAACTGCATGAGCCCAGGTTGACACCTGTCTCCCTGGAGCTGCATGCGCTCCATTTAGCATACATTCCCTTTACAATAACTTAGGACACCACTCAACATGTCCACCTTAGCCTTCAGGAATAATAAAAAAATATTATTCCTTTAGAGGTAAGTCCCCTAGCTTAGCCCCTAGGCCCCTGTTGGAGCCGCCTTTTTCATTTTGGTTCAAATCTATTTTAAAGGTCAAATGTCGGTTCTTAAGTTCTTTTTCACTTCGTGACATTCACCTACTGAAAATCTCAGTAGTCTCGACATGCGAAATAGTGGGAGATGTGATGTTTCATAAGTTACCACTTTTATCGTTAAACGAAGGTTGTTGCTCTTTGTACCTAGGAATATCTCTCTTTGGGAGTTACAAGTCATAAGATTTACAAACCCTGATGTGCGAGGTTGTGAAAAGTTTCAAAAGATTACCTCAGGTGAAAGCTAAGAGTGGGACCATGTAAACCCCAATCAAATGCTGTCGGGATTTCACATCTTGGCGTTCACTCTCTCCTAAAATATTACCGCTAAAACTTTGAAAGACGAAGCCACAAAACTTTTACCTAAGTAACTCGGGTTAGAGTCCAGGTTGATTAGTCTTGACCATGATTTAAGCTCCTCGGGATTTCGCGATTCGACATACTTTCCTCCCGAAAATAATACCTTTGAAGTTCTGAGCCACGAAGTCGCGATATAAATTAAAGCGTAATCAATTAAAACACTTAATCCTAGTTACGTCCTTGCTTAATTAAGTATAATCATCGCAATCTTGGGTTTTAGAGGGTCGAAAGGTTAGAGTTGAAAGTCTCGATACGAAGAACACTGAAATGATTGATTTAAATCCTGATTAAGGAAGTCAAGCCAACCATAATCAATGTTTAATGCAAATGATAATAACGCACAGTTTACGAGATAATTTCAAATGTTCCTCGTGCCATCTTGTCCCACGAATCGTCGAATTTTATGGCATTAATTGGAAATAAGGCGAAACGGTAAAGTAAGGATATGGTTTTTATTGCCAAATCTCTATCTAAATATGATTGGACTGTTCTGTTTGTAAGGACATCGATGTGTTAAATGTTTGAAGATATAGATCTTTTGCTTCCTATTTTATTCATAAATTTCCTTTCTATCCCGCACAGAGAAGTTTTTCTCAGTAAGCTAACTTCTATATGTATACGCATTTTTATTGCAGAAGAGCTAAGTTACAATCCCCTATCATGGCCCCGCGAAAAGCATCCAAAGAAAGCGCTGAGGTTTCATGACAAGGTTCTGATAATATTTCAGATACTTCACCTCGAAGCATTGATTCTGTACGAACCTGGTCATACGTCTCAAAGGTGTTGCAATCATAGTTGGTGAACTACTCGGATGATTCCAGTGACAACGAAACAAACGACATGACTACCAAATACAAGATCGTCGTCCAGGCAGAGATGCACAAAGTAGTGGCCCGACCACGTCTTCTACCTTACTATGACATGATCTGATGGGCACTAGATCATGTAGACATCCCTACCAGAACCATCATCAATGAGAAGGGGGTCACTGTTGGGACCTTCAGACCATAAAGATTACAGGTTATGTACAAATTACCACCCACGTTAGAATTCTCGTACAATGCAAAGTTTCTAGATGGTTTTAAACAAAAGGATTGCGAGCAATACGTAAAAGTTTTATTTGATTTGATTAAGGATTGCGTCTCACACCCAGCGAAGTTCAGGGCAGACATCAATGGAATTTATTCCATATCTTCTTTGGAACCACAGTTCAAATACATAGTGATGATGACCTGTAGATTGTACGAGAGGGAAGACACCACACATTTTTTCATCCAATGGGTGCCCTTGATATACTCAGTAGAAGAAGGCTCTTCTTTTGATTGGGCTAAAATGTTATCAGATAGCCTGACCAGTTGGATTACAGAATATCAGACACAGAAAGAGAGCAGGAAAGTTGCTTCATTTTTTATGTCCGCATATCTCATGGATGTAGTATGTTCCATGATGCCTTTTCCCTTGATGAATTGGAGCTGGGCTCCATCAGATGCTGAGCCAGTCCATGTATACCATTCTAATCTTTGGGAGGACAAGGCTTCGGATTTTGTATATGAAATATTCAACTGGGTGATGGTATCGATGCATGTTGCCATCTTCGGTAATCTGCCACCCAGGATATCGGATAGCATCATGGAAAATTTAAGAAAAGTGGTCGATTGGTATGTGGAGAAAGAATTCTCATACATCAGGGTTTTTCGGCACTTCCATCCCTCCACATGCTTTACCCTTACTCATACCCGATAGGCTGGCTTGTCGTGAGATCACCAGGCAAACTGTAATTGGCGGTATAATTAAAGAACTGAAAGGGTATTCAAAAAAGGTATGGCCACCTTTTCCTATTCACTTAAACACCTATTCATTATTAGACTTCGGGCATGTAAAGGCCAAGGCAAAAACCCTAGAAGATATAAATTTGGTTCATATCGAATTCAAGAAACACGATCCACACAGGGTCGTGAGTAATCATTTGGCCAGCTGTGGCCTTAAAATATTTGAGCACAAGAATTCACCTCATGATGATATTTTTCAAGGCGCGAAATCTTATTATGAATTTTTGGATCGAATACAAGCCCCGTTGCCCGAAGAGCGGGCCGATGTTATCATATTCCAAGAGCATAGGTGGAGTTTCCTTCCTCCAGTATTATGGGTGAAGATCCAACGATAGCAGAGGAGCAACAAATAGAAGCTGGGGGCTCTAAAGGTTTAACACCCTGCCAAGAAGAACACCAGGATAAAGAAGAGCAAGCTGGGGGCCCAAAACAGGAAGCTGAGGCTTCCGATCCCCCAAGCGAGCCAACTTCGGTCATTACTCCCCGAAAATCTTCTAAATAGGTAGGCAATCCCATCGCCTCCATTACCCCCCTACAGTCTACAAAGGAGATCCTGGATGTAGGTTGGATTGTGGGTGAAACATTGACACCTATATCAGTAGAAGAGCTACCTTCGAATAAATTCTTCTTTGATAAGAAGAGGAAAGCGGTTGTGAGACAAGAACTCTACCAAGAGGCAGCTGCTATCTCTAAGAACTTTAAAGTTGTAACTGATGGGAAAAATATGAAGAAAGTAGAATTTGCGACGCAAATAGCAGGAACATTGGGTGCTTTCGCCACGGTGAATAAATATTCAATTGGGACTCTAAAAGATCAGCTAAAATGAAAAAATCATTTGATCAAGACACTAGAGGCTAAGCTAGCCACAACAGAGGATGTTGCTAAAGACCAGGGAAGTGTGACTTTAGAGAAAGCAAGAATGGAAGATCAACAAGGAATCGAGTGGCTTAAAGTCGATTTCGAACAGTCACAATTGAAGGATCAGACGAGTCAGACTCAGATAAGCCAACAAGAAGAATTGATAGACCAACTTCGGGCCAAACTAGAATTTGCCGAAGGCCAGGTAATCGACATTGGGATATTTTAATCCCAGGCAATAGAGATTAGAAAAAGGTTATCGGCGACACATCAAGGTCTGCTTGTTAAAGTAGAAACAATTCAAAGCAGCTTCTGACTCATTGATCAGGTGTTGGAAAACCTCTCTCTTAAAGAAAGGGATGCTGGAGCAGCTCAGGTGGCTTTCCAGGAGGCTATTATAGCCACAACGAGAAGGGAAGCAAGCAATAGTTCTAGTTTTCCCATCATAGAGCAGACCAGGGGTAATATCTTGTTGAAAGAATGGGAGTGAAATATATCCGAAGGCAAACAACAAGCTACGAAGCTGAGGAAATCTTGTGAAGAAATTTTCGGCTTGTTAAGTGAGCTTTATTTGGGTTCTGATGGTGAAAGTGGCATGGAGATACTAGGTCAAACCAATACTACTAAATATATGCTAAATATCAAGGAAAATGAAGAAAGAGAATTAGCCGAAATATCACAAATAACTCAAACATACATAGTGCAAATAGACAAATGGCTAATTAAACCGAGTATGCTATTATGCTCTATCAATGCCAAAGATCAACAGATGGAAGGAAATATACCGCTATTGATGAAATACTGCTATATTTTTTAGGCAAATAATCAAGTCGAGCCATCTAAGTTGATATCACAGTTGGTGGAGAAGTGCGTTATTTGCAAGGAGCATGCGAAGAGGCAGGTTTCGGGTACCAGATGAGGACAAAGATAAAGAAATGAAACGTTTCGACTCTTTTTGATTGTAACCGAAAACCTGTGGAACTATTGAGATTCCAGTGCATAAAAATTTGTATAAATATACATTTTGAATTTTGAAGAAAGAAACAGGGCTGGACCTTTTTGATTAATTGTAATAGAGACTGTCTCTTTTTGAGACTTAATACAAAGCAATCCAGAGATTCCTAATTCCATCCCTACTGTGTTATGAGTTTGTTCTCTCTGTTATTTCATATTTATTCTTATTTCACCTATATATATCTGATCAATGTCGCATTGCAATTTAGTAAAACTTCTACTGCAGTGATTAATGTTTAGCTATCTATTGTTTACAGTTTTTCCTCTGTATCGGCTACTAGCAGGCACAAGACCTGCAAATCTTTAGGTTGTCATATTTTATGCTTCATCGGACCATTTCTTATCTTATTTTCTTCTCCTTTTTATAGAGTGAGATTCTCTTTTAATAGGAGCCTTGTTCTATAGACAGCTTAATGTTTTCCCATAATTCATACGCCATTTATTTCAAAATATAACGCAGTTACGGAAAAAAGGCCTTTGGTTTTCAATTAGCTTTAAATATTGATTCCTAAAGTTCTCTTTTATAAAATCAAATTGATACAACATAAAACTCTCAGATTTCTTTAAATTTTCTGTTCCCCTATGACTGTCCCTGTTGTAAGACAACCCAATATTGAACCCGGTTTGACAGATCAAACCCATATCACTTTAAATCTCTTTGATACCATACTTAAAACGACTAACACTCGAGTATAACTTGAAAATTCATGGGTTGCAATTGAAAGGGATATAAACATCCAGGAATTGTTGGAAGCCAGGCAGCGACAACCTAGAAATCAACCCTAACTTCCTTTCCCGAAGGTATACCCTTCTCCTTTTTACATCTTACTAACTTTCAGATGCGTAGACACTGTACTTTTTTAAGGCATTAAGTACAGACTCTGGAACAACAACCCCAAACACTTAGCCTCCTCCCTCACCCTACCTAGTGGAAGCTTAGTCCCCCATAATTCTTTCTTCATGGTCAGTCTACACGCAACGATGTTTATATTTTTATTAATGATTTTGCATAATTACATATACAAAGAAGGCTACTGGCCTCAACATCCTAGGCTCTCTGGCCTAATCATCACATAAGCCTCCTAACTTATTATGACTCGTCTAACCAACCTAACAAACATGTTTACAATTCATAATTACCATTGGGACTCTGCCGAGGAATATTACAATCCCCTCCCCTTATTTTTGCACTGTCCTCAGTGCAACTTGTTTATACATATATAATTCAAATTTTTTTCAAAAAGCTCCAAGATTTAGCTATTGGAAGCCTATTATCCATCTAGTGCTCTACTTTCAAGCACCAATTCTAGTGTTCATACTGCAACTGAAACTCAGTTTCTCTATTCCATAGAGTTACTTTAGGAAATCATTCAACTTATTGTTCCTTGTTACATGCTTCAATTAAACCTAATTGAAAGCACCGATTGGCTGTAGATCCACGATGTTCCATCCAACCTTAGATCTCACTATTGATAAAATTTGAGTAGGGATATGACTTCAGATATGTAAACACTCTATTCATACACCTATTCTTTCGAAAGCAACATTAGAACATACATGCAATATATATATATATATATACACACACACACAAGCAATTCTAATAACATTATAACTTGTATACGTATTACAAGATACATAACATAGAATGAATAGAGAATTGATACTTATCTTTTGATTGAGAAGACTTCCATATCAACATGGTCTAGGCCAAGGTACCAAACCCCAACAACACTCCAACCAATGGTCTCTCATTCCCCACATGCCTGTACCACCCTAGGAGTGTACACCTTCACTGTCACACAAATCATCGGCTGCTACACCTCCCTTTCCTTGGGCTTTAGCAAAAGTCTGGATCAGAAGTCTTAGAGCACCGTGGCTTGAGGAGTTCCAACTGCCCTCAAAGGTCTCCAATCAACATCTTTTCAAGCTACTATTTGTAGTAAACATTCTAACTTTAATCAACATCATCTCATTTGCATCACCCACCTGCAGTTATCATGAGAGAACATAAAAGAATTCATTTAGGAACTCCAACTTAGTTCAAAAAGGAATTCAACTTTTCCCCAAAACATGAAATTCCATTTCATAATTCTTCTTGGCTGTTGCCATATTAGGATTGCAACCTTCCTTGTGGTTTTCCACAAGCACCAAATTGCATACCATTTTCCTACAAGGCTTCATATTGCATACTGCCAACAATTGTCAGTATTTCCTGTACATCATAATTCAATTGCAATATGTACAGAACCATATGCAGTGAACTTAGAATTGTCTGCATCTAGCAATTCAATCATAATTACCAAACAATTTAATAAAATAGAATGACTCATCGTTCTATGCATATGCATTTTCACAGTAATATCTGTAAGTTCATTACTTCTTTTTCTAAACAAGAAAATTTCCTGTAGTCAATGCTTATGTGACTACTTGACTTGGAACTTTCCTGTTGCAATGTCTAACACCTCTATGAAATGTCCTCAACTTCATGAGTTAACAACATTTCAGCTGCCAGTAACGATTATTTCCATGCAATAATATATATGCACATACTTACAAAACATATTCAACCATTGCATTTAGTATACAATTCTATCTCTTACTATGCATGAGTGAAATTCTCAATGCATATTATTCAATGCACCTTGCATTGAATTACATAATGCTCTTTATCTCAGTCATGTATCTCACCATCCATAAGTTGAAATTATGGCCAATGTGTTGACACATTCTCCACACACTTCCTATTGTCTTCCCAATTAATTGGTTTCCTTCCTTTTTGACCCGAACACTACACCAAAGGTTGCAGTCCAAGTTTTATTTAAAGGTAGGAATATTTTAGTACATGTGTGGCTCATAACCTTTCCATATCCAACCATGCCCTAATATCATACATGAATAACTTACTAGAATTCATTCCTATAACAAGTTCTTATCTTTTAATTCTTTGGTTATTACCCCATAACCAAATTAACATGACATTCTACTATGTCAGTGTGTGCATTCAGAAGCTAAAAATATTTGAATTAATATAGGCCTTCATCCTTTACCACATCCAGTGGTATGCATTCAAATAATATAATCATGTGATTTTATAAAATAACTCTGGCTGAGGAAATTCTTATCTAAATTTCCTTTCAACAATTATGCAAAAAGAGTAATAAAAACTCATACCTGCATGACTGCCATTAATAAATTTTATACTACCTGAATGTCTGATGGAAATAGAAGCTTTCATGCTTCTTTTTATCAAACTTATAACAAACCTTCAAGTTTCTGTTGCTTCTTTCCATATGTAGAAACATAATAAAAAACACTTGCAACATGAAACAATTCTTTTTCTGCTTATGGTTGTTCAACCAACCTTAATTCAACTGCTGCTACCACAATTTTTAGCAACTTCTTTCTCCCTGTAAAACTTTCCCTTGTCGATCCCAGAAGTCTTCAATTCTTCCCGGATTCTTGAATCTTCATGTGATTTCATTGTAGTCACTGTACATGCCTATTTTTGTTCTGAGCACTTTTGATGCAGTGCCCCCACCTCAGTGGGGTCTGTTGACCTCCCGGTCAATGGATCTTCAAACTCTCGGAGCTGGAGTAGCTCTTCGGGTCCCTACTAGAACCTCCATGAAACAAATCCATAGGTCCTTGTGTGAAACCTTACCCACATGAACTAGCGGCGGACGCAAGCTTCCTCTACGTGACCACCAGCTATGACCACACACCTATGCAAAAGGCGTTTCGTGATCTCGAACTTCGGGTGTTTTGCTGCGAGTTAACCCCGACTCTCCTGATCCTCGAACTCCGAACGAAGAACCTAGCAAGTGCTAGATCCATTCCTTTGACCTTCGACGATGTGAACTTCAACTATGACCTGGGTTCCAAATCCCATGCACTTCGATACTTCTCACTTCACGATGTCGGAAGACTACTCACCTCCTTCCTTATGATACACGAAACCTTCTCCCCAACGAAGGAGATCGATGGTCAGATCTTCTTTCAGACTGACAAACCAAAATATTCCTCCTGAGATTCAAAGTGTTAAATGACTCCCGACTCTTATCTTCCTCGTGACTCCACTGGATCTGTCAACGCACGACTGTTAGCACCTCTCTCGTCTAAGGATCTCTACTATTTGTTTAGATTCTTGACAGGTTTCTTCTATCCAACTCTGCGTCAACCCTTTTGAACTTGTTTTCCATGAGGTGACTTCGACCCTTATCTTTCCTTTGAACACTTTACAACTCTATCCTTCTTGATCTTGATTCTCACAACAACTCAAGGATTCTCATGAATCCTGCTCGCACTCCTTGTGGCCTTCACGATAACCTCTGGCTGTCTGGAACTCTAATTTTGTGCACTCCTTGGAACAAAAGTTCTTCAACCTCCTTCCCTTGGGTTGGATAAGTCCAAGACTTAAATTGACTTGTGCACACCTTGCATGGCTCTGTGCTACCCTTGCACTTCTGTTGGTATAAGTTTCACGATATCTCTCATAAGATTTCTGAGGTAAACCCATAATCTGTGGACGCACTCCTTGCAGGAATTCATTCAATTGATACATACAAGAAACATAATACACCATAAAATTGGATCAAAGAATTCTTATATTGATTTCTCTTTATAAGTCATTCCATTTTTAAATTATTTGACTTGATATCTCCATACTCTTGTAGAAATACCTTCACACCCTTGGAGTGCATCCACAATCCTTACTATTCTAGCTTTCCTCCCTGGAGTGTTGACATGCATTCCTATTAGTTGGATATCTATCTCATAATTTCTTCTTCCATTATCTTAGGATGTTCATGGACTTGACTCCATCCAAGAGTTTTTCCTTGTCTACTTTGCATACTTTCCATCACATATTATCCTGATATTAATTTTCAGAATTCCATTATTACTTGGATTCCTCTGATTCAGCTCCCGCATGAATGAATTATAATTCCATAAAACCTTCCTTCCTTATTCCCATTCTTTGCGTCTCCATATGAACTTATAGTTCATACATTATCATGTATTGCATATGGATTTATCCACCTAGCATTCACATTTGATGTGCAAATATTGTCACCTGGATTGTCTTCCCCAAATAAGAATTCCGTTTGGGGTTTCCATGTTTCTTATCGAACCCAACATCTGATCCAACGAATTCTGAAAAATCTCAGATGTAGAATAAATAATTTTCCTTGACATTCTTCCTTATTTCTTCTATTTAAGACATATCTAACACTTTTTCTATTTTAATGTTACCATTATGTCTGGAATCCTCTTTCTGAGACCTTCCCAATCACAGCTTCCTTGCTCAATTATGATCCTTTAGCAGAAAGCTATGATCCTTTAAAACTTGAGCTTCTTCTTCGATGCAATTCTTGTGAAATGATCTCTTTTCTATGAGATAATGGATCTTACATCTTTGATGGAACCTATCATAAAGTTACTAGGTCTTAAATACCTCCCTAATGTAGGTCCGAACTAGACGAAACCCACAAGCTTCCTTCCTAACCCCTTTTCCCTTCTTTAACACAGTTTTCGATGACTAGCCCCCATTTTCCTTAATCCCTTAGTTCGCATGGGACCACGACTGTGACCAAGTGCTAATAGTTGGGTGCTTACTCAGGACTTTCGGTTTCATAAGTCTTCAAAGTATATCTCAAAAGTCTCTCAGGACCATTAGATGAATTAAGCATCGGAACTTCGGACCTCCGATGCTTGAAGTTCCACAGTGGATCTTCGGGACTTCGGACCTCAGATCTTCGAAACTTTGGATTTTCATGCTTGCTTCCTTCTAGACTCCCGAATTCCGAATTTACAGACTTCTTTACCTTCCGGGTCCACATAGTACACATGTCACCATCTAAAGTGGTGGAAAGTGGCATGCCTAGGAAAGGTCCACGTCACTCTTGGCGACATCATCTGGCCCCACCATGTCTACTCTTTTTCTTCAGAAGTTCTTCCCTCAACCTACGTTAATTCTCCTGAAATATGAAATTATGATTTTCTCTTTTGCTTCAGAGCTTCAGGTTTCAGAATTTTGTGCATCAGCACATCCCACTTCTCCCGGTCATCAAATTCTGAATTTACGATCTAATGGTTGAGCTCTTTTCCTCAGATCTACAATGTAGATCTCCCTCGGGACTTCAGAGTTTTGGGTTTCGGCCTTTTCTCTTATTTTCGCACCCAACTAAACTGAAGTCACAGAATCCAAAGGGCTTCCAAGTTAACCCTTTTGCACCTTCTCCCGATCTAATGATCGTAAAGGATTTCCCTTCCTTCTGAATAGATCCAATGGTTCACATTACTCTGCGGTCCAATACCACTCCTATTGTGGTTTTACGATACCGCTACTCTTCCCGAGCTTTGTAACGTGACCAAGGTAACTTATTGACACTCAGGAATGTTTCTGAGGTCAAAAATTGGTTCCTCTAGACACAATTTCCACTTGAAACCTTGGTCCTCATGACCACTTAACCGACCCATCCAGGCTCAGTGCTGAAAACCTTGGCTCTGCTCTCAATTTTTTTTTTCTATTTCAACAACAATATTTTCCAAACTCTTGCTTCAACTTCCACTAACATGGCCCATTCAGGGTCAGTGTTCAAACCCTTGCTCTGATACCAAATTTTAACATCCCCAACCACCAACAGGCCAAATGACGCTACTCAAACCCATTAACTTTACGTTGACTACTCTGATACCAAATTGTAACATCCCCGAACACCAACAGGCCGGACAATGCCACTACTTAGACACACACACACACACACACACACACACACACACACACACACACACATAATGCATATTTAATGAGTTTTAATCAAACAACACAGAGATATTGCTACCATACATACTCAAATGGAAATAACAATAATTCATATATGCAACATAATACATGATAATATTCAAGCATCACAGACATGCATAACATATATAATTAAGTACAGAAATATACTTATCTTTTAACTGGAGTAAAATCCACCAACTGTGTTCCAACCTTCCATGAACCTCCCAGCCTTAGACCACGCTACTCATCACTCTCAGCAGTAGGTCACCCCCGAGCTGGGACTAAACTCCATTGGGCAAGGGATTCTTAGGCTAGTAAAGGTCAACAAGGAAGTTGCGCAAAACAACAGGAATGATCTTTTACCCCAGGAGCCACTTACGCCCACAACCCACAGACCCTCATTCCCCACATGCCTGCTCCACCCCAGGAGGGTACACCTTCACTAATACAAGTCCATCGGTCAGTACACCTCCCTTACCTTGGGCTTCAACAAAAGGCTGGACCAGAATTCTTAGAGTATTGTAGCTGCTACAGGACTCCGTTCCAGGAGAACTCACTTCCCAACAAAATATCCCACCTGGGAGAGTTGCTCATAGGCCTGACAACCTGCTTATTCAATTCATCTCCTAAGCAATACTGCAACAACATTCAGCTAAAATCTGGGTGACGACAGCCACAGGAATCGGTTATGGGCCCAAAAATGGAAACGACCAGACGCTAAGACACAACACAGATCACGAAACAGATGGAATCAACCCAAAAATGGTTCAGGTACGGGCTCGACTCTGTAAGAGTGGAAAGGCTGGGTTCATGAAAATAAACAGGTCAACTTCACAGTTATGGCTTTCATAATGCGTGGTTATACAAAGGTCCAACACAGATGCAAAACGAGTTCAGATGGAGAATCCAAGTGAAATCAGGCGGAGGATGGAAAAATGGGCATCAAACCTCACAGGAGATGTGAATTAGTCCACGGTTCTCCCTTGGGTTCAAGATGCGTAACCAGAGAAAAAAATGCCCAGGTCGATGACGAAGGTCCCGGGTTCATACGCAGGATGGGAGGATGGCAGAACCCCCCCAACATGGTTTGACTCTTGGGTTTTAACTGCATGAGCCTAGGTCGACACTTATCTCCTTGGAGCTACATGCACTCCATTTAGCATATGTTCCCTTTACAGGAACTTAGGACAATACTCAACATGTCCACCTTAGCCTTCATGAATAATGATAAAATATTATTCCTTTAGAGGTAAGTCCCCTAGCTTAGCCCCTAGGTCCCAAACACTTAGCCTCCTCCCTCACCCTACCTAGTGGAAGCTTATTACCCCATCACTCTTTCTTCATGGTCGGTCTACACACAACAATGTTTATATTTTTATTAATGATTTTGCATAATTACATATACAAAACAGGCTCCTGGCCTTAACATCCTAGGCTCTCTGGCCTAATCATCACATAATCCTCCTAGCTTATTATAACTTGGCTCACCAACCTAACAAACATGTTTACAATTCATAATTACCATTGGGGCTCTACCGGGGAATATTACAAGACCTATGGATGGCTCCACCTCTATGAGATAGACCTTGAGTTCTCCACCACCTACCAAATGTTGGGAGCAAACTTAGTGGTCGCTAATTTCCATCTTTAGGACGAGTTGTTGTGTCGTTTGGGCCATCTCTGCATTCCATCAAGTGAGCACAAGAAGCTGATTTGGGAATCTCACTAGAGTCGGGTGGCTGGACACTTTTGCGTCAAAAAGACAGTGGTAGTGCTACAAAAACATTTCTACTGGCCAAAACTTCAACAAGATGTCGGAAAGTATATGAGGTCCTACACCACCTGCACTATTACCAAACCGACCACTAAGAAACAAGGCATGTACACCTCTTTTCCTACTCCCAAAAAGCCTTGGGAATCCATCTCAATGGACTACATGTTAGGCCTCCCATCCACCAAGAGGGGCAATGACTATGTTTTTGCGGTTGTTGATCGCTTTTCTAAGATGACAATTCTGGTCGCCTGTAGGAAGAACATCACTACAGAGGCCACTGCCAAGCTCTTCTTTAAACGTGTCTAGGTACACTTTGGGATCCCACAAACCATTGTCTCAGATCGGGACAATCGGTTCATTATCACATTCTAGTTGAGCCTCTGGTCACTGCTGGATACCAAGCTCACCAAATCCACTGCCTTCCACCCCCAGACAGATGGCCAAACCGAGGTCATTAATCGGATAATTGCACATATCCTACACATGTACAATTCCAAGTACCCTTGCACATGGGATGAGAGTCTTCCCTATGTCTAGCATAGCTACAACTGAGCCTTGCATAGCTCAACTGGACACAACCCCTTTCAGGTGGGGTTGGGATTCCAACCATTGGGCCCCATGGATGTTGCACTACCCCTGGAAAACACTTCAGCTGACTCATCTCCTGCTCCAATAGAAGCTGACAAAGCCACCTGATTCATTGAGAGGATCCATCACATCCACCAACAGGTTCACGATATTTTACAAAATTCCAATTCCAGGTACAAGCAATGTCATGATCAACACTGGGTGCCATATAT
This sequence comes from Picea glauca, assembly GCA_000966675.3. Lineage (NCBI taxonomy): Eukaryota > Viridiplantae > Streptophyta > Pinopsida > Pinales > Pinaceae > Picea > Picea glauca. Next base: position 90,956 of record JZKD02S1610589.1, read on the forward strand.
GTTTCAGGTGGGAGACAAAGTTTGGTTTCAATTGCAGAAAGAATGCCTTACAGGGCCCCATCAGAAGCTTCACCCACTCCAGTATGGGCCATACACCATCACCAAGGCTGTGGGTGACAATTCTTTTGCACTCAACATTCCCCCTTTCCTTGGCCTGCACCCCGTCTTCAACGTGGTTCTCCATCAACCATATTTCCCACCATTATTGGACACCTCAGAGATAGCAGAGAAGTTGACACCAACAGAGCTCAACCCTGATTGCATGCAGTAGGAATCCAGTGATCAGATTGTGGACACACATATCAAGGGAACCTGATAACAAAGGATCCATCTTTATCGATTTGTCAAAGAAGGGCAGCTCTTGCACTAAGGCAAGTGGCTCACCCGAGGCCAAATTCAATAGAAATTTCTTCATTTGATGGGGGAACTCAACGCAATGGAGACCATTGATTCCTAAGGGGCGAGGATTGATCCATATGGATTTCGGTGGCCTCCCACCTATTCCAACTGGTTCATTTTGGCAGTTTTCCAGTTTGGCAGTTTTGTTCCTAGTTTTCGGGTCCCTGACTTGTAGGGCCGTTTTGAGGCCCTAAACAATGTTTTTAGGGCTCGCCACAATCAAAAATTCCCTTTGATAGATTGCCAAAAATGTCTATTCATAGGATATACCTTTCCAACGGGCTATCGTGCGCCTAAAACAGAGATCGTATGCAAAAGTTACGACCCGGGGAAGTTGATGTACTAACTTACCCAAATAGGGCCCACATGACTTTTGGTGCTTCATCTCCTAGGGTTAGGTTTTTGGATGTCTAGGGTTTTTGACATTCCTTTTTATTGTAAAAATGACTTCAGAGCCTCATTGTAATCGTTTTCTTGCGAATGAGCATAGCCGTCACATCCCTTCTCAGAGATAAGATGACACCATTCCAGCAAGCTTGTTTTCCGTTGCATTTTACAGTTTCAGTGTATTTCCTTATTGAATAGAAAACCAATTTTACTGTATCTTTTCTATTCTATGTTTAGCATATTTTAATAATCTGTATTCATTTCGTTCTGCTCATAAATTCCAGATCAATGCAACTCCCTAGGCCCAGAAAAAGGTAACCCAAAAGAAATTCCCAGGTGCCCAGGGAGTGAAATAGTACTATATCTAGCAAATATATCTACAACCTGCACACATATTAATAAAATTGAACTATTAGTTGCAAATAGTAAAATTCAAAAACATAAACACAAACAATTTGAGAATCATACGATATTTAACTCTACAATGATACCTATGATGAAAGTGACTTGTCCATTCCAGATGGACATTCCCCGGCATCTCCTAGTCCCAAATCCTGTAGAAACACGAGAACAATACAAATTTGAGGATGTCATAAAATAAAGAAATGACTATGGTGAATTCATCAAATGTGATACATACCTGTGTGTGGGGTGCACCTAATGAACATGTTACCTCTATTGTTTCATCGGTGGTGGGGATAGGCATTGATGCATCCATTGGCATAGAGGGCCTACTACTCAGACATAACAAGTGCAAAACGACATACATTAAAATATCTATATAAATACACAAAATACAAAATAAATATATAACAATAAACAACATAGAGAGGGTTAAGACACTAACCTCCTCCATGAAGTTATGTTGTCCACCGGGCTCTATAGGGCCATAACATGTCTGCCCGCAACTCGAGAATCTATGAGGTTCATATGAATGACTGCTATGTCCATGTGCCCTCTCCTCACAGTACTCTCCTGTGCATGTTGAATATCCAACCCCTCTATCAATGTCTCTAGCAGACACCTACTGCGATATAGTGCAACAAAGCTACTATGTTGCACTAGGCTACAATTCAATGATGAAATATCTAGTTGTACCTATTGCAATCTCTCTACAATAGGAGGATGTTGGGTAGGGGGTTGGGCCTTCTCCTGGGGGGAGGAGGACCTAACACGGGGTCGCGCCTTGCATGCTCTTGGTCTTGTGAGAACCCTCAACCCACCCCTTAAACTTCAACAATGTCAAAGTAGTTGACATGCTTACCCAAAATAAACTCATCCCATAATTTTCTCAAAAAATAAAAGGGCATCTCCTTGTTATTGCAGGGAGGTTTATCATAAACCATATACCACCTATCCATCCAATTTTGACTAATTTGGGGAGGGATGCACCATTCAATGGATATGTGTTTCTTAGTCAATGGTAGTTCTTGTCCATTTCTAGTATCCCTAAAAATATACAATATTTGTTGTTTTGAAATGCCCAGTTCTTTGACTTGGTTTCCGTCCAAACCAATGCTATATTACTCATGTATTCTTTCCCTATAATCAGAAATAGAGGTCAATTTCCCTTGGGCACTTGAAATGAACTTCACAATGATGTCCAAAGAAGTGGCCAAGGACACTCTATTAGGCTCTCTAGTGTCCCTTAATTATTCATCAAGGGTTCTTAATATGACCTTGACCCCTCATCAATTTGAGTGTATACATTGGGTGGTTGTGGTGGGTTGGGGTTTTGATCTTCTTGGTTTTCTTCTCAGTGGTTTACATTGTCTTGGGGGTTCCATTATATTATATGTGCTACAATTTAAAAGCCATGGCATGTAAATTAGGTTGGTTTTTTAATTAAAATACAAAATTATGATTTTTTTTTAATTTAGATTCTTGCGAGCAAAATGCTAAATTGGAAATGACTAAATTAGGTTAAAAATAAGATAAATCAAACACACGTAGACACGGTGGAAATATCCTCCCTTATTTTCTCCTCTATATCTCCCCTCTCTTTGTTCAATGCGAGTCAAAACACGAACTCGATTTGTGCACAATGAGCACAAATCACGCTCACGAACCTTTAAAAAAGTTTAACAAAAGGAACGTGCGCACGTTCCTAGGAACATGCACGTGTTCTTAGGAACAAACACATGTTCTTGGGAATCCACACACATTTTTAGGAACACAAGCACGTTCCTTCCTGTAAACCTATGTGTCAATTCTCGTGGAGGTTCAGGCACTTCCAAACCTATAGGTTTAGGAATGTGTGTGCATTCCTAAGAATGCATACACATTCATGCGAGTGCACGTTCCTGCTGACCCACTTGCCACTTTTTCAGCCACAAACTTCTTACAATCGCCCAAAGGTCTAACTGTCACGATGATTAATGGTGGTTTTCCAAAATTTACTTAGCTTATACATGTCTTCTTGATTTAAATTGTCGAGATGTTTCTGAATTTCTAGCGCTTCTCGAATGATGCAAGAGGAATAAAAGGGTGTTGAGGCAGGAATTCTAATTTGATCAAAGAAAATGAGGTGTTTATATTTGTGGGAGTTTTCAATGATAGCTGACCTAGAGATCCAATTTTGGAGTGTGTCAGCTATGTGTTCTTTAAGTCGAGCATTGAAATACCTACCAGTTTGACCTATGTATGATTTACTATGAATCCAAAATTCACGACCTTCTTTCCTCTTGTTCATATAAACGTCTCTCCAAGTACCAAATAAATTCAATTACTAAGTTAGTCACTAAATCCATTAAATCTTCTTCTTTGTACCCTTTAGTGCAAAACCGCCTTATTCCTCATAATCCTAAAACCATGAAAATCTATGGACAACCCAAAATTTATAAAAAATATATCCCTCTTAGACCTATAGTTAGAACTATAGGATCTCCCACTTATGCTCTAGCTTGATTTTTGGCTAAGAAACTTTGATCTTTTATTGGAAAAACTCCTTCATTTATTAAATATTCTTTTGATTTTGTTCAAAAAAACTCAGCATCTACACATTGATGAACAATGTACATCATTCTTTGTTTTTATGTCATTTCTTTATTCACCAAAATTCTAGTTCCTCAAGCTTTGGATCTCATCTCCAAACTTGTCGACCTTGCAATTCTTAACCTAATTGAAATCTTCCTTACCTCTACCTTCTTTACCTTCAAAGGAGTTTTCTATGAACAAATTGAAGGTACAACTATGGGGTCATCTCTTTCCCTAGTGGTTGCCAACATCTTCTTGGAATATTTTGAGACTTTAGCATAAAGTAGCCTTCATCTAAAACTCAAATGTTAGTTTTAATTTTTTGATGATACCTTTGCTGTTTGGACTAATGGTCATACCCTACTGAATTCTTTCTTCAATCATCTTAATAACATTTCTTCCCATATCCAATTTACTATGGAAATACAAACTGAAAACTTTATTCCCTTTCTGGATGTTCTCATGTCTCATCAACCTCATGCGACTCTTACCCACAAATTCTACTAGAAAAAGATTCACACTGACAGATACCTTCATGCCCTCTCACCATCACCTAGCCCAAAAATATGACATTCTTCAAACTATGGTTAATCGAGTCATTCAAAGCTCTGCTCCCCAATTTCTTGAAGAAGAAAAATTCCGCCTTACTAAATCCCTTGTGGCCAATGGTTACTCTATCTCCCAAATCAATAAATCTTTTTATTCAAATCTCCATTCTAATTCCAAAATATCCTCTCCCCCTTCCCCACTTCTAGCTCTTATTTCTCTTCCATACATCCAAGACATCATTGATCATCTTTCTAATATTTTGGCTAAAAATAAAATGAAAACTTCTAATATTTATAATTTCTAAAGGTAAATTTGAGCAATGAGTTTATCAAATCCCATGCTGACGTGGTAAATAATGCATAGTTCAAATCGGTAGATCTTTCAAAGCTCGACTTAAAGAACACATAGCTAACACACTCCACAACTGTATCTCTAAGTCATCTATCGATGAACATTCCCACAAATCCAAACACCTCATTTTTTTTATCAAACTAGGATTCTGGCCTCAAGACCCTTTTACTCCTCTCACATCATTCTAGAAGCACTAAAAAAAAATTGAGAAACATCCCAACAATTTCAATTGGGAAGACATGTATAAACTAAGTAATTCTCGGAAACCCACCATTCATCATCTTTCCCATTAAACCTTTTCTACTTACTTATTCAACTTTTATTCTCTTC
>JZKD02S1610589.1:112795-133542 GCA_000966675.3 Picea glauca
TTCCACACATCAGAGGGTTTGATTGGTACCTGGTGATACCCAAACTTCAAGTCGATCTTGCTGAAATATTTTGCCCCCTTGAGTTGGTCCAGAAGGTCATCAATCTGTGGGATCGAGTACCTATTCTGGACAATGATCTTGTTCAGTGCCCAATAGTCAATGCAGAGTCTCCAAGTCCCATCCTTCTTCTGCACCAACACGATCAGGCTCCTACAGGGCGATGAACTTAGTCGGATATGACCTTTCTGCAACAGCTCTTGAATCTTCCTCTTGATTTCATCATTCTCCAGAACAGAGCACCGATAGATGGGTCCATTGGGCAACGACGCACCTGGGGTCAGATCGATGGGGTGCTTGACCTGGCAGTGTAGAGGCACCCCTGCAGGGGAGGTGAAGATGTCCTCGTACTCCTCCATGACCTTATCCATCTCTTGTTTTCGTGCAACGGGGCCCTGTCTGGAGGTCGTGGCCACAATCTTCCTCTTTCCCCGAGGGCGGATCATTAAGAAAACAAATTTCCTGATTTTGGAAATGAGATTACTGCATTGTTTTGCAGTAACCAAAGAGATGGTGGTAGGCGGTGCTATCTATGGTATCCTGTACAACTTATTTCCCAAAGTGATAATAATAGCACGAGACCTGGAATCATACACAACATGTCGCTTCCACAAGTAAGGTTGGCCTAATAATACATCACAAACATCAAGAGGAGCAATGCCACATAATACCTCATCTGTGAAGGGCTTGATGCTGTAGGGAAGGCGACATTGTTGACTGACGAGGAGGTCTCGTCCTTGGTGCAACCACTCGATGGTGTATGGTTGTGGGTGTGCTATGGTCGGCAAGCCCAACCGCTTCACAACCTCTACCGAGATGAGGTTCTTCTGGCTCCCACTGTCGACAATAAACTGCAACGGGGAACCCTTTACCCACATCTTGGAATGGAATATATGCTCCGCCTCCTCTGGATATTTTGGTTCCTCCTTATGGATCTTCGTGGTGGCAACGATGGTGTTGGGCTCCGCATCGATAATCTACTTCCCCCTGTCATTCCCCTTGTCAGGTTTTGATTCAGAGTTAGAGCATGCATCCAATTCAGAAGCCTTCAACTCGGCTACCAGTGACTGCTTGGCCTGACACTCACTTGTGTTGTGAGTGGAGATCTTATGGAACTCACACCACTTCCCTGTGTCCTTTTTTGGCTTCGTGGTGTTGTTCTTTGCTTGTGGCTTTGGCGGGTTGTCCTGGGCTGCCCCACCTTGGCTTGGTCCTTTGTTCTGTGGTTTGGGGGTACCTTTCCCTTGCTTTTGATTTGCAGATCCAAAGTCTCGCTTCTTCTGTTTGAACTTTTGCTCAATCTTGGTAGCATATCGGTATGCCACACCAAGCGAGGAGATGTCGAGGAACTCCATTTCCTCCTGAATGTATCTGTGCAGAAAAATGCGGTACTTTAACACCAAATGTTTCTCTGAATCTTTGATACCCAACTTTGTGTGTAGGGTATGAAACATAATTGTCATCTCATGCACATCCTGGTCCCTTTGCTGCCACAACATAGTCCATTATATGTATTTGTCCTCATAGCTCCCCACGGGATAATATTGTTCCTTGATGGCGTCTCGGAAAGAATTCCAAGTGGGTGCGGTCGAGAACAGAGAGGGTTCTCCATCGCCCTATTGCTCCGAGTAGGTTTCCCACCAGTCCTTGACATGGGGGGCGACTTTGAGGAGTGCGAAAATAATCTTTTCTCGGTCGAAAAAGTCGTGAACCGAGAAATATACTTCTAACAGATTCAACCATCTGCATCTATTTGGCCCTCAAATATGGGAATGTCAAAGTTTACTTGTACCTTAAAAGGAGTGGTGCCTCCAGAGTGGCTGTTGGATGTCGATGTGCTACCAGTGGGAATCTGTTGAAGAATCTGGGCAAAGTTGTCCATCATCGTGTTCCTTTGTTTCTCGAGGGCCTCCTCGAGCAACATTTTGATAGGATCTCTTGCTCCCTCATCTTTCTTTTCTTCCCCCATGGGTGGTCGTCTGGGTTTGCAAGGCTGATCTTGCAAAGGTTCAACCAGATCGAGCCCCAACTCCTTATACCCCGACCTCGTTGGGGACATGCAAAGAAGGATCGAGAATGAGCAGACCGCTCTGATACCACTGACCTAGATTTATGTAGGAACACAATGAAATACATAAATACACATAAACATAGAGAGGCAGTAGAAATAAGACTTCAACTGATCCAGATTTATGTAGGAACACAATGAAATACAAAAATACACATAAACACAGAGAGGCAATGGAAATAAGACTTCATTTCATTAATAACAAATGACTGAAATATGTTTACAGACAAAATGAAAATAAACTAGCTAGGGCATTGGTAGCTTATCTCTAAGAAGAGATGTGGCGGCTACTGGCCTATGAACTGTGTTACAATGAGGCTCGAAGGCCTATTATTATTAAGAAACAATGGAAAACCGTAAACATCCAAAGACCTAACCCTAGGAGATAAAACGACAAGACTATGGGCCCCGTTTGGGTAAGTTCGTACATCAACTTCCCGGGGACGTAACTTTGGCATATGATCTCCATTTGACGCGTTCCATACCTTGTTAGAAATATCTATCTGAGGAATACAACTTTTGGGTGAGCAACATCAATCTACGACCCATGTTGCTCCCCGTTTTCCCAAAAAACGTCGTTTAAGGCCTCAAAACAGCTCCGGAAGTTCAGAACTCGAAAAACTGCTAAAAATAGTAAACTGTGCGGAAACTGAAAAACTGAAAGAAGCAATGGTGGGGGTCCAAGTGGATTAGGTGGGTGGCCACCAATATCCACCTGGATCGTTCTTCTTCTTTCATTCCAGCCTGATCTTTTTCAACCCAAGGTTTTCCTAGTAACATGGTAAATGGGGCGTTGTTCTCAATAAATTTAATAATCTCAAAATCTTGCTCTGTCGAAGTTCCATTGGAATTCATAGATATCGTGGTGATATTTCCACATAGGTTTATCAGATTTCCTCTAAATATCCATATTCCTCCCAATTAAGGAGTCATAATAGGCTTCCCTAAAAGTTCCCAAGTTCTTTCTGTCATGATATTCACCTGTGTTTCCTCATCTAAAACACAGTCAATGTCGAAGTCTCCTATTCTTGCTTCAAGGCATTCTTTTTCTTTGAATATCTTTGATAAGATGACATGTCGGTGGTCATTCAAAGTTTCTCTTATCTACAACAATGTTTTCTCTGATTCTTTATGGGGTTCTGCCATTTCTGGATCTGCCTTAGGGTTTTCTTGTCCCATGTTCATTCCTTCAAGCTTAGCAATCATTCTAGGGAAATACAATACTTCATGGTCCATATCTTTGCAACAGAGACAACTAGGTCTTCTCCCAGGGAATTCCTTAGCAAGATGTCTTGGTTTTCTACAACTATAACAGAGGGTTAATCCTCTCTTTCTTTTAAATGATCCCCATCTCTTTTTGTACTGCATGCTAGGATCGTAGTAGGTAACATGCAAACAATTATTTATAGGATCCTGCATCCACTTGTTAGTCCAAACATTCTTTCTATGCATAGGTATAACATATCTTTCACTATTCTTATTAGATCTATGCATATCAAACCTTCTTTCATCTATTAGGGCCCTAGTTTCCAAGCTAGGACAAAATCTATCAACCATACCTAGATCCATACTTTTGAAACAAAAATTTCCACTTATCTTACTTCTACAAAGATCAAAGCCTTCAAATCTAAAACTGTTCACTATTCTTACCTTTATCAGAGCACATAGCTTGCATATCTTACCTTTTTAAGAAAAACTTCTTACTTTTACCTTTCTCAAAGCACAAAGAGTTCAGATGTTACCTCTTTTATTCAGATCAGACCTCTTTTCTTTAGCACAGAGATTTATAAATCAAGTAGAATACTGCACACTAGAGCAACAAATCTATGCACAAAGCTTTCACAGTTTTAGGTCGGATCTTGCAGAAAGCTTCTTCTTTCTTAGTTCGCAGCAATCACAGTTTCAGGTCTCGACAATGGAACCATTTGTTGGGACAGGGGCAGACCCAGGGTTCAACGCTACAACAATGCACCAACAAAGCCCTAACTAACGACTCTTTCAGCAACACCTGCAAAGAAGATGAATTCTCACCCGAGGTAGAGGCAGGGGTGGCTGTAGGACTCAGGTGTCTGCAACCTTATATGGAACACAAATATGTGATTATAATACTTAACATAGCACTTAGCACCGACATTCCATCAATATTCTACCACTATTATACTGCGCAAATAAAATAGAGAATCACATCATTCACTCAGATCTATTGTATCTAAGCACTTATCATAAAGAGGTAGATTGAATATAGCATATTCAAGCACTAAGCTCATTCACATAGGTCAGATCTACATCCATATACATCATGAGCACAAAGCATAAGAAGATCGATCTATCTATATCAAATCACTTAGCAAGTAAATACATAAACATATCAAGACATCACACAAAGCAGGACAACACAATATTTACGTGGTTTACCCCCACCCCGGGGCTAGGTACACCAACTCTTCTTCTTTATTGTATTTAGTCAATCAGTTACATGCACAGAGCCACAAAATCCTACTCCGCATAGGACATGAGATCTGCACGCACCTCACCAGATCTGCCTTCCCCGAGCTAGGTTACAACACTAAGCCTTCTACAGTCACTTGCACTCAACTCTGCAAGCTTCACACAGTATGCACAGATCTCTTACAATGGCATCGAATGATTTTTAACCCATATTGATAACCCAATGTACTAACAAATCAATAATACTTTAGGTTGTAAGCCCTTACAATCACCTTAGGAAATCATTTTTCAATGGCCAAATGTAATATTAATAACATTATTTTAATAGTCCAACTAATAGGTTATAAACTATTGTTCCGATCAACAAACAACTAAAAGGAAATATCACATGCAACAACATACATGATGTAGTAACCCTTGAATTTTGTACTCAAAGAACCACGAACCTTGGTTTCTACCCACAAAGTACACAACTAATTGCGTATTAGTGTTGCAACATTAAAATCAAACTGATATGATGAGGAATTAATCAGTTACTTAAAAGGAAACAATAGACAACAACAACATTCTTTATTTAATCAGTTAATTAGTTAACTAGAATTACAAATTTCTTTATTTACACGAACATAATAATATTTTACAATATGAGTATATCACTAGACAATATGGACTTGGTACTCATTCTTTATTGAATGACTGAGTGCTTGTTCTTTGTTCCAAACTTAAAAACCAACATTGAGCATCCACTTCCTCTACACTATCGCCTACAGACGCACCCATCTCAGTCGAATTCTTTTGAACCTCTTCTAAACTGAACTGAAGTGACCCCTTTATCTTCTTCCCTCCTTTCTTTTCTAAGATGCATTGGAAACTAGATGGTTTCTGAACAGTTCAACTTCTTCAACCATTCCCAAACATGCATTGGGAGTGAGAAGTTATGATGGTTCCACTTCTTCAAACAATTTCCAAGTCCATTCGACTTCCTCTTGTAAATGATCCACCGATTTCCACGAAGTCCACCCAAGATACGTGGAGTTACAACCCACTAACTTCCATGAAGTCCCCCAATACATGTTGAGTTACAACATTGCATCACTTGTAGCATTGGGATTTGCAACGCCGTGGAATTGTAGCATGCATGGAGTTGCAGCATGGAATGATCTATAGAATCAAAACAGAGTTGCAACAAGGTATATTTGTAGCACGCCTGGAGTTGCATCACCCTTATTTAATCCTACAATTACTAACTTGAAATCAAAATGTTTTTGGTTGATGTTGTTTTCCTAAGGCCAAAGACACTCTTGCATTAGAAATCCTTGCTAAGAAAAACATGAGCTCCATCTCATGTGGATGCAACTATAGATTCTACAGAGGATCAAAATACTCATGGGTGTGACAACTCTTTTTCACAAACCCACGATGCATCTCAAAACCCCTGTTTTTCCACTTAATTAAATATTCATAAGACTCATTATTCTAGGTCCTTTTGCTAACCCTCTTTGCCAATATTTTCTCTAATTCTCTAGTTGGTTTAACAGGTATTTGTTTCTTCCATTCAACTATGGTACCTTCTTCATCGTCCTCTTCTCCCTTGTGAAACTCGTACAAGTTGGCCACATTGAATATTGGAGAAATTTCAAGATTCTCCGGTAGCTCTAATTTATATTCATTATCATAAATCTTCCTCAGGACTCGACATAGTCCAATTTTCTTGTATGTGAGTTTATTTCCTAAAATGTGTCATTATCATCCCTCCTTCAAAATCCTTCTTCCTTCTTCACAAATATACTCCTTACTTATATCTAGTATTTCTTTGTTGTAGCTTCTCCTTGACCTGCTCATGAATTTCCTGTGTGCCCTCTACAAACTGACTTACAACAATACTCCTTCTATACTCCAAATTTGGAAAATTAACCAAATCCACAACTCCCTTTGGTTACCTGCCATAAAAAATATGAAACATACTCCTTCCCACATACCTATGGATTTAATCATTGGAACAAATTCATCCAGGGAGAAAACCAAATCCCATTGTCCCTATTTTTCTCCAATCAAACTCCTCAATGAATTCCCAAGACTCTGATTAACCATCTCGTTCTTTCCATCCATTCATCGATGATATGCAAAATTGTACAACAATTTGGAACCCATCTTCTTCCAGAGTATCCTCCAAAAATGTCCAATAAATCTCGTATCTATGTAGGAAGTCATACTTCTTAGTAGTCCATGCAAACTCACAATCTATCGGAAAATTTTTACAAATACTCTTGTAGCATCGTTGCTTTTCTTGGATGGTATGCATAACACCCTTGTTTTCCCCAGTATGTGATTAATCTTGTTTAATGATTTCCATGAAATGGCATGCAAATTTGTAATTGTATTATTGTTTGATTAAGAAATCCAACTAGTTGATTGATGGGTGAAGGCTTGAGTACTGGCCATGATACCACTAGAGGAAAGGGTGAGGGAACATAAAGAGGGGTTCATCACACTAAGATGACCAAATCCTCCTTGCTGAAATATTTGATTTGGAATAATAATCCTTAAATTGATCCCAATGAAATCAATTAATGAGAAAAGGACTAGTGGTTGAGCAACCAACCTCCCCGATGAATGGAAGCATGGAAGGCCTAACTAAGATAGTAGGAAGTTGTTAGACAAAGGTACCCATCGTACCATTCCATAATCCCCAAGGTTGACTCGAGTTTCTTTCTGATAGAAGGAAGGGGACATGTTGAGAACTTTCCATATTTTGTTTAGGAGACGTAGGAGGATATAGGGAAAAGGGAATGCATGAGTGTGTGAAAGGAGGGGGATGCCCAGAAGGATGGCCTCAAAGGATAGATGCAAGTGTGTGTAGTTTGGATATGCATAGAAGAAGAACTTGAGGAGAGTTTGGGCATCAAAGGAACAAATATACTACGAGAGAATGCGTAAGGGAGTGCAAAAAATTCCCTAGTGGTATCATGGCGTGGCACAAGGGTAGTATGCAGCCGAAGTGACTGAGCATGTAGAGACTATGGTTGTGTGGAAATGATAACACCCATAGTTAGTTGGTTGGATACATCTTGTGAACATATAAGTATATCATATACCCTGTGTAATAGAATTAATGGTATGGTTGGATGCCTGTGATTGTGTGTAATCGTGTATAGCTAGTCAATGGTGTTGATATCATTATAATGGAATTCATTGCACTCGTATTATAATACATCTGGATTGAATTGCATGTGTATTGTGTTTATAAGTAGGAGGACCCTGAATTTTACCTTAATGGATTAAAGAGACAACGCAATTGATTTCGTCTTGTGAACATAAATTTAGTTATATCAATAGGTTTGTGCCTCCTGGGTGTGTAGAAAAGAATTTCTATAGTGTGATACTTGTGAAAAGAAAATAGGCTTATAGACTAAGAATGCACAATACCCCTAGGAAGAATGGACAATGTGTCCTGAGATAGGCATGGGAATTTATTAGTGCCTGAGAGAGTCCTCTGTGGGGTTTAGAGAGTCTTAACTCTTCTATGGAATCCCCTTTCCTGGTATAGATAGTTTGCAAGATACAAATCTCCACCTAAAGTGGTGAAGTAGGAATGCCTTAGTAGTTTTCCAGAGCAAGGCAAGAGATATTAAAGGCTTATTAAGACCTTAGAAAATGATTAGAAGAATTTATTAAATGGATAAGTCTAGATCCAAACTAAAAATATGTTTAAACCCCATTTTTTGAGCCTGAATGAATCACAGCCATTGGATCACCATAGCGAATGGATCCTAGCCATTCATCACATGGTACCATTCAGGGTAAGTTGCAGTCCCAAAGGAAATGCACTCCGAAGGAGGGAATCCAAGGACATACATGGACCATTGATAAGGACCTAAGCAATATATGATCCTAGTCATTTATTGTGAGGCTTTGTTCAGAGTAAATCACAAAGATAAGCTACGATGAGGAGGCTTTGAGGGAAGATCTAGACCATTGATCAGAGCTAGGGTTAGATTAAGTATTAGTCGTCGATATTTCGTAAGGGTATAACAGGTTCCTTGGGGAGTAGCAACAAGGGGATGAATTCACCCCAACCAATGTGCTTGGGGCACATGTCAACACTTAGAAGATTGAAATAGAAACCCTGTGATGATGTGTAGACCCACCTCAACCCAATGTAACAACATGGGTGATGCCACATGTCAAGTAAATATTGTGCCATATGTCAGAAAGTTTTGGCCCTTTTCAGGCAGATTCCTTTGGGTATGAATGTGCCACATGTCATACTAGGAGACCGGTAGACATGGAAACAAATTCCTAGGTGGCAGGTAAACAATGGCCTCAGATGAAAGTGGTGAATATCATCTGAGTCTGATGGTTGGAGTTTTTCTGGAGGCCAAAGTAGAAACACTTCGACAGGAGAGCTCCGAGAGCCAATCTAGGTTGTTGATATCTCGTGGTTAGCCAAAATCCGAAAGGAGATCTAGATCATTGATATCCTACCTAAGGGATTAAGAGGGTGATGTGGATGATGCCACATGTCAAGCAAGGATTATGCCACGTGTCATGATGAATTTTCACCTATAGGAGAGAATCTGTAGGAAAATGAATGATATGTGTCATTTGGTGATGGTGCCACGTGTCCAATGGATATTGTGCCATGTGCCAAGGGGACTCGGGGCCCTTGATATAGAACCTCGTGAAGAGTTATGTATGCCATGTGTATCCCCAGGAGGCAGACATCGGTAGGGACATGTGTTAGTATAGTTGGTAAACTAGTGTGTCCTTACGGGTAGCGCGTGCCACTAGTGGAATGGTCAATGAGATAGGAGTGGTCCCCATAGGACCCAACATTTTTTGTAGTGTAGACCACAAGCTAGATGGTTATATATGGACATGGTTAAATCTTAGTCGTTCGTCATTATTTGAAGGGTAGGAAAGGTTGTATGTTGGCCAAAAGTTTCGATGATGATATAGGCATCAATGACATGATGAGAGTCGTCGATATGTTCTTAGATGAGAGATATATCTCCACCATTAATTTCCTCGAGATTCATCTGAGAGAGGTGGATGTCACGATGATGTGAGGGTTCCAACATGGCAACACATGTGGCTGAGTAGTGAGAAATGTCACTACGTGATTGGCCGACGAGGCAAGGTGGGTCCCGTTAGATAAGGAGGTCTATCAGGCCTTTGTTTATTTCTTTGACCACTGGATTTGTAGATCAATGGATCTGAACTGTTGATTCAGGTGAAATATATTCAAGGTTAAAGGGGGGACCTATTAGGCATTGTTATGAAACATCAAAGATGATGAAAGGAGGAAATGTTTGGACCATTGGTCGGTGTAGGGTGGATATTCAATATTAACCGTCAATATGTTTTGGGCCCCACCCATCTATTCTAGAAGTGGAAAATGGACGAGAGTTAACTGTCATGCTAGTTAGAATATTTGACTCAACCAGAACCATTGGATAATAAATGCGAGGACCATCAGATGGGATGTAGATAATAACCCCCATGCTAGTTTGTATCATTGATGCAACCAGATCCATGGGATGCTCAACTGTGAGACTATTGGATTTGGCATAGTCCCAATATGGGATTGTCATTAGAACTTTTAGTGGGGTGTTTGAGGCTCCATGGGAGTAAAACCTTGACGATGATGATGATAGGTTCAGGGATTGGATGCATGAACTTAATATGCCCAGTGGTATATGACACATTAGATGACATGAATATTAATAGGCCACATGGATTCCATGGGGTGGTGAGGTGACCTTGGGCCAATGAGGGCCAAGAAACTTACAAGGCCATAACTTTTAACTCTGAGATCGATTTTGGGCATACTTACAGTTCTTGGAAATCTCTTGACGAGAAAGATACATTGGTGCCCTCGAGAATAGGCCTTGAGATGGTTAAATAAAAGAGAAATTTATTTCCTTATTCCCTTAAAATCTACTTAGGGGGTCAGGCATGTTACAAAGTGGTATCAAAGCAGGCTACAACAACAGGCCTGGATGGGATAGAGATCAGTCAAAGGAATGGTATAATAAGTCAAATATGAGCCTATTTAAAATAATTTCTCTGCATTAAATTCATTTATTATCTGCATTAATTCCTTGAGGAGGAGGATAGAAAATTGAAATTGTACCTGGGGAATTCTTGCTAAATTTCAGTAGATAAATTCAGTTGTTCTTTTGCCAAATTGATAACTACTCTTACAGGAGTAGGAATAAGATGATAGGAATTAATGGTAAGATGTAAATGTGAAAAAGGAAGAAATGGTAGAGTCATATTATAGGATTGTATGAGTGAACTAGTGTTTGTAATACCGCCCGTAAGTATAGACTGTTAGAGCCCTGGCTATTGGGATTGTTGTTTACATAAGGGATAAGACACTTATGAGAAATCCCTTATTATTAAAGGAATTTGGTATGGATTTATAAGACCCTTGGAATCATATAGTACTGATTAAATAAAAGACTAAATCTTGTTTTTATAAGTCCTTAGGTCTAGAAAATTGATGAAATATTGTAAGGTCAATTTATTTGACCTGTAATGAATGAAACTTGTTGCTAAAATTGATCCGGATTATTTTGAGAATGACATGAAGGAAAAACTGATATATAACAATGAAATAAACAAAAATATAGAAGAGAACACAAAAATACAGTGAAACCCAACTTCTATTACTGAATAAGATAGAAAAACATTGTAGAACACAAACTGGAAAAATGGGGTATCTTATCTCTAAAAAGAAAGAGATGTTGGATACGCTTCATTCACAAGAAGCTTTACATCACACTTCATTGCCTGATTAAAGGGCCTCCTTCACCTCAATTATATATGAGAGAGTCAGAGGAGAACAATTCCCATGATGCATGTGGGGATACATTGGACTAAGTTTATAAAATGACATAGGCATGTAAAACACTAGGACTTCCCGAGCGGTCACCCATCCCAATACTACTCTAGCCTGAGCATTCTTAACTGAGGAGTTCTAATGGGATCTAGTGCATTAACTCTATGATCTAGGCATGTACATAAGACCTCTAGGAAACCATTAAATGATGTTTGTAATTAATAAATGAAGATGACATTACATTCCATTCCCCATCAAAAGGGTGAATATCATGGTTTCTCAAAACCATAGGCTCAAAATGGTGATTCAATGGAAGAGGTGGATGGTCACTGAGATCCATATGAATCATTCCTCCCCCCTTAGGAAGCATTGCTCCCCATTGCATCAAGTTTCCTTGGGAGATGGGGAGACTTATGCTAAATCTAAAGCTTAGTGCGCTTCTTGCCTTATTGAAGAAGTTGTCCTGCTTAGCTTGTTGAAGGATGTCATGAACTTGTTGTTGGATGGGTTGGATCCATTCAACCAATCTAGTTGCATGATCTACTTGAGTGTGGGAGGACTCTGTCGGTGAAGATGCAGTATAACGAGTATGAAAGGTTATGTTATAAACTTTCTCTGATACCACTGATCTAGATTATTTTGAGAATGACATGAAGGAAAAAATACAACCGAGATATAACAATGAAATACACAAAAATATAGAAGAGCACACAAAAATATAGTGAAACCCAACTTCTATCACAGAATAAGATAGAAAAACATTGTAGAACACAAACTGGAAAAATGGGGTAGCTTATCTCTAAAAAGAAGGAGATGTTGGCTATGCTTCATTCACAAGAAGCTTTACATCACACTCCATTGCATGCTTAAAGGGCCTCCTTCACCTCAATTATATATGAGAAAGTAGAGGATAACAATTCACATGATGCACGTGGGATAAATTGGACTAAGTTTATAAAATTCCATAGGCATGTAAAACACTAGGACTTCCTGAGTGGTCACCCATCCCAGTACTACTCTAGCCTGAGCACTCTTAACTGTGGAGTTATAATGGGATCTAGTGCATTAACGCTATGTTGTAGGTATGTACATAAGACCACTAGGAAATCATTAAATGATGTCTGTAATGAACAAATGAAGATGACATTACATTCCATTCCCCATCAAAAGGGTGAATATCATGGTTTATCAAAACCACAGGCTCAAAATGGTGATTCAGGGGAAGAGGTGGATGGCCATTGAGATCCATCTGAATCAGAAATAACCTATTTAAGCAAAGAAAAATGAGTTCTTTGAACTGATGATGGTGCTCATAAAAGAGGCGGAATGGGATGAACATATGAGCCAGTTTATGAGCTCATGGCTATACAAAAATGTGTATAGGCCTATTAACATGAGTACTTATTTATGCATGGAAATGCAAGATGAAGACATGTTGTAAGCATGTATGTAACATGAAAACATGCATATTATAACATGTAGTGGGTTGTAAGGTATGGTCTGTTAATGGAAATTTTAGAAGAGAATGACCTGATGACAACAAGGAACATAACAACATGAATGAAATGTCGGTGATGTTAATTCTCACTGCCTTATGAGGATAGTGATGTAATGATAAAAGAAAGATTGATATAAAGAATAACAAAGGTAGTGCTAGAGAATTAATAGATGACCAATGGGTCATACTTGCATCTAGAGGTGGATGAAAACCATACATGAATGGCTACGTATGTTCATGTAGCAGTAAAGGGGAATCCAGGAAAGGATTTCCATAATAAAGGCCTAATGACCAAGAATGGTTGAAACATGAAAGAAAAATGGAATTGGGCATTTTGTTTCTTTGGGTAATACTATAATTACATGCTTGCATTTTTGGAATTGTGGTTTGCTTTTGTAACAAAATAGCAAGAGTGGTTTATTTTTGGTTGTTTCCATGAAGAGAAGGCAACATAATTAAGAATATTCCTATGCGACTTGTCATAATAATGGTTGTAAGATCTCTAGGAGGAAGGATATGGAAGTTTGAAATGTCCATGTGTGTGAATGACATGGAAAAAGGTGCAAGTAGCTAGCATGCTGGATATTTATATATGTTTCTATATGCTTGATTGCATGGATTGAATGCGTATAAATTTTCTCGGTATGAATACTGATATTAAGACCAAATAAATCTGAATGAATGATATGAAAATGTGCAAGTGATGCACATGTATGATGTATGAATATGTGTATACTAAAGACATGATATGACTTACTAAATAAGTAAAATATAAGGGAAGAATTGTACTTTCCAAGAATAAATAAATACCATGAATGCATGGTTGATTCTAGTCTAAAGAGTCATGAATATATATTTTTTAATAATAGCTTGAGGAGGATGTGTTCCATCTTCTCAGGAAAAACTAGTATAAATTGATGAAAGAGTAAAATAGTAGGTATGCTTTGTTGTCATGGTAAAAGGAAACATGTTTATTCCTTTGAGCATTGCATGAGAATGACTGAGAATGATCATGATTTAAAATAATTTGTAAAGGAATATAAAAAGTGTACCTATGGTAGGCACATAGAACGTTTCTAGATGTGGTTAAATGTATGAAAGAACAATTTGAAAGATAGATAATAACCTAAATATACATGTTGGAATATGTATTTGGAATATATTATAAGAATACGTGTTGTTGGAATTATGGGTTGACCCGAGTTCTACCTTAGTTCTCCATCAAAACCATTATCACCATCGGCCCTTCTAGTAAACTAGAAGGCTACATTGTGCATAGAGTGCACATCGCAGTCTCACCCGAGATGGTTTATGGGGGACTGCAGGACACAGATCTCTGCAGTCATGGAAGAGATTGGGGGATGTTATTTCTCACTTATTCTTCTTATTTTTTCTTAACCATGCATTATATTCTGCTATTCATCAGATCCATTCATTCATTCATTAATTTGCATATTTAACCTAATGCACATTATAAATAAAGTATCCATTCATATATCTAACCATTCAATGATAATTGCAAAATTAATAACACATTAAAACAAATTACACACATGGTTTTACCATAGTTCACCCCCCTGGGGCTACATCCACAAAGATCTTCTGCTTCTTTATTCTTATTCATCAAAAAATGTTGCGCGTATTACATTAGATTAGTGAGTAGTGAGGTGGAATAGGATCACACCAAGATCCACAACTTGCGACCTAACCCTCAACTAATTCAACTTCATTTGAGCTCCACAACTCTCAAAACATACTTCAAATTCCAAAAACTCCAAAATAGGTTCTCCAACATAGACTTGTTGCACTACTCTCTAAAAATGAAATCTTACATAATTATCTTCTCTTACTCTACCTTATTCCATTATTTATATTACAAAAATGGGTTAGAAACCCTTACAATACATCTCAAAACCCTAACCCTAACTAGGCTAGGTTTTTCCATATTTACGTCGGATTTCCGCAAATCCTTCCACACACACTGCTTTTCCTCAAAATGTGGCATGTTGTTCTTCCTCGCTTGCTGCACTATTCTCCAAACATGACTGATCCAACAAACCCCCAACTCTAACATTTGTCTCTTCCTGAGCCACTAAGCCTTAGTGCACCTTCTGCAACGCTACCTCCATTGCATGAAACTTATTTGTTGTTTTTTTTACTTTCTCTTTGGCCTCTACACTCTTCCCTACCAGTGTCTCCAAACTCTACATTGTTATGTGATATTTCAACACTTCTCTTTTTTTCTATGAGTGCCTGTTCCCATTTTCCCTTTTCTATTTGGAGCTCGTCTATCATCCCTTCTGCTTATTGCTAAAATGGATTCAACTGAGCCTGCATTGCTTGTTTTTGCTGCTACACGGTCTTTACTTCTTCCTGCAAGTTCTTCAGTTCCTGTGCTTCCTTCATTCTAAGGCCGATGTACATATTTTTTTGTCTTTTCTTCAAGTCCTGAACCACCACGTTCAGTGTTTCCGCCCTCTGCTCCAGTTGCTCGATCTCTTCATCCTTTTCTAGATTTGTCCAACTCTGTGTAGTCCTTTTGTATAGTTCTGCCACTTCTTTAACCTCTTGCACTATACTCTCTATGTGCGTAGTAACCTCTTTATCTCTCTTCTCTTACACTTATGGAGGCGTGCTCATAGTTAACTTCTCTATTAACTCCACTATTTCTTTCTTTTATCTCTCCATGGTCTACACAATTTGTTCTATCTTTACTTTTGTTGTAACCTCATGCGACTGCACGTAGTGAGGTATACTCCTATATACCTCTGTGAGATTTTTCTCCAAAATGTCGGTACACTTCTTCTCTTTCTCCTTTTCCAACGTGATCTTCTCACATGTCACTTGTAGAACCTCCTTCACCTCGCGGTCGATTGCTAGGTTGGTGGAATCCACCCTAACTCTAGATTTCACTTCCTGCATTACACTTTCTTGCAGTCCATATAAGGATTTTGTGGGTATTTTCTCCATGAACAACTTCATATACTCCACATCCCTTACTGGTCTCTACATTGTATGTTCATCCATATCCAACATGTCTTGTGTCACTGTGAATTTTTCACTTCTCACTACTACTGTCTTCACGGTATCTTCCTACTCCTTCTCTGTTGATGTTCCTGTTATTTTTTTGTCTGTTGCGTTGTTGGGTGATGCGATGTAGTTAGTTGTAGTCTCTGCAAGATTTTTTGTACCTCTACTAATTTTTCCATGATGTCCTCCCTTTGCACCTGTGTTGTGTGTACTATATCCTCTCCTTTGTCTTGGACTTTGTCTGCTACCAGCTCGACATCGTCCTCTATGATAGTGATTGTTGGAGGATTTTTATGATACTTCATTTTTTTCCTGATTTCTTCCTCATGTACTCCAGTTCTGTTATTTTTTAGGGTTTGGGTCTACGCCCTATTTTTCTTCTTTGTTTCTTCCCCATACTTTTCTTGCTATAGACAAGAACTATCATTCTCGCCATCTCCTTTGAATTTTGTCTTTGATATTGTCTCTTTCTTTCTTGGATTTTTGATGGCTATGCTGCTTCGTGGAGCTTGACCGCGCTTTGCAACCTTCTTTGTATTATCTGTTGGACTGCTTGTTTTCTTGAATTTTCTTTCTTCTGTTGGCTCCTTGGGATTTGTTCCTTTCTTTTATGGTGCTGGAACCTTCCACTGCACAAGCCAGTCTTTCATGATCCAGTCCACTTCTTCACATGTTGTACAATATCTCATTTCCACCCACTTTTTCTTTGGGTCCCTTGTGGCATGGATCCACAAATGATGTATTGAAGCTTGAAATTTTCAATCCCTTCATTCCCTTGCACTACTTCAACTGGGATCCTCCAAACATTGGTTGTATTTTGTTGCATACTCCAAGAACATGGAGAATACTTCGTTTTTATCTTATTGGTTCTTGGGTTCCTTTTCCCGCCACAAAGTTTCATAGCATGCTACATAACATTTCCCCTTATTGTATAGAAAAGTTGAAAACTTGGGCTCCTTCCAGCCCACCAATGCTATCAAAATTAGCAACTAGGAGTAATGTAATTTCATTCCATTATCCTGTGCATCTAGGCAATCTACCAAGAATTGATTCAATCGGTAAGGTGCCCAGATGAATACTACACCCTTTGTACACTACAAAGCTATTTCTATCACTCCTGCTGGGGCTTCTTCCTTTTTTCACTTTCTCAACAGTTTGCAAGCCATCAATTTTGTAGAAAACTTTTTTCCTGATTGTTAATGTCCTTGATGATTAATCCTCAGGTTCCCATGTTTTTCCCAAACTATTCCTTCACTTCCTTTTCAATTTCTTTATCTCTGGTTTTCTTATCCAAATAATCTTCTGGTTCTTCCCCGTTGATAGGAAACCATGTGATCTCAGCTATGAGATTCACATCTATGGTACTGGCCTATCCATCCACATGATACCTCCATGTACCATGGAAAATAGTTGCTTCACGCACAGTCCCACATTTTTACCATGCCAAAAAAGTAGTATGTCCAACAGATTCTTCACACCCGAATTATAGAGGCCTGTAACCGACTGCGCGGGCTCCAGAATAGGTTTTCCTAGGGGTCCTACCTCCCCCCTATCCTCTAAGTAAACTTCCTATGTGAAGTTAGGAAAATTTGATGTGTCAGTTATGTCATGGTCCACGTACTTTAGATTCTTCACCTTTCCTAACATGTCTTCCACTGCGACTACATCGTCAGGGAGACATGATAATGTCATTTCCATTGCGCTTGGTGCTTCCCTCTTTTGACCCGCTACTAGGTTTTATTTTGTGGCTTCGTCCTCAGGTTATTATTATTCCTCTCCCTCCATTTCCTTCTGTCCTATGATGTATTCCACTAGGACTTCGTCTGTGCTGGATTTTTGCTTCCTTTTGTCCTTTTCCTCTATTGTTGCAGGGTTTTCAAAACTAGGGTTCATGCTGCCATTAGGGTTTTTTGCGCTTGGACCTGGTTTCCCCTATTCCATAGTTGATTGTTCTTCCTCTACTCTGGTGGGACTTATTGATTCAGTCTCAAATATTTTTACATCCTCCAACTCCAAAAAATGCTCTGGTTCTTCCATTCATTCCTTCTTCCTGTAGGGCTGTCGGGTTATTCGCACAAATCGGATGGGAGCGGTAACTTTTGAGGGTGCCATCGAACTATTATTTCAATCAATTTATTGACTTTTTCTCTTTCTCTCTCACCCTTTTCTCGCGCTCTTAAGTTCTCAGTTGATCAAAATTTGCTAATTTTCGAACTTGCTTGTGCTTTTCGCTTTTTATAGACCTAGTTCTGTCTTATTTTTCACTTTTTTCCGGTCATTTGCACGGTTTCTAACTTTCATGCATGTAGTCTTACAAATTATGTCGCACTAACTTTTGCACAATTTCAATCCTGAATTACTTCTTCCTCTTAATTACTTCTTTTTGGATTTTTCTTTATTTTTCAGTTTTTATCTTCCTTTTTCTTCTTTTAGCTCCTACTATTTACAATATGTATAAGTCTACTTGCTGGGCTACAACTATTGAGAGTTAGTATGTCTACTTTCCCTATACAGGTTCAGTCGACTACCATTCACCATTCCTTTCACTTCCTTTCCTATTAAGTTTTGAAGTTGTACAACACCTCCATCTGTGACATACTTTATCTGATATTGCCCTAGCCAATGCATTCTGAGCTTCCCTGGGTGCTACAAATACTTACTGTCATGCCATGCTTTATCCTTTTTCTTATGTACCTCTTGATGGAAACCTGCCATGATTTTGTCTTCTTATAATTCCATAAGTTGAGCCAATCTTTCCTGGGCTGCACCATTTTCTTTCATATCTGTAATTGTTGCAATGCACATAATTGGAATCAAATAATCGAAGGGAACTACTACCTCTTGTCCATAAATCAATCTAAAGGTTTTTTTTCCTGTTAATTTCTTTTAGGTAGTTCTATAATCCCAAAGTACTGTCGGTACCTTCAAGTCCCAATCATCTATGTTTACATTACAAATCTTTGTCAAGGAATTCTCCAAATCTTGTTGAAGACTTCCATTGTTCCATTTTCTTGAGGGTGATAAGGAGTACTCTTCTGGTGATATATCTTAAACTCTTCAAGCATTTTCTCAATTGTATTGTTGATGAAGTGAGTCCCCTGATCATTCATCAATATTCTTGGACATCCAAACCTTGTCACTACATTCTCAAATAAAAAGCTTGTTGCATTCTCTACGCTTCAATCCTTTACTGGTGTTCCATTTTCTCGTCTGGTTAAGTATTTTGTTGCTATACTAATATATCTGGCTCCTGATCTTCTTGTTGGTGGATTAATTGGACCTACAAAATCTATTTCCCATTTCTCGAACACTTGTAAAGTAACTTGTGATATCAGTGGAATCTCATCCCTCGTGGATGGATTCTCTACTCTTTGAAAAATATCATAGTTCTGACAGTAATCCTTTGAATCCTTAGGAACTATTGGCCACCATAATCTTGCGCACAATACCTTATGTGTGGTTCCTTTTCTTGCATAGTGTCCTCCTGCAATTCCTTCAAGTGCTTTTGCCAAAATAATGGGTCTTTCATGCTCCATCGCACATCTCCTCAAGATGTTATCTACTCCAAGTTTGTATAAATGACATGTAATCAACTGATAATTTGTAGCTCTGACCACCAAATTTTTATTCCGCACAGTAGTAAATTCTCTTGGAGCAAATATTGTACTAAAAAGCTCAATAATGTCAGCAAAATATTCATCTGCAATTTGTAATGAAAACAATTGTGCATATGAAAAGTTGTCTTCCAAGTTACTAGGCTCTTCTCCATTTATTATCCTGGAGAAGTGGTCGAGTCCTGCATTCAATATTCTAGGCTTCACTACAAATTCAAATTCAAATTCTTGAAATAATAATATCCATCTGCATATCCTTCCCCCCAAAACTGGTTGTAACACCCTGTTTCCCCCAGATTGTAAATATAACTGAACTGGCCAAGGACTATGTCAAAACTCATAAGTATGAATGTGTGCTGTAAATGGACCTGTAGGAAGAGGTCAATGAATATAAATGATAGTTTGAATTAATTGCAGAACTGTTGAGAGGGGATGTGCAGAAAAAGAGACCATGATGGGGTGGAAGGCACCTGAAAAGGTGGCATTAACTTCCACTGAGAATTAAAATACCGTATTTGGACTCCACTGGCCCGGAGAACCAAAAGCGGCTCGCTGGCCCTGAAAATTAATGGCTCGTAGACTGGTAGGTGGATGTCTTGATGAGGGATGGGATGGTGAACCGCCCATCCGTAGGGACGTCAGGCCTGATCAGTGCGAGGAAATTGTGCCACATGCAACCTCGCAAGAGGATAAGGCATATGGCTGAAACGATTGAAGGGGGCAGACGCGAGGGGAACTCTGGAAATTTTTACGCAGAGTGAGTGATTGCAGAGAGGAAGGATTGCAACCTTCGCTCCTGGGCACTGGCAGACAGAGAGATGCAGGTCTCAGGACAACGTGGTCTCAGCTTGGGGGTGGCTAGTGGTAAATCCAGTAGGAGTCGCTACGCCTACGGTTGGGTGGAAACGAGAACCCCTCTCAGCAGTCGCTTCCATTGTTGAAGTCATTTCTGATAAGTGTTTTGCTTATATTGCATTCTGAAATTTATATGCTGTCACATATATTCATGGACTATGGAATTGTAAATGTTTCTTGTGAAGGAATTATCTGTACAACAATTGTTAATATGGAGTAGATGTTAGCTCATAGAACTTGTGAAATTGTGAAGAATTACAGCATACGAGTGTCCGCGTAGTGTTTGATACGAATAAGTTGATATATGCTTATTACAAAGGATATCATGCA
>JZKD02S1610589.1:139979-176922 GCA_000966675.3 Picea glauca
TACGAATAAGTTGATATATGCTTATTACAAAGGATATCATGCACGAATTACGTCAATAAAATGAAGCTAACCATGCCCAGCTGACCTCAGGAAGTTGTCTTCCTTTATCTGCTCCTGGGAATGACCCGGTGAGGATCTCTTCACATAGATTCCCTCCTCGGAAAGGTTCACCTAGAACCCAGAATAAGGATTCGAATGCACAGGCCTTATTAACCCTGTACGAGGAAGAATGATCCTATTGAGGTTCCAAGATAGTAGTGTTGTGCGATAAATAAGTCGACGGACGAGATCTCGTCGGAGGGTCCATAGTCATCCACGACCATTAGATTGATGAAAGTAACGCAGGTGTTACATACCTTGCCCCTTCGCCCTATATCATCATGAGCAACGAGAAATTGTGATCGTCAACTCCAAGATCCAAAAGAACGAATCTGGACCATTAGATCTCGGTCCAACTACCCGTCAGCCGTTGGATCTGGAGAAGCTGCACAGGGGTTAAGCGCAAGGGTAGGCATGCAAGGAAATGATCTGAACTGTCGGATCTTATATCATAGCTTTGAAAACCGTCAGATATTGAGAAGATGCGCCAGAGTTAAACTCTAGTGTGCAGAAGAAGAGTCCTAGCCGTTGATCTCGGAAGGACACGTGTCAGCGTTTGGGAGGGGTCGGGATTCTTACCATCAGAGATTTAGGGAGTATAGAACCGTTACATATTGAAATCGTGATACACGATTTCCCGTTCGTATCTGGACCATCCATTGTGCAGGATGCGTGTCAGGAGATCCCGTAAAGCCGGGGATCAGGAAATCGGGGTCTCCGGAAACAAAAGACTCATACATAATGAAATCATGATATGCGATTTCCCGATAGGATCTGAGCCGTCCAACATCAGGGACACGTGGCAGAGGATCCCAGAGAGTCAGAGTTCGACATATCGGGGTTTTTGAATACATAGAACTCCTGCCATCCGGAATCGCGATCCGCGATTTACCGATAGGATCTGAGCCATCCATCTGGGGGATAGGTGTCGTAGATCAAGGCGCTATCAGAGTTTGACGCATCGGAAAAATCAGATTTCTCGAGGCCATGAGAACCTGGACATCATAAGTCCCGAAATCCCGAGAATCAATCCGGGCCGTCCGTCCGCGAGGACAGGTGGCAAAGGATCGGGTGCCTTCGGAGTTTTGTTCATCGGAGTTTCGACGATAAGGAAATTGTGCAAAAAGAAATCGCGATCCGCAATTTCCCGATGAGATCCGAGCCATTCATGACGAGGATGCGTGTTAGAAGATCCCGAGGGATCGGGGTTCGGCAATTCGGGATTTTCGATGACAAGAAACTCACGACAGGAGGAAATCGCAAAATCCCAAAACACGAAGGTCCCCTAGTCATAGCACTCTAGTGGAGGACAAGTGTCACTCCACGCCATCAGAAGGAGTGCGGGCCATAGGCGCCAACACAAGGGACAGATGTCAGAAGATCAAGCTTGGCCGTGAGTCCACACCAAGTGGCATCGGGGATCGGGGAATCGTAATTTGCGAAGGCTTGTGCATCGCGACATCATAAACCCCGAAACCCCGATGGGTAGCTATAGAGATGCGGACATATGGTAGCAGGTCACATGAGAACGGAGCTATCCTAGAGGGCTAATGTGTTATGGGCATATCAGGGATAGGAGAATCGCGAGTTCCAAGGACTCGTGAATTTTGACATTAGAAACCCCGAATCCCGATATTTAACCAGGGGTTGGCATTTCGCAAATGCCGGTTTTCTGGAGATTTCTCACTTGTGGGAGATTAATCCAAAGATTTTAAAAATTATGATAGTGGGTGTGTTACACTGGCTTATTAACAAAGTATCTCAAAGATGAATTATCTATAAACATCTTAAAGTGTTGTCCCAACAAGTAATGCGAGTATTTCTGCAAAGCATACACCATTGTTAATCCTTCTCTTTCTGGACTGTTGTAGTTTTGTTCTGAATTTGATAACTTTATGCTTGTAAATGGAATGGGGTGATCTATATCACCTTCTCCTGGCTAGGTTAATACTTCTCCTAATTCTATTGCAGATGCATATACATGCACATGACATTATTTATTCCAATATGTAAATACTAAAATCGGCATAGTAACCATATTCTCCTTCAAAATATCCAGACTCTTCTAGCATTCATCATTCCACTGGTATTTAGTATCCTTCTTCAACAATTTCTCCATTGGTGCAGTGATATATGCATATCCCCTGATGAATTTTCTATAATACCCTGTATGTCCCAATGTACTCTTCAATTAGTGAACTGACTTTGGTGGTGGTAAGTTAACTATGACAACAGTTTTGATAGGATCAACCAGTAGACCTTGTTTACACACCACATGCCCTAAAAAAATGCCAAAAGGTGCACTGAAAATACATTTCTTAATATTTAATGAGATATGGCATTGTCTTCATCTATCCAACTTCATCCTTAATACTTCAACATGATATTTCAACAAAATGAACACTATCCAATCATCCAAATAAACCTCCAAAAACTTATGAATAAAGTCTTTGAAAGTTGTTACTACTACCCTTGAAAAAATGGTTGGTGCATTCTTCAATCCAAATTGCATAACTGTATATTGAAATGAGCCCCACTCTATAGAAAATGTTTTCTTGTGTCTATCTTCTGGCGTAATCCTTATCTGATGATAACCTGAAAATCCATCTATAAAAGAATGAGCTTCTCGACCCCTACATTTTCCAAAACTTGGTCTGTAAAAGGGGTAGGAAAGGGATCATGTATGAAAGAATAATTCATCTTTCTTAAATCTACACAAATCCTGAACCCTCCTTTCTTCTTTTCTTGCACCACCATGGGACTGATCCATTCTGAATCTTCTATAGGTTCTATAACACCAACTTCTAACATCTTATCAATTTTTGTCTTCATTTTTTCTTTGTATATTGGATTCAATCTGTACGACCTCTGTCTGATAGGTCTTGATTCTGGATTCAATGGTATCTTATTTTCTCCTAGTTATCCTACTAGTCCCTTCATCTCTGAGAATTTTGTTGGGAATAAGTCACTTTACTCACACAATAATTTTGTGATCCTCTCTACTGTCTGATGATCCAAATAATCTCCAATGCTAGCCATCTTTGGGTTTTCTGCAGTGCCATTATTTAACTTCTTGATATTTAATGGTGCAACATAATATTCTGAGTCCATCTTGGGACCTTCTAGTTGCCTTTCACCTTATACTTCTGGAATATGGAGATTGTGTGGATTATCTTCTTCAAGTTCTTCTTCTTTTTCTACATGATAAAAATGTAGAAATTGTTTGACTATTTGACTAGCCTACCTCTGAGATGCTGACATTATTTCAAACTATAGTTATTCAAATATCCTATCTCTTATCACTTTCAATGCTATGTCCATCTCTGGACTATCATTCTCAAAGGAAAATGTAACTACAAATTTATGTTGCATTTCTTCCCAGTTGGGAGTTTCTCTGTGATGTTCTTGTTCTGTGTACTAGTTCTTCAGAATGGCTTCTAGTGTGTGAATAAAATGGTGTGGCCATTCTTCTAGTGGTACTAATCTCCAATGAACTATGCACTTTTATACATGCTCTTGGGGTTTTCCAAATGCTTCATATTTCTCCTCATATTTTTGTTCCTGCTCTGCATCAAATCGAATGTGCAGTAACCTTTTGCACTAGAACCAATTGTTGATCTTTTCCTTGTGTGTACCCCACCATCTTGTAGGTGTAGCTTTTAAAGAAATATCTAGTGTTGGTAATCTTTGATTTTCCATAACTTATACATCATATTTCATCAAAAAATCTTCTAAATCATTTAATCCATAAAACATGGGAGGTTTTCTTACCTCTGTACCAACCCATCTCATCACGCACATAATTTTGGCACATCTCCTGGTAGATAATTTATGTAACCACTGCTGCTAGTTCTCCAGTCTCGTGTCAAAGTCTGAAGCAAAAGAACTAGTACTCCTCCAACTGAGCATGTCATTTACAGTTGGGTTGATATAATATTATTCGTGTGTAGTAGTTCTATATAACTAATTCAGATCCCATGTAAGAATATTATCTGTAGGTTCCACATACATGCCTCCTTCTGAGGGATCCAATGGCACAATAACTTTGTATTCTCCAGACTCAAATATCATCTTCCTTGTCTTGAAATTGATAATATCCTAGTTGTCAAAGGCCCAACCCAGACCTAAAAGTGTGAATTCAAATTCATCCATGGTGCGCACACCATCTAGATGAACTGGAATCCCCTTCAACCTTCCTATTGGAACCACTCTATGTTGATTTTCAAGATTCAACCGAATAGGTGAATACCCTAATTTTGGTTCTCCCATAGATTCCCAAGTTTTCTTTGGTATAACATTGACTTAAGATCCTAAGTCTAGTATAATATCCCCCATATTGAAATCTCCTATGTTAGAATTCAATCTAAATTCCCTACTGGTTCTTCTCTTCTTTAGGACCTGATTTACCCTTTTTACCTGTTCTTCCCCAGGATTACACTTTTCTAAAAACTTGTGTAGTACTTGTAAGGAATTTTTATCACTCAACAATTTGACACAATCTCCCAAAACGTTTCTTAAGTTAGTTACTTGTTCTGAATACTGCTCTTGATTTCTCTAATCAAACATTGGAGGCATTTCATAGATTGGTATCTCATCTACCTTCTCTTGTCTTGCCTCCACCTCTAGTCACTATGTTAATCTTCTTCATGTCTTCTTATCTATTTTCCACCCTGATCCATTGTACGTTTTGATTAGTGGGTAGTCTCTTTCATAGTTTCCTCGTTTATGAAAGTTATGAAACAATACTGGTCCCCGACCTCCTCCAAAACCTCTTCCTCCAAAAGATCCTCCTCCAAAGCCTCCTCTATTTCCCTGATTATCTCTGTGCGGTGTGTTATACTGAGGTCCTTGATTATACTATGATTGTGGGTTATTGTACTGTTGTGGTGCTGCACACTATTGTCCAATTTTATACTATTATTTACCTTGACACTGCTACACATTATACTATGTTTGTGCTACAAATTGTTGTGCGAGATTGTATTGTGGCGCCTATGCAGTGTTATATTGTGGTTCCTGTGTAGATTGTCTTGTTACATGTTCATCCTGCACCCTATATGTATTTGCAATCCTTTCTTTCATCATCTCTAATGTTATACAATCCTTGTCTCTATGTCCAACTAACTAAGAAAGTTACAAAATGTACTTTTTGGAACTTTATGGTACTTCTGCATAAGGGGAAATGATAGGGATCATGCCCATGTGTTTTGAAAATCTCACACCATGGTCCTCCTAAAGCTAAAGGGTTTGGCATAGTCACTCCAATATACTATGAAAATAATGGACACTCATTCTTGTGATGACCTTTTTCCCTGCACATTGTACACCATACATATTCTCTCTTCTCCTTTCCTTTATTTCGATTCAACTGAAATGTTAATTTCTTCAAATATTTCTTTATCTCTCCCACAGATAGATCTGTATGCTTCTATTGGTTTTCCTCTAGTTGTAAGGCTTCCTGCAGGGCCTCACCCTGACTTTGGAATTTTTGTTGTCTCAAAGGATACTTCAAGTGTGGCAACAAAGAATTAACAAACAAATTCCTATGTTGTGTATCAATAATACCATACTTTAAGTTACCTTTTAACCTCTTGAATTTATGATCCAATTCCCATATTGATTCTCCTAGTTTTTTATTGATCTCTATCATTTCATTCATAAACTATTCTTATGAACTTGGATTCTGAAATTCATTTATTAACTAGCTCTTCACATCTACTACATCTGTAGGTGTTCCCGTTGGATTATTTTTTGATATACCCATGTACCAATATAATGCACTGTCTCGAAAATTGATTGCTAACTGTGAAACATTTGTATCCTCATCTGTAATCTGCTTTGCTTCCCATATCTTCGCATAGATGAACAGATGTTTTTTAGGGTCATCTGACCCGTCCCCTCAGAACTCTAGTAACCTGATGGTTGGATCTTGTCCTGCCATGGTGAAATTTATTGAACTACCACCTTCGTGTGGTGTAGATACTTGACTGCTACTTGCACTTATGCTACTGGACCCATGTCCTAGAAAAATTGTTCTATTGCTAATCACTTGCTGGTTAACTGCTTTTTCTTCTTCAGTTATGTTAGTCGCACATGGGGTTGTGGGTTCCACACTAATTTGGATATGGAATGGAGAGCCTTCTTCTGTGATGGACCCATGACCTTTCATTTTCCTCTCATATGCAGAGTGAAATATATCCTCAATCTGACCCGTTGCACAAATATCCTCTACCTCTTCCTCATCGTTGTCCAAGCCCTCTCACTCCACTACAACCCTCTTCTTATTATTCATTCTATACTGGTAGGGTCGTCCATTGCATGTCACACCTCCATTTCTTATGATTTCCCTGGTCTATTCATCATCCATCGTGATGGGGTCCATTGCCTCCTTCTTCTGTCTACTCCTCGGAGCCTTCTCCATTTCTCAGATCTTCCTTAGTGCTTCCCCCAACTCGTCCCATGCGCGAAAAGTGATTTAGATGTTTGATTCAATGGTCATCACACATTTATCATGTAACAAGATCTTGATCGACGTGTAAATAGACCTAATATACCTCCCTCTTGGTATTTTCAAGAAATCCTTCTCTGCAGGAGTGTATGAATTCACTGTATTGACTGCAAACGTAGTGATAAACCCCATCGTAATGTTGTCTAACTAGAAATACATTGCGCACGTGGATTTATTATTAACTCTTTCTAACCACGCAAATTTTTCAGCAGTCCACAAAACTGGTCTAATCTAATTAGTCAGATGGGTATCCTTCAACCTTAACAACCATTCTTATAATAACTACAGAAAGAAACAAAAATATGCTTCATGCAGATTAGTAAACACATACCTCTGCAGATATTGGCGTGGTGTATACTTGGAACCCTTATTGTCTTTCTGCGTGAACTCCAACTTCTTTTCCTCTAACCATATGTCAATTTCTTTCTTCATAGGATTCCATGGTCTGGAAATACCTTTCTACCACTTCATCTTCTTCACAAAACCCATTCCTAGCTCTCCTTATGATTTCTATCCGGAAACATAACCATTTTTTGGACTTATTTGGGTTTTCGGCTCATAAAGTTAGTAGGATATTCCCATGAGCCCACAGAGACCACTAGTTGGACCTCAACCAAGTTTTGAGGAAACATTGGTCTCGTTTGACCATTTTTGGGACTTCGACAGGTAGGTCAAATATGGAGCACCCAGGCGAAGCAGAGATCGCGGGGTCTCACTCATTTTGTGGGATTGTGGACCCAACAAAGGGTTTTATGGTTTATGTAATGGGTATGCGATGTCGACCCATGGGTTCAACCATGATTAGGCCTTTTTGTAATGTAAAAATAGGTAGCTAAGCGATGTAAGAAGTATTCACTAGTTACTTGTGATCGGCTTAGTGAAAGAAGTTGTAAGTGCTTTGTGCAGCCAGACTATGTAAAACTTTGTGCTATGAAGGAGTTGGCTTTGTGCCTTGACCTGATTTTGAGGAGGGTGGATCTAATGTGCTCTATGCAGATCACCTGTCTAGTGAGAGGCTTGGCTTTGTGTCTTTGTGCATAGGAGCAGATACATGTAAGAGATTGCAGACTAATAAAGAAGAAGAAGAAGAATTTGGTGGACGTAGCCCCACATTGGGGTGAACCACGTAATCTTGTGTTGATGTTCTTTGTGAGATGTTGTTGATGTTGATTATGTGATTATTTTCTTAGTGATGTTGATGTTATGTATCATGAATGCATCTAACAATGTAGCTTAGTGCTTAATGATGTGAATGAATTCTATATCTGAGCTAATTTTGTGTGCTAAGTAATGAGAAGTACTTGATCATTATTATTGCTGCATTGTTTTGTAATGAGGGTTCGATCTGCGATGTGAATGAGATCCAAGAACTAATGCATGTTGTTGGCTAAGTGCCCTGCAAAGTATTGTAATCACATATCTGTGTCCGAGCTCGGTTGTAGACCCCTGAGTCCTACAACCCCCCCTGTGTCTACCTCAGGTGAGACTTCATATACTTCGCAGGTGTTGCTGAAAGGGTCAGTAGTTAGGGTTTTGTTGGTGCGTTGAACCCCGGGTATGCCCCTGTGCCAACAAATGGTTCTGTTGCCGGGACCTGAAACTGTGATCGCTGGGAACTGAAGAAAAAAGAAAGCTATGTGCATAGATCTGTTGTTGTAGTGCGTAGTGTTCTACTTGACTTGTGAATATCTGTGCTAAGAAAAAAACTGGATTTGAAGAAAAGAGGTAAGATTTTAAAACTTTGTGCTCTGGTAAAGGTAAGATAAGTGGAAATTTTTGTTTCAAAATATGAATCTAGGTATGCTTGATAGATTTTTTCCTAGTATGAAAACTAGGGCATGGTTAGAAGAAAGAGTTGATCTGAATAAATTTGATAGAAATAGAGAAAGATATGTTATTCCTATTCATAGAAATAATTTTTGGACTAATAAGTGGATGCAGGAACCTAGAAATAATTTTTGGAGAATGTAGGTCCATCACTGTGATCCCAGTGTGCAGTACAATAAAGGTTGGGGATCATTTAAAAGAAATAAAGGATTGACACTGTGTTATAATTGCAGAATATCAGGACATCTTTCTAATGAATTCCCTGGTATATGCCCTCTTTGTCTTTGTTTTAAAGCTATTGGTCATGAGGTTGAAGATTGCCCAAGGATGATTGCTAAAGTTGAAAATATGAGTATGATACAAGAATACTATAAATAAGGTCAAGAAACCAAGGATATGTTAAAGATACATACAGAAAAAGATTCAGAGACTATGTTAATACAGTTAAAAGAAGAAATGGATGATCACATAGACATTAGTTTTCCAGAGATCTTGAAAGAAAAACAATGCATTGTTACAAGAATAAAAGACTTTGACATAGACTGTGTATTAGATGAAGAAAAACAAGTGAATATTATGGCAGAAAGCACTTGGGAAATTTTGGGAAAGCCTGTCATGATACCTTCATTGGGAAGGATAGGCTTGTTTAAAGGAAAGATGATAACCCTATGTGGAAGAGTTAATAATATACCTATGATTTCTCATCGAACTATGACTGAAGAAGAATTTGAAGTTATTAGGTTTGTTGAGAGCAACACCCGTTTTTCATTTTTATTAGGAAAGACTTGGATTGAGAAGGATCAGATTAGAAGGAAAGCAAAGGAGGAAGCCACAGAAAAAAGTAAGCAAAAATTAAGGGACTTCATAACCAGAAGAATAACACGACTAATAGAAGAACAAGAGGATCCGTCGAAGCAAGCAAGGTTTAGAGAATTAGCTGTCGAAGTTGAAAGAACACAGGAAGAATCAAAGAACCTGTCCCTACAAGAAGAACGCATGTCGACCCAGAACCTATTAAGCAAAGAGGTAATACCTTTGAACCCTTTGAAAGAACATCGACAGTGCGAAGTTACCATGCTAAGAAAGGACAAGAATAAGAATGGAAAGAGGAATCTAGAGTCTAAGATCACAGGAAAGAAGGGAAGGAAGATTAGTAAGAAGAAAGATAAGTTATAAAAACTATGGGAAGTTCCAGAACAGACTTCACAGGAGGAAGATCTGCAAAAGTTGAACCTCACCGAAATAGAAGAACCACGTAGAATGGTACTTCACCAAAGTGAAGCTATATGACCATTGGAGGTGCCTCGACCATTAGAATGATGCTCTAGAATGGCTAGAAACAAAGTTATTGTTGGAAAGACCGTCGTTGGACCGTTGAAACCGTGCCATAACAAATGGATTCGTATTGATTGAGGCATTCCTACCCATTGGGGGAATCTCTTATGACGTTGCTTATTTAACCTGTTGAATGCTGCAGTGGGACCATTTTTTGAAAACTGTGGTATCCGAGCTAAAAGAGAATCCATTGTATCACAATGTTATTTCTAGACCTCTCCATCCATTTGATTACCTCGTTTTCCTATTCTCTTACCTGAGTTATTTGATTATGAGTGTGCATGTCGGGTGAATGTAGCGCAGTAGAGAATTATGTGGAGAAAATACTCATAGACCTCATGGCTGAGAGAGTTATTTCTGTAGGAATACAGGCATCGTCAACTGGAGGATTGAAAACATCCCCCTCGACTAGATGTCGTTCTAGCCGAAACGCTACTGAGAAGCGAAGCAAACATCGCGACGATCTGGCTAACGCAAATCAGATCCCGTCGGTCTTGTCAGACTACATCCTGCTTTTGGTTGGCACAGTTAACGATGAAAGTATCCCATAGGATTTCTAATACACACCAATCACTGCGTACCTCCCGAAGGGGACACACACAGTTGGACCCCACTTAGGACATATTCTAGCTCTTAAGAACAACAACTTCAACCTAGGAGACCGGAAGAACTACGCGATGCTCGCGCCACATCAGTATTTGATAAAGACGACTGGGAAGAAGCAGTGCAAAGTCTCCCAACCATGGATAAAGGAGCTCGTGCAGTCGATGATCTTGAATGTAATGAAGATCCCCCACTTCGGTGACATCAAAAGGTTAATGCTTGCGTTAAACTCCTCCTGTTTTGCTACCATGGAGGGTATATGTGGCTTAATAGGTTTGTGACTATGGATATGGCACTGATCCACTTTATCATAGGACTGAGTATGAAGTGATCGGACCCTCACCAGTTCTACCGAGTGAAGACCTCAGATCGCTCTCTGGCACAACATATAAATGAATATTATGGAAATGTATAAAAGTGAAAGCGAGGCTTCAAGGTAGCCTCCATCCAAGATCGTGCAGTGTGCCTAGCTTGTCAGCACATCACTGGTAATATTGTCAGAAAGAACCATCCGACACAGGTCACTAGATTTGTAGTAGACCTTGCAAGGAAGTGTGTTGAAGGAATGCAAATGAACTGGCCAAGTTACCTCGTCAACGAGTTGGAGAAGGACTGCCACGAAGCACAGGACCAAGGATATGAGTTTAATTTTAGTTGGCTACTGGTACTGATCACCTTCGTAGATTGGCAGATGCCAGAAGGAGCGACATTCCTCGAATTTGAGCCATCAGAACTATTGGCCACAAGGTTTTCCACCTTTTGGTACACGAATGATATGGTGAAGCAGTCGAAATCAAATGGGGTGTTCCATGCTTACTACCTACAACTGAAGCACACCATTGAGGCATTTCCATGAATGACCCCGAATACTTTGCATCAGTACAGTCTGCTAGCGAAGTTCCGTGTAGATTGACACTTTATTTATATCACTGCGTGCAGGGATGAAAGCAGGAGGAGTTACAGTCCTACTATAAGTTGACCGATGAAGACTTGGAAGAGATCACTAAGGAATGGTTAGCAAATTTCCTTATACCGGTCAAAGATGCATAACTCTCCGACCTCAAAATCATCAGAAGTCCATTGGTTACTCAGGTCAAACATGATGGACAAAATAAAAAGAAGAGAAAGGAGGATGTACATAACATAGAAAGTGATGAGGAGGACAATTCTTTAGAGAAAACTGCACCTGACTCACCCACAGGAGGAGGAGGAGAAGATGAAGTAAACCAAGAGGAAGGAGGGGAAGAAGGAGAAAATAAAGACAAAGGAGACGTTACACCATCGAAGGATCCCCTTACAAAGGCCGAGACATCAAAGAAAAGGAAGGTTTCTTTGCAGAAACCCTCAGCAAGAAAGAAGACCCCAGCCAATAAGCCTCAATCGAAGAATGTGCTCATAGTGGATGATGTCGATCTCATCATCGCAGTCATGGAGGACACCTCAAAGGATATCCTGTAGAGACATGAAGCAAAGAAAGAAACATTGTATGAAATATTAGAGAAAGATCTCAAGGACATACAACAAGCCATCAATTCGAGCCGTGCAGTACCTACTACGCCTTCGTCATCGAAAATTGCAGAATTGGGGGATGAGCCCACGCAATTATGAAGGCTAGAAGATGAAACTGAGCTCAAATTCGTCGATTCCAAGAATAAAAGGAGAAGGCAACATCGGCCTTGAAGAAAGAAAAGGAGGAGGTTTTAGAGCAACTTCGAGTTGCGCAGCAGGAGAAAGATGCAATTAGGTCGAAGTTCGAAGAGGAAAAGGAGAAGATGCATAAAGAAAAAGACAAACTGCTTGCAACATAGATTGTGATCAAAGAGGTAGTGACTAAAGAAATTCTCTCTGTGCTGGGATTTGCACAGGAGGAAGAAGCATTCACCGAGATAAAAGCGGGGAAGCTCGTTGAGGCCATTCAACAACTTAGATCAAGGGTAATGGAGCTAGAGATCCAAGCAGTGTAAATCACTCTACAAGAAGCATGCGACCAAAGGGAGGAAGCTTCCAGGAACATAGTATAAAGAATCAGAGAAATCACCTTAGAGTGTAAGAAACTAAGTGATTGAAGTGCACAGACCTATGAGTGCCTTGCAGAAGATCAAGAGCTGGAGAAATTGGAAGCACAAATCCAGGAGGTGAAGAAACAAGCATCCACCATGGAAGATCAGATGAAGTTGCTTACTGCAGTTGAGAAGATGACAAGATCACAGGAACAACCCGCAGTTCAGTAGCAGATTGCTGCTATCTAGAGAAAAGTCATGGAAGTGACATAGAGACTCCAGCTGGTGTAGGACGAAGCCTGCACGATTTTTGAAGAAGTTGAAGGACAAGGCTCACAGCTAGACCAATTGGTTGCGACAGTGGAACCGTGCCTGGAAGAGCTTGTTACTGAGAAAGTGATTTAGGAGTTCGTCGAGCAGGAAACTCTGGTGAAGTAGAAAGTTGAGGCAGCTTGAGCCAAGATTGAGGCCTTTGAAGCAGTGTTGTTGAGATCTGAGTGACTCAGGATGAGTCACAGGTGAGTGTTGGGGGCATGTTGGCCCTCGACCAATTTTTGAGGAAACATTGGTTGTATTTGACCATTTTTGGGACTTCGAAGAAGTCATCGCGGGATCTCACTCATTTTGTGGGCTTTTGGACCCAACAAAGGGTTTTAGGGTTTATGTAATGGGTATGGGATTTTGACCCATGGGTTCAACTATGAGTAGGCCTTTTTGTAATGTATAAATAGGTAGCTAAGCGATGTAAGAAGTAGTCACTAGTTACTTGTGATTGACTTAGTGCAAGAAGTTGTAAGCGCTTTGTGCAGACAGACTGTGTAAGGCTTTGTGCTATCAAGGAATTGGCTATGTGCCTTGAACTGATTTTGAGGAAGGTGGATCTAGTGTGCTGTGCATAGATCACCTGTCTAGTGTGAGGCTTGGCACTATGGCTCTGTGCATGGGAGCAGATACATGTAAGAGATTGTAGACTAATAAAGAATAAGAATAATAAGTTGGTGGGCGTAGCCCCACACTGTGGTGAACCACGTAATCCCGTGTTGATGTGCTTTGTGCGATGTTGTTGATGTTGATTACGTGATTATTTGCTTAGTGTTGTTGATGTTATGTATCATGAATGCATCTGATGTTGTATCTTAGTTCTTAATAATGTGAATGAATCCTATATCTGAGCTAATGTTGTGTGCTAAGTAATGGGAAGTACTTGATCATTTTTATTACTGCGATGTTCTGTAATGAGGGTTCAATCTACGATGTGAATGATATCCAAGAACTAATGCATGTTGTTGGCTAAGTTCCCTACCAAGTATTGTAATCATAGATCTATGTCCCAGCTCAGTTGTATACCCCTAAGTCCTACACCCCCCTGCCTCTACCACGAGTGAGACTTCATCTTCTTCGCAGGTGTTGTCGAAAGGGCCAGTAGTTAGGGTTTTATTGGTGTGTTGTTGAAACGTTTAACCTTGGGTCTGCCCCTATGCCAACACCACTACATCTTCTAAGATTCTCTCTAGTTTGATATTTGATCTTTTAGCAATTTGGAGTACAATTGGGGATTCCCTAAGATCGAAGATTCCTAAGGATTCTATGGTCTCATGCATCATGACATTAATGGTAGCACCAAGGTCAATTAATTTTTTGGTAATGAGTGTATTATTTATATGCACGTTAACTAACGGGATACCAAGGTCAGAGTATTTGGCTGCAAGAACTCCCCCCATCATTAAGTCTGACAACTTACCCATAACATGGATAGTTTGGGGATCCTTCATTTTTCTACTAGGTTTCCTTAAACAAAGTTCTCGTGTTCCTTTCAAATAGATAGGCACATCATTGATGGCTTCGAACAATGGTATTTTAACACACGTTCTTGAGTTACCCCAAGAATTCAAAATCGGTTTGAGTAGCATGTTTCTCTAGGATTAATATTTCTGGATACAATCAGTTTTTAGGTTCAGGGTGAGCGTGGCCAGCTCTCAAAGGTTCATGAGATTGTTCCTATCCTATTTGTTCATTCCATACATCCTAATTCAAATATTCAATATGAACATGGGGTTGGTATTTGGTCAGTGTCTTCCCAAATCGAAGATGAATATCATGGCATGATAGGGAAGATATGGAATAGGTAGGGTAGGTGTTAGGTCTGACAACTTGGGTTGGTTGTGCTGGAATGATCTAAATTTATGAGCGGAATGAAATGAAACACATATATATAACATTAAAATAGAGATCCAGTGAACAATAACAGAGATACAATGAAACTTAACTTCTATTCAATAAAGAAATCCACTGAAACTGTAAAATGCAGAATGAAACAATCTTGCTCGAATGGCGGTAGCTAATCTCTGAGAAGATTTTTGGAGGCTACGCGCATTATCTTGAGAACATTACAATGAGGCCTCCAAATTTTTTTAGCATTAATAAATAATAAAAAAACCCCATACATCCAAAAACCTAACCTTAGGAGATGAAGCGCCAAACATCATGTGGGGCCCGATGGGGTAAGTTGGTACATCAACTTCCCGGGGTCATAAGTTTTGCATACGATCTTCATTTTAGGTGCACAATATCCCATTGGAAAGGTCTATCTAAGGAATACACATGTTTCCATAACACTTTGACTTCATCTATAGTGTAACTATGGCGGGCCCAAAATATGTGGTTTAGGGCCTCAAAATTTCTTGGGAAGTTTAGGACCCGAAAAGATAGAAAAAAACTGCCAAAATAAAAATTGTATGTGAGATAGTTGGAAGAGGTGGGTGGCCACTGATATCCACTTGGATCAATCCTCCCCCCCTAGGAAGAAATGGTATCCATTGTGTTGAGTTCACCCATCAGAGGAGGAAAGTTCTGCTTAATTTGGCCCCGGGTGACCCACTTGCCTTGGTTTAGGAGCTTCTCCTCTTTGACAACATGATAAAGCTGAAGCTTCTGTTAGAGAGTGGGATTGACCTATGTGTCCATGATCTAATCAGTCGATGCCTATTCCATGTAGTCAGGGTTGATATTTTTCAATTTCAATTGTTCTGCTATCTCTAAGGTGTCCAATAATGGTGAAAAGTATGGTTGAAGGAGATCCACATTTAAAAAAGGGTGCAAGCCAAGGAAGGGGGGAATGTTGAGCTCAAAATAATTGTCACCCACAACCTTAGTGATGGTTTAAATTCCAAATCAGAGTGGATGAAGTTTTCGATGGGGTCCTGTAAGGTATTCTTCTTGTAAGTGCAACCAAACTTTATCGCCCACCTGAAACTTGTGTGGCAACCAATCTTGACATGGCTACGCTTATACTTGGAATTGGACTTCTACAAAATATCTTAAAACTTTTGGCGTATTTGTTGGATTCGTTCAATGAACTGGGTGGATTTTTAGGCTTTGGTTTGAGCATGGGACAATTCGTCCTGTGCAGACGCAAGGGGTAGTGCAACGTCCATGGGACCCAATGGTTGAAATCACAAACCCACCTAAAAGGGGTTGTGGTTGGTTGAGCTATATATGGCTCTATTGTAACTGTCTTGAACATAGGGAAGAATCCCATCCCATGTGCATGGATTCTTGGAATTGTACATGCACAATATATGCACGATCATCCCGTTGATGACCTTAGTTTGGCCATCTGTTTGGGTGTGGAAGGAAGTGGATTTGGTGAGCTTGGTTTCCAACCATGAATAGACACTTGACCAAAATGTGCTAAGGAACTGAATGCCTCGATATGAGATGATGGTTTTTGGTATCCCAAAATTTATCCACACTCGTTCGAAAAAGAGCTTGGTAGTGGCCTCCATTGTGATGCTCTTCTTATAGGTGGTCATAATCTCCATCTTGGAAAATCCATCAATAACCATAAAAAAAAAGTTATTTCTCTACTTGGTTGAAGGAAGGCTAGACATGTAGTCCATCGATATGGATTCCTAGGGCTTGCCAGGAGTAGTGAGAGGGGTGTACATGCCTTGTTTCATAATGGCCGATTTGGAAATGGCATAAGTTGTGTAGGACCTGATATAATTGTTAACAACCTATCGAATTTTCGTCCAACAGAAAAGTTGTTGCAACACTGCCATTGTCTTTTCTATGCTGAAGTGTCCTACTACCCGACTATAGTGAGCTTCCCAAATCATCTTCCCTCGCTACTTGATGGGATGAAAAGATGGTCCATATGGCACAAGAATATTTCTTGAAGATGGAAATCAGTGACAATTGTGTTTGTTCCCAACATATGGTAGGTAGTGGAAAAGTCAGGATCTCTCTCATAGATTTGGGGCCATCTAGAGGTTTCATGTCTATAGGAGTGTATCACCATGGTTAGTGTTGCAAATGGAGGTTGGTTGAGGTAGTCAACGACATGGTTGGTTCTCTATGTCTTATACTTGATGTTGTGATGGAACCACTACAAGTATGTGGGCCACTTCTGATGGAAGTCATTCTACAATTTTCCTTATGTCTACATGAAATGTAGAGGCTTATGATCAGTGTGGATGACTACCTCCTTCCCAAGAATGTAATGCCTTCACTAGACACAGGCTTGTACAGTGGAGTACATTTATTTTTCATAAGTGGGGTACTTACAAGTGGTATTTGATAGTGTCTCACTATGATAGGCCACATGATGTTCATGCTGAGTGAGAATTGCACCCACAACATATTCTGAAGCATCTGTCTCAATCTCAAAATGTTGCTACAGGTTGGGTAATGAGAGCATCAGGGATGAGCACAAGCGTTTCTTCAAACCATTGAATGCTTTCTATTGTGACTATCCCCACATGAAATTTTCCTTGCCACCACTTCTAGTCACTTGGCTAAGGGCCCATGCAATCTGGGATAATCCCAACATGTACCTACGATAGAAATTGGCAAGGCCTAAGAAGCCTCAAATCTTAGTGAGTTTGGTCGGGGTTGGCTAGTCAAAAATGACCTAGATCTTGGCTAGATCAAATTTCACCCCATGCTCATCAACAATGTATCCTAGGTATTCGACCTTTTTGATGGCGAAGGAGAATTTTTCCAAATTTGCATATATCTTGTGTTGTTGCAAAGTGTGCAGAACCTGTTGAATATGATGCAAGTATTTCTCCCAAATCTTGTTGAATATGAGGATTTCATCCAAATAAACGACCACAAAATATTTGGTAAAAGGCCTTAATATATCATCCATCATCCTCGTGAAATTGTTTTTGGTATTGGTCAAGCCAAAAGGCATGACCAACCATTCAAAAAGACCTTCTTTGGACTTGAAGGAATTCTTCCATACATCAGTCTGCTCTATTGGGACTTGATGGTAGCTAGAATTCAGATCAATATTACGGAAGTATTTCTCTCCCTTGATGATCCAGGTGGTTACTGGTAACCACCCACCTTTTCCGACTGGCTCAAAACAATTTTCTGGCAATTTTGGCAATTTACTATTTTTAGCAGTTTTTAACTTTTGGGGCCATTTTGAGGGCCCAAATGAAGGTTTTTTGAGATAGAGTTTCTCAATGATAGCAGAAGGAATTATTGAGCCCCCAAAATGAATCTCCTTGACAATACCTTTCCAACGAGCTATCACACGCCTAAAACGGAGATCGTATGCAAAGTTACGACCCCGAGAAGTTGATGTACTCA
The DNA here is from genome assembly GCA_000966675.3 of Picea glauca. Classification (NCBI taxonomy): domain Eukaryota; kingdom Viridiplantae; phylum Streptophyta; class Pinopsida; order Pinales; family Pinaceae; genus Picea; species Picea glauca. Next base: position 157,953 of record JZKD02S1610589.1, read on the forward strand.
CTTACCCAAATGGGGCCCACATGACTTTTGGCACTTCATCTCCTAGGGTTAGGTTTTTGGATGTCTAGGGTTTTTGGAATTTCTATTTATTATAAAAAGGCCTTGGGAGCCTCATTGTAACCATCTTCTTGTGAATGCGTGTAGCCGTCACGTCTCTTCTCAGAGATAAGCTGCCACCATTCTAGCGAGTCTTTCACTCTGTATTTTTACAGTCTCTGTACATTTATTTCATTAATAGAAATTGTGCATTACTATATATCTGTGTTTATGGTTGCCTCTCTGATACATTTCTACTATATTATTGAATATCTGTGATATCTCTATGCATTTCTTTATTATATCTCCGATCTCATTTCGTGCCGAAAATAATCCAGATCAGTGGTATCAGAGGATGCTGCTCTTGATTGTTTTTTCAATGCATGTCCCCGACGAGGTCCGAGTATAGAAAGTTGGGTATCGAGCTTGTCTCTCTTGAATACAATCGCTCTCACACACCCAAGAAACCCTCAATGGCGGAAGAAAATAAAAACAACGGAGCAAATGATCCTATCAATCTGTTACTTGAGCAAGCTCTCACGTGGCAGAGGGACGAAATGATGGAGAATTTTTCCCACATCCTTCAACGACTGCCGATAATAGCAGGCACATATTCATCAAGTGGCTACTTTGGAGGCACCTTGCCTTTAAAGTTACAAGTTAATTTTGATATTCCTGTATTTGAAGGACAAATAGATGCAAAAGCCCTAGAAAAATGGTTAACTCTGCTAGAAGGTTATTTCTCTATTCACAAATTTTCCGACAAAGAAAAGATCACCTTCACACTCCTTAAATCTCTACCTCATGTCAAACAGAGGTCGTCAAACAGTTGGGATTGTCGACAACACCACACCCGCAGCCATACAACATCAAGTGGCTTCGCAAAGGACGCGATCTCTGTGTCAGCCAACAATGTCGATTGTCATATGGAATCCAACCCTTCAAGGATGAGGTATTATGTGATTTTTCCCCACTGGATGTCTGTGATTTTCTCTTGGGCCAACCATTTATGTGGAATTGCCATGTTGTTTATGAGTCTCGACCTCGCAGTGTCATTGTTTCTCTAGGGGGTCATCTCTACAAAATACCATAGGTAGTTCCAACTACTGTTCCACCTAAAAAGTGTCGCAAGGTAGTATCTCATACTGCAAAATTTAGCTTCTTCACAATCTGTTCAAAAGGAGAATAAAAGGACACTGCAACAACTACAGCCTCGCCCCAAGCACCTTCTATCAAACAAAAGCAAGTCAACAAGGTTGTAGCAAAGCGCAAAGATTCCTTTTGCACATCGTCCTCTCATGTAGCCAAACTTTTTGAATGGCCTCAGCCTCAACAGGTTCGTGAAAAAATTCCACAAACTGAGCAGCGCAATGTCTCCAACAAGGCAAGCAGCTCACCAAGATGCAGATTCAACAAATGCTTTTCCCTCTCCCCGAGGAACTCAACGCAATGGAGACCATTTCTTCATAAGGAGGGAGGATTGATCCAGGTGGATATTGGTGGCCACCCACCTTTTTTGACTGGTTGAAAACAGTTTTCTGGCAATTTTGGCAATTTACTATTTTTAGCAGTTTTTAACTTTCGGGGCCATTTTGAGGGCCCAAATGAAGGTTTTTCAAGCTATATGTTCCCAATGATATATGAAGGCATGATTGATACTCCAAAATGAATCTCCTCGACAATACCTTTCCAATGAGCTATCACACGCCTAAAATGAAGATCGTATGCAAAAGTTACGACCCTAGGAAGTTGATGTACTCACTTACCCAAACGGGGCCCACATGACTTTTGGCGCTTCATCTCCTAGGGTTAGGTTTTCGGATGTGTAGGGTTTTTGGCATTCCTGTTTATTCTAAAAATGCCTTGGTAGCCTCATTGTAACCATCTTCTTGTGAATGCGAGTAGCCGTCATGTCTCTTCTCAGAGATAAGCTGCCACCATTCTAGCGAGTCTTTCACTCTGTATTTTTACAGTCTCTGTACATTTATTTCATTAATAAAAATCGTGTATTACTATATATATATGTTTATGATTGCCTCTCTGATACATTTTTGATATATTATTGAATATCTATGATATCTCTGTGCATTTCTTTCTTATATCTCCGATCTCATTTTGTGCTGAAAATACTCCGGATCACTTGAGTTGTTCAAGGAGATCATCAATTCAGGGAACTATGTACCAGTTCTTTAATATGATTATATTTAGCACCCAGTAATCAATGCAGAGTGGCCATGTCTCGTATTTCTTCTACACAAACACAATTGAGCTTCCACAATGTGATGATCTTGGTTAGATGTGCCCCTTTTTAAGAAAATCTTAGATCCAACGCTTGATTTCCTCATTTTCAGAAAGAGAGCGGTGATAGACTGAACCATTGGGTAGAAGTGTGCCAGGGGTTAGATCAATCGAATGATTCACCTGATAGTGTAGAGTTACCCAGTGGGTGAAGAGAATATGTCTTTATATTCTTCCATGACCTTATCCACTTGCTTCTGCTACTTGGAGAGACTAGTCATGAAGGCCATGGACGTGGCTGCAACCTTCCTCTCTCTTTGAGAAAGAATCACGAAGAAGAAAAAATTCTGGACCTGAGAGATGACCTTCCTGCATTGCTTGGTAGAGATAAAGGAAATGGCAGTAGGTAGGACTACCTCGGGTATCCTGTACAAAGTAATAATAAAACTACAAGTCCTAGACTCATATACAACATGAATTTTCCATAAATAAGGTAGGCCTAAAGAACAAAAAAAACTTCAAGAGGGGAAAAATCACAAAATACCTCATCTTTGAAGGGATTGATGTCGTAGGGAAGAAGACACTATTGGTTGATGCGTAGATTTCTCCCTTGGAGGAGCCATACGATGGTGTATGGATATGGGTATGGTGTTGTGGGAAGAGCCAACTGCTTGACAACCTCCACTAATATGATGTTATACTAGCTACCACTTTCAACAATGAAGTGCAGTGGAGTACCCTTCACCCACATCTGTGAATGAAAAAGGTGGTCACCTACCTCTGGTTCATGAGGCTCACCAGTTTGGATCTTGGTGGTAGCAATGGTGGCATTGGGTTATTCTTCAATGATCTGTCTCCCTTTTTTTGGTTTTGACTCAAAGTTGGAACCCACATCTGATTTAGAGGCTTTCACCTTGACCACCAATAAATGCTTTGATTGGAATTCAGTGGTGTTATGCTAGGGGATCTTATGGAACTCACACCACTTCCCAATGTATTTATTTGTCTTTCCATTGTCCTTCTTTGTTTTCTAATTAGATTGGTTGTCCTGAGGATTTCCATCCTTTCTATCTCCTTTTCTCTGCGGGTTGGGGTTTCCTTTTCCCTGTTCCTGTTGTGAGGGGTTCGTAGACCCAAAATGTTGCATTTTTTATTTAAGCTTCTACTTGTCTTTTATAGCATATCGATAGACCAATCCCAAGGATGAGATGTACAGAAACTCCATCTCTGTCTGGATGTATCTATGCATATCGCCACAGTACTTGAGCACTAGATTTCACTCAGAGTCTTTGATACCCAGCTTGGTTCGCAAGGTATGGATGACATTGGTGAACTCTGGCACTGTTTGGCCCTTTCTCGTCGCAGTGAGGTCCATCTTGTATATAAGTCGTCATAACTTCCAACAGGGTAGTAATTTTCCTTAATATCATCCATAAAAGAAACCTAAGTGAGTGTGAATACAAATAGTGTAGATTTCTCTGTCACCTTTTTCTCACAAAAGGTATCCCACCAATATTTGACATGGGGGACGACCTTCAAGAGCACAAATGTAATATTTTCTCTATCAGAAAAGTTATGGACAAAAATATAGCCTTCTAGAAGGTTTAACCATTTTTATATGGCATCTGCGTCTATTTGACCTTCAAATATAGGAATATCAAAATTGATATGTATCTTGAAGGGGGTGATGCCTCCGCTCGAGGAATATGCATTTCTTGTTTGTATTTGTCAAAGGAATTGCACAAAGTTGTCCATCATCTCGTTCCTCTATCGTGAGAGGGATTCCTCAAGTAAGAGTTTAAAGGGATCTCTTGTCCCATCATCTCTCTTTTCTTCCACCATGGGTGGCCATTGAGTTTGGTGAGGTCATTCTTTAAAAGGATCAATCGGTTCAAGTCCCAACTGTTTATACCCTAACCTTGTTGGAGACATGCATAGAGAAACAATTGAAGAGAAGACTGCTCTGATACCACTGATCTAGATTTTTGAGTGGAACGAAATGAAACAAATATCTATAACATTAAAATAGAGATACAGTGAATAATAAAATATATACATTGAAAATTAACTTCTATTCAATAAATAAATGATCCAGGTGGATATTGGTGGCCACCACCTATGCCAACTAGCTCCTCTTGACAGTTTTTAGTTCAACACGTTCTTTTGTACATCTTTGTAATTGTGGGTTCTACACTTCTAGGGTTGTTTGAATCCCTACACATCTTCTAGGTGGAGACTGGTATCTGTCCACCTAATGCAACTGGATTATTTTGGAAGCTTTCATGTCATCACATCTTTCTGTACTTCCAGGGCCATTTTGGGGCCCTAAACAATATTTTTTTGTCTTGCCACAGTCAAATTGTAGATAGATTCAGAGTTTGACAACATAATTCTTATTTCTCAAGAATACCTTTCCAACAGGCTATCACGCACCTAAAACGAAGGTCGTATGTAAAAGTTACGATACCGTGAAGTTGAAGTACCAACTTACTCATCGGGGCCCACATAACTTTTGGCATTTCATCTCCTAGGGTTAGGTTTTTGGATGTCTAGGGTTTTGGAATTCATGAGTAATGTTAAAAGGGCATTTGGAGACTCAATGTAATCATTCTGCTAATATGAATGCATGTAGCAGCCACATCTCTTCCGAGATATAGCTACCACCATTCAAGCAATTTGTTTTCAGTTCTGCAGTTTTACAGTTTAAACCTATTTTATTTATTCAATAGAACTTATTGTTCATTGGATATATGTTGTTGTTATCTAAATCTATGTGTTATTATATTCAGTTTTTTATTCCTTTTGTTTCGCTCATAAATCTGGATTAGTGGTATCACAGCTGTCTACTTTTCATTTACTTTTTTCTTCGTGCATGTCCCCGACAAGATTTGGGTACAAGAAGTTGGGACTCAAACCAGTTGATCCTTTGCATGATCGACCACACTGATCTCAACAACAACCCATGGGGGACGAGAAGAAAGGTGATGGAGAAGGATATCCTTTTAAAATGTTTCACGAGGAATCCCTTGCGCAACAAAGGAATTAAATGATGGAAAAAATTGCACAGATCCTTCGATGACTACCCACAGGAGAAACATCTTCATCAAGCAGCCATGCGACCCCTTTCAAGGTACAAGTAAATTTTTATATTCCATTATTTGAAGGAATGATAGATGTGAATGTTGTAGATAAATGGTTGAATATGATCGAAGGGTATTTTTCAGTCCATGATTTTTTCGACAGGGAAAAGATTACTTTTTCACTCATCAAGGTCGTCCCCCATTTTAAGGATTGGTGGGATACTTACTCTCAGAAAAAGGCCATAGAGGAATCTGCAATATTTGTGGTCTCCCCCAAATGGTATTCCTTTAGGGATGCCATTAAAGAACAATACTACCCTATTGGAAGAAACGAGGACCAATACACAAGATGGACAACACTACGTCAAGAAAGGGGCCAGACAGTACCGGATTTCACCAATATTTTCCATACCCTGCCCACCAAATTGGGTATCAAAGACTCTAAATTACATCTAGTGCTCAAATACCGTGGTTGTATGCATAGATACATTCAAACATAAATGTTTTTTTTGGACATCGCACCATTAGGTGCGGCTTATAGATATGTTGTCAATACCGAGCATAAATTTAAGCAGAAGAGGAGAGACTTTGGATCTGCAAATTCCTCACAACCTAAGTAGGGAAAAGGTGACTCATAGAAAAAGGGATGGGGAAAATATGGCCTCTCTCAGGACGACTAGTCCAAGCTGAAATCCAAGAAGGGTAATGAGAATTCGAATAAGGACACGGGAAAATGGTGTGAATAGTAACATGTTATAACAAGTTTTACCTCACCCCATGCAACTTGCTAAGAAGGCCTTTCCATTTACCTATGCAAACTTGAAGTCTCTTGTTGTGCCTTCTAGAGCCAAAAAATTATATTTTTCCACATATACATGCCCTACTAGTTATACATCATGTGTATACGTAGGTTGCACCACTATAGCCCATGTACATCGAGTTTGGTGCTCAAAATTAAAAATTGTGTCGCGTTTTGATGTCATGTCATGAGATCCATGATCCTTGACCTTCCATATAATTGAAACATTCTGACTCGGCCCTTGAGTTCCACTTGAAGGATATAAATTGGGCCATATCCAAACCATGGGAGAAAAGAGAATTCAACTTTTGAGAGAAAAGATACTCTGGAGAAATTTCACTTCACATTGAGTCTGCATCCCTTTATACTTGAAAGTTTGAATGCATTGTTCATCCCCCAAGATCTTCCTACCAGAAGAACCAGAGGAAGGGGAACGCCTCTTTCACTCACATATGTTGGTAAAGGGGACTCCACTGCATTTCATTGTCGATAGCGATAGTCACAAGAACCTGATTTCAGTAGAGATCGTCAAGTGTCTAGACCTGCTGATAACACCGCACCTGCAACCCTATACCATTGTCTAGATTCACCAAGGATGAGATCTCTACGTCAGCCAACAGTGTCATATTCCCTACAACATCAAGCCCTTCAAAGATGAGGTATTGTGTGATATTGCTCCCCTTGAATTTTCTGATGTTCTTTTAGGCCATCCATATTTCTGGAAGTGACATGTTGTGTATGAGTCTAGACCCTGCAGTTTTATTATCACTTTGGGTAGACAATTGTACATGATACTAGAGGTAGCGCCGCCTATCACTATTTCTTTAATCTCTTCTAAGCAATGTAGTAAGGTCATTTCATGGACTGGGAAGTTCATCTTCTTTGTGTTTCATTCTCGCAGCAAGCAGAAGGTCACCGCCACATCCATGACCTCTACACAGAGCCTCTCTTTGCAGTAGAAGCAAGTGGACAAGATCATGGAAGAGTACAAAGACATATTCTCCTTACACAATGGGGTACCAACACACTGCCAAGTCAATTGTCCAATTGATCCAACCCCTGGTGCACCACTTCCTAATGGACCATTATATTGTCACTCACTGACGGAAAATGACGAGATCAAGTGCCAGATCCAAGAGTTGCTTCAAAGGGGGCACATTCGACCCATATCCTTCCCTTGTGGAAGCTTGATTGTGTTGGTGCAAAATAAAAAAGGGACATGGCGTCTCTGCATTGATTAGAGATCATTAAACAAAATCACAGTGGGAAATCAATACCCAATTCCCCAGATTGATGACCTTCTTGACCAACTCAAGGGGGAAAATTTCTTTAGCAAGATTGACCTAAAGTCTACCTACCATCAAGTTCCCTTCAAACTAACTAATGTATGGAAGAAAAAATTCAAATATAAAGAAGGTGTCTTCAAATGGTTGGTCATGCCCTTTGAATTAACAAATGCACCAGAAAATTTCATGAGATTGATGGATGATGTATTGAGACCCTTCACCAACTCTTTTGTGGTGGTATATCTGGATGACATCCTCATCTTCAACAAGACTTAGGAGGAGCACATGCAAAATATTCAACAAGTTTTGGGCACTCTATGCGAACTTGGAAAAATGCTCCTTTGGAATGAATAGGGTCCAATCCTTGGGATACATTGTTGATGAGCATGGGGTACATGTGGATCCAACTAAGATGCAAGTCATTTGTGAATAGCCATCCCTGACCACACTAATAGAGATTCAGAGCTTCCTGGGACTTGCCAACTTCTACATGTTGGCCCTTGGGTATGGAAGCAAGCGAATATCAAGGAAGAAAAGGAAGAATGTGAAATGCGCAGAAGACACAGTGATTGTTATTGGGTCGAAGTGAACAAAAGAACATAAAATATGGAGTGAAGCTCGAGAAATAAAGTCATTGGACGAGGAGATTGGGGATGATAGATAAGCAAGGAAGAAGGATCGTGGACAACTCAACAAGTGGAAAAATCTACCATTGGATTCTTTGGAGCACCACGCGAGAAGAAAGGAAAGACAGGCTGGCGAAGCCCTGAAAATATGGGTCAAGTTGAACTAGGGTTTTAGACACCTAGGGTTTTGGTATCTAGGGTTTTGGACACCTATGTTTTAGCCTAAGGTTGTCGGTGAGCTATTGTAATTTATAAATAAAGGTCAGGAGGGACTATTTTGGGTTGTTACTTTGGGTTGGTACGATATTGTTGTTTATCTAGCTGTATTGTTGATGTGAGTGAGTATTGTATCGAGAGAGAGAAGTGGTGAGAGCCTTATGCTATTGTAAGATCTTCAACTCGGTGCGAGGATCAACCCTGCAGCTGGTTGGGGAGGGAGGGGAGAGAAAGAGAGGAGAAGAGAAGAGATCTGCTAGCTAAGAGCACACACAATAACTGTATTCTTTACCTCAATATATTATAGCACAGTTCTGTGGATGTATCCCTAGAGAGAGTGTGAATCACGTATATTTGGTGTGGTGTGTGATTTATATTCTGTCTCTTTCATTGATATACTATGATTGCATTGTTGTGTTAGATCTGATAGTAGATGTGCAGAATAAATCTAAGCTGATAATTGATATATGAACATTGTGTTGTTCTTGTGTTAGATACACTTGATATTCCCTTTGGTTGTAGACATCTCTATCCTGCAACCCCCTCATAACTGCTTCGGGTGAGACTACATCTTCTTTGCAGGTGTTGTTGAAAGGGCTAGTAGTTAGGGCTTGTTGGTACGATCTTGGAGATGAACCCTGGGTCTGCCCCTGTGCCAACACTACCAAAGGTTCGTGTTGGGATTCTCCCATATTGCATGGGTCCTCAACCAAGTAACCAAGGGCGGTGGAAAGAAAAATTTCACATGGGGGCAGGAACAACAATAAAAATTTGATGATCTGAAGCATCGCTTGTGCTCAACTCTAGTACTCTCCTTACATGATCTACAACAACCGTTCGATATTGAGATTGATGTCTCTGACTATATTGTAGGCGTAGTACTCACTCAACATTTTCATCCAATAGCATACCATAGTGAGACACTATCATATATTGTCTAGAAATACCCCACCTATGAAAAATAAATGTATTCCATTGTGCAAGCCTATCTTCAATGGAAGCATTACATTCTAGGAAAGGAGACAATCATCTACATTGATCATAAGCCTATGCAGTTCATAAATACATAGGGGAAGTTGCAAAACGAGTGTCATCAAAATTGGTCCACATACCTACATTAGTTCCATATGAACATCAAGTATAAGACAACGAGCACAAATATGACTACCTACTCACCCCTCTTCCTACTCCTGAGAGGCCTTGGGAATCCATCTCAATAGATTACATGTATGTCCTTCCATCCACCAAGCATGACAATGATTGTGTATTTGTGGTGGTTGATCAATTTTCGAAGATGGCCATTATCACAGCCTACAATAAGAGAATCATAGTGGCAGATACTGCCAAGCTCTTCCTTGAATGGGTGTGGGTCCATTTTGGGATACCATAGACCATCACCTCAGATCGGGACAATAGGTTCCTCATCACATTTTTGTCGAGTCCCTGGTCACTGTTGGAAACCAAGCTCACTAAATCCACTTCTTTCCACCCCAAATCGATGACCAGATAGAGGTCATCAATCAAATGATTTTTCACATCCTGCACGCGTATAACTATAAGACTCTGCATACATGGGATGAGAGTCTTCCCTATGTTCAACATAGCTACAATAGGTCTCTCCATAGCTCCACCAGCCATAGCCCATTTTAGGTGGGGTTGGGATTCCAACCCTTGAGTCCCATTGATGTTGCACTACCTCTTGCAACCACACATGCATAATATTTTGATGTTTAGTATAGGTCTGACAAAGCCACTAGATTCATTGAGCATATTCAACACATCTGTCAACAGGTCCATGATATTTTGTAGAAAGATAATGCTAAGTACAAGCAGTGCCATGATCAACACCGAGTACCACACCAGTTTCAGGTGGGAGACAAGGTCTGGTTACATTTTCAGAAAGAATGGCTTACAGGGACCCATCAGAAGATCTACCCACTTATCTATGGGCATTACACTATCACCAAGGCTGTGGGTAGCAATTATTTTGAGCTCAATACTCCACCCTTCCTTGAATTTCACCCAATGTCCAATGTGGACCTCCTTTGGCCATATTTTCCACCATTATTGGACACCTTAGAGATCCCAGAATATTTGATACCAACATAGCTCAACCATGACTGCATGTAATAGTAATCCACTGATCCGATAGTGGACACATCGTTCAATGGCACTCGCCAACAGAGGATCCAGCTTTATCGGCTTGTCAAGGTAGGGAAGCTCCTACACCAAGGAAAATGGCTCACCTGGGGCCAAATTCAACAGAATTTTCCTCACCTGATAAGGGAACTCAACACAATGTAGACCATTTCTTCATAAGGGGGGAGGACTGATCTAGGTGGATATTAGTTCCCACCACCTATTCCAACTGTCTCCACTTGACAGTTTTTAGTTTAGCACGTTATTCTGCACTTCTTTGTAATTGTGAGTTATACACTTATGGGGTTGTATGAAGCCCTACACATCTTCCAGGTGGATACTGATGGTCATTCACCTAATCCAACTGGATTATTTTGGAAGTTTTCATGTCAGCACATCTTTTTGTACTTCCAGGGTTGTTTTGGGGCCCTAAACAAAGTTTTTTTGGCTTGCCACAGTAAAACTCTAGACGAAGTTAGAGTTTGACGGAATAATTTTGGTTCTCCCATAGATTCCCAAGTTTTCTTTGGTAGAACATTGACTTAATATCCTAAGTCTAGTATAATATCCCCCATATTGATATCTCCTATGTTATAACTCAATCTGAATTCCCTACTGGTTCTTCTCTTCTTTAGGACCCGATTTACCCTTTTTACCCATTCTTCCCCAGGATTACACTTTTCTAAAAGCTTTTGTAGTACTTGTAAGGAATTTTTATCACTCAAAAATTTGACACAAGCTCCAAAAAGTTTCTTAAGTTAGTTACTTGTTTTGAAGATTGCTCTTGATTTCTCTAATCAAACATTTAAGGCATTTCATAGATTGGTATCTCATCTACCGGATTCATTCTGAAAGTGGTCACAATATTTTCCTTCAAGATCTCTTATCTATCTTCTTTGAATATCTATTTCTCTTTGCATGTATCAAGCTTTTGTTCATGCACTATGTTCTTCCTAATCCATTGGTACTAGTCCTGATCCTTTTTGGCTGCATCTTCTCTTGTCTTGCCTCCACCTCTAGTCACTATGTTAATATTCTTCATGTCTTCTTCTCTGTTTTCCACCCCGATCCATTGTACGCTTTGATTAGTCTAGTTCCTCTTGTCCTATATTTTTATCAACAATGTTGGACAATCCTATGTTTCATGGTCTTCTACGTGATAGTACATACATGTTTCAGGTGGTTGTGGGTAGTCTCTTTCATAGTTCCCTCATTTATGAAAGTTATGAAACGATACTGGTCCCCGACCTCCTCCAAAGCCTCTTCCTCCACAACATCCTCCTCTGAAGCCTCCTTTGTTTCCCTGATTATCTATGTATGATGTGTTATACTGAGGTCCTTGATTATACTACGATTGTGGGTTATTGTACTGTTGTGGTGTTGCACAATGTTGTGCAAGTTTATACTATTATTTACCTTGAAACTGCTACACATTATACTATGGTTGTGATGTAAATTGTTGTGCGAGATTGTATTGTGGCTTCTATGCAATGTTATATTGTCATTCCTATGTAGATTGTCTTGTTACATGTTCATCCTGCACCCTATATGTATCTGCAATCCTTTCTTTCATCAACTCTAATGTTCTACAATCCTTGTCTCTATGTCCAATTAACTAAGAAAAGTTACAAAATGTACTTTTTGGAACTTTCTAGTACTTCTGCATAAGGGGAAATGATAGGGATCATGCCCATGTGTTTTGAAAATCTCACACCATGGTCCTCCTGAAGCTAAAGGGTTTGGCATACCCACTCCAATATACTGTAAAAATAATGGACACTCATTCTTGTGATGACCTTTATCCCTGCACATTGTACACCATGGTGAAATTTATTGAACTACCACCTTCGTCTAGTGTAGATACTTCAATTCTACTTGCACTTATGCTACTGAACCCACGTCCTAGAAAAATTCTTCTACCGCTAATCACTTGCTGGTTAACTGCTTTTTCTTCTTTAGTTATGTTAGTCGCACATGGGGTTGTGGGTTCCACAGTAATTCATATATGGAATGGAGAGCCTTATTCTATGCTGGACCCATGACCTTTGGTTTTCCTCTCATATGTGGAGTGAAATATATCCTCAATCCGACCCGTTGTGAAAAGATCCTCTACCTCTTCCTCATCATTGTCCAAGCCCTCTCACTCCACTACAACCCTCTTCTTATTATTCATCCTATACTGGTAGGTTCATCCATTACATGTCACACCTACATTTCTTATGATTTCCTTGGTTTGTTCATCATCCATCATGATGGGGTCCATTGCTTCCTTCTTCTGTCTACTCCTCAGAGCCTTCTCCATTTCTCAGATCTTCCTTAGTGCTTCCCCCAACTCACCCCATGCAGGAAAAGTGATTTAGATGTTTGACTCAATGGTCATCACACCTTTATCATGTATTAATCTCTTGATCGACGTGTAAAGAGACCTAATATAACTCCCTCTCGGTCCCTTCAAGAAATACTTCTCTGCAGGAGTGTATGACTTTGCTATATCAACTGCAAACGCAGTGATAAACCCCGTTGTAATGTTGTCTAACTAGAAATCCATTGCGCACGTGGATTTATTATTAACTCTTTCCAACCGTGCAAAGTTTTTAGCAGTCCACAAAACTGGTCCAATCTGATTAGTCAGATGGGTATCCTTCAACCTTAAAAACCATTCATGTAATAACTACATAAAGAAACAAAAATATGCTTCATCCAGATCAGTAAACACATACCTCTGCAGATATTGGCGCGGTGTATACTTGGAACCCTTATTGTCTTTCTGCGTGAACTCCAACTGATTTTCCTCTAACCATATGTCAATTTATTTCTTCATAGGATTCCATGGCCTAAAAATCCATTCCTACCACTGCATCTTCTTCACAAAACCCCTTCCTGGCTCTCCTTATGATTTCTATACAGAAACATAACTATTTGTTGGAATTATTTGGGTTTTCGGCTCATAAAGTTAGTGGGATATTCCCATGAATCCACAAATACCACTTGTTGGCCCTCGACCAAGTTTTGAGGAAACATTGGTCGTGTTTGACGAATTTTGGGACTTCGACAGGCAGGTCGAAGATGGAGTGCCTAGGCGAAGTAGAGATCGCGGGATCTCACTCATTTTGTGGGATTGTGGACCTAACAAAGGGTTTTAGGGTTTATGTAATGGGTATGGGATGTCGGCCCATGGGTTCAACCATGACTAGGTATTTTTGTAATGTATAAATAGGTAGCTAAGTGATGTAAGAAGTATTCACTAATTACTTGTGATCGACTTAGTGCAAGAAGTTGTAAGTGCTTTATGCAGACAGACTATGTAAGGATTTGTGCTATCAAGGAGTTGGCTCTATGCCTTGACCTGATTTTGAGGAAGGTGGATCTAGTGCGTTGTGCGCAGATCACCTGTCTAGTGAGAGGCTTGGCTTTGTGTCTCTGTGCATGGGATAAGATACATGTAAGAGATTGCAGACTAATAAAGAAGAAGAAGAAGAATTTGGTGGACGTAGCCCCACACTGGGGTGAACCACGTAATCCTATGTTGATGTGCTTTGTGCGATGTTGTTTATGTTGATTATGTGATTATTTTCTTAGTGATGTTGATGTTATATATCATGAATGCATCTGACGTTGTAGCTTAGTGCTTAATGATGCGAATGAATACTATATCTGAGCTAATGTTGTGTGCTAAGTAATGGGAAGTACTTGATCATTATTATTGCTGCATTGTTCTGTAATGAGGGTTCGATCTGCGATGTGAATGAGATCCAAGAACTAATGCATGTTGTTGGCTAAGTGCCCTACCAAGTATTGTAATCACATATCTGTGTCCCAGCTTAGTTGTAGACCCCTGAGTCCTACAACCCCCCTTTCCTCTACCTCGGGTGAGACTTCATCTACTTCGTAGGTGTTTCTAAAATGGTTGGTAGTTAGGGTTTTGTTGGTGCGTTGTTGAAGCGTTGAAACCTAGGTCTGCCCCTGTGCCAACAAATGGATCCATTACTGGGACCTGAAACTGTGAATGTTGGGAATTGAAGAAAAAAGAAAGCTATGTGCGTAGATCTGTTGTTGTAGTGCGCAATGTTCCGCTTGACTTGTGAAGATCTGTGCTAAGAAAAAAACTAGATCTGAAGAAAAGAGGTAAGATCTTAAAACTTTGTTCTCTGGTAAAGGTAAGAGAAGTGGAAATTTTTGTTTCGAAATATGAATCTAGGTATGCTTGATATATTTTGTCCTAGTATGAAAACTAGGGCATGGTTAGAAGAAAGAGTTGATCTGAATAAATTTGATAGAAATAGAGAAAGATATGTTATTCCTACGCATAGAAAGAATTTTTGGACTAATATGTGGATGGAGGAACCTAGAAAGAATTTTTGGAGAATGCAGGTCCATCACTGTGATCCCAGTGCATAGTACAAGAAAGGTTGGGGATTGTTTAAAAGAAAGAAATGATTGACATTGTGTTATAATTGCAGAAGATCGGGACATCTTGCTAAAGAATTCCCTGGTATAGGCCCTCTTTGTCTTTGTTTTAAAGCTATTGGTCATGAGGTTGAGGAACTTTCCAGTACTTCTGCATAAGGGGAAATGATAGGGATCATGCCCATGGGTTTTTCAAATCTCACACCATGGTCCTCCTGAAGCTAAAGTGATGTAAACACACCACTCTAACACATCTACTCCCACCAGGACCTTCTTATCAGGCCCGAAGAGCTACAATGCCCTTCAGATCCCATATCGGAACCTTTTGTCACCCACAGGATACTCTATTGATCTCCCGACAATCTTCTTGGGAAATGGGGTTTCGTGTTATCACGAAACTTGTGAGCACGGTTCTCGTGCTACCCAAAACCCCGAAACCCGATGGTTCAGAACGTCAACGCTCTCCGTTCCTGTCGAGGACTTCCCTATCGGGAAATCGAAACATACGATGTCATGTTTCACTGCCTCCTTAAATCTCCGAACCCTGAACTCCGATGCGCACGTGCAATATCCCCTTGCCACGTCGCCTCCTCTCTCTCTTCTCTATCGAGAATCGCGTGATCGCGATTTCACAGGTTGCGATCTCTTTGCATTGGGAAATCCTGAATGCTGAATCCCGATTCTCCAGATTGCGAACATGTGTCCAGCTCAGGATCCACGGTCCTAATCTCTTCGAGAAATCGCAAATCGCGATTTCATTTTTCAAAAGTCCCACTACCACGAAACCTCCGATATCCCAATGGTTGAAGTTCCGATGACTCTTGGGCTCCTCCTGCGCCTAAGGAGAAATCCCTCGCAACTTCACCAAGATCTGACGGTCGGTGGGTTTTCGCGAATCTTCCCTGCGAATCCTGGTCGTCGATTCCTCCTCCTTGAGGAATTCTTCTGCTCTAGAGCTCCTTCCTGTTCTAACCTTCTCCTGGGTCCGTCTCCATAGTATCACAAAGGAACTATCCCTCTTGAGCTTGTCAACTCTGACTCCTTCAGAGACTTTGCACACACTTCTCGTGCTTAACCTTCAACAACGCTCAAAGTGTTGAATCTTCCAGACTCTGTACACTTCTGGCAACAACATTCTCTGCCTTCTTCTGCTCAGATTAGCCACTGAGACTTCAAGTTCAGCCTGCACTTCTCTTGCATGACTCTACCAACCCAAACCAACTTCTGGGTGAATGAGAATAAGGGTTTAACTATCGAGCCTCATCAATGCACTCTATGCGGATGAATTCAACTGCACTCTATGCAGGAATCTCCTGGCTCAAACAGAGAAACAATTGAAACTTATTCTCTCCTCTCTCAGACTTCAGTTAAACCTCCGAAACCTTAAGCACAACATATTAAAAACAAGTGCATGACCAGAAAACAAACATTCATGAGCACATAAACAACATACAGAGAAACAACACCAACCATGAAATTGAATCAAAGACTCTCTTCTATTAATTCAAAAACATCTGTACATGGGTGTTCTTCACAAATTATCTGCTTGCTCTCTCCTCTTGCTCCTGAATGGATGATTCTGAATTATGTTACAATGTACAAGTGAGGGTGTCTATATCCGTTTTCCCTCTCAGACTCTAAAACTGTCTAATCTAGACTTAAACATCTATCTACCTGCATTAAATCTAATAAATGCCTCCTATCTAATTCAGACAAGAGCGTAAGGCTCGAGGTCTGCTACAATACAACATGCACTCCTTCATAAAGGTTCATTTAAGACTTTCGCTACATTCCCAAAGCATTTTCAAAATTTGATTTTGTTTATTTCAGCTGATCTTTCGCTTGATGTGTTGGCTCGCTTGCTGAGTTGGAGATGCTCCTGCATCATACTCCTTGGATTGAAAAATTTCATGGGCTCCTGTCCATGAGCTCCTGCATAGTATTTCCATGCTCCTATATCACTGTTTCATCTTCCCAGCTAGCATATTCGACTGGGTGATTCTTCCTTGTCACCAGGTACGCTAAATACTGCTTTCACCTGGTCTTCTTTCCCACTCGCTTGTCTAGTATGCACTCCATCTGTGGTTTCTCTGCAACTGGTAATTTCTTCTGCCACTGGATCATTGGTTCCTCAGTTCCAGTCTTTGCTTCTCCAGCCTTATATGGGTATAAATCCAAAACATTAAATATCAAAGATATCCCGATGCCATCCGACAACTCAATCTCGTAAGCATTTTCTCCAAATTTCCTCAGGACTCTGCATGGCTCGATCATTTTCATTTTGAGATTGTTATATGTTCCCCTTGGGAACCTTTCCTTCCTTAAGTGTGCTAGAAAAAGATCCCCAACTTCGAACCGAAGTTGTCTCCGATGCTGATCTGCTCTGCGTTTGTACTCCTGATTTGAATCCATCAGTCGTTGCTTCACCCTGCCGTGAAGTTCCTTCATCGTCTCAGCGAACTCTTCTGCGCTCGCACTGCTAGTCATAGCCCGTTCTGACTCCCTGAGTTCAGAAAATCCCCTCGGTTGTTCCCCATATACAATTTGGAATGGGATTTTGCCTGTACTCCGATTCACTGAATCATTATACGCAAACTCGGCCTGTGGCAATATGTTGTCCCAGCTACCATGGTGCTCCGTCACCAAGCTCCTCAGTAAGTCTCCAAGACTTCTGTTGACCACCTCGGTCTGTCCGTCTATCTGCGGATGGTAAGCTGAACTAAACGCTAAGTTTGTCCCTAGCTTCTTCCATAGCGTCCTCCAAAAATGACCTATGAATTTTGTATCCCTGTCCGACACTATGCTTTTCGGCAATCCATGGAGTCTAACAACCTCTTTGAAAAACAAGTTTGCGATGTGGGTCACATCGCTGGTCTTTTGACACGGAATAAAATGTGCCATCCTCAAAAACCTGTCCACCACCACAAAGATGGAATCAACCCCTCTTTGCGTTCTCGACAATCCCAGAACAAAATCCATGCTAACTGCCTCCCATGGCCTCTCAGGTATAGGCAACGATTGATAAAAACCGGCGTTCTGCTTTCTGCCTTTTGAATGTTGACAAATCCTTCATCTGTCAACAAATATTTTAACATCTGCTCGCATTCCTGGCCAAAAATATGATTCGCTCAACTTTGTGAACATCTTATCATGGCCAAAGTGCCCTGCTAACCCACCATTGTGCTTCTCCTTTAGCAGGTTCTCCCTCATGGAGAAATTCAGAATGCATAACTGGTTGCCTGTAAACAACAGTCCATTCTGATCATGTAATCTATCCATGGGCTTCGATCCCTGAGAACGAGATTCTCAGCTGCTTCATATGCTTCTTCGAAGTCTGCATCTCCTGCATACATGTCCTTCAGATTCTCAAAACCCAACGTCTTGACTCTGAACTCCTGCAACAACAAACATCTCCTGCTCAAAGCATCATCCACTTTGTTAGCAGTTCCTGAAATGTGTTTGATCACAAATGTGAAATTCTGCATGTACTCTACCCATTTTGCATGTTTCTGGTTCAGCTTATCCTGTTGACTCACAAACTACAATGCATGATTATCGCGATACAATACAAATTCCTTTGGGATCAAGTAATGCCTCCACTTCTTCAATGCCTGTATGATGGCATAAAACTCTTTATCATACGTGGAGTATTTCAGCTTCGCTTCATCCAGCTTCTCGCTGAAATATGCAACTGGCCTGTCCTCCTGACTTAAGACCGCTCCTATAGCATATCCGCTCGCATCATATTTCACCTGAAATGTCTTTTGAAAATCAGGCAACACCAGAATCGGTTGCTCTGTGATCTTCCGCTTCAACAGATTGAAGATTTTCTCAGCCTCCGCTATCCAATGAAAAGACTTGTGTCGCTTTTTCACTGTGTCCATCATCGCTGCACTAATTCCACTGAAGTTCCTAATGAATTTTCTGTAGAAACTAGCCAGTCCATGGAAAATCCTCACCTCTAAAACATTTCTCGGTGATGGCCAATTCTTGATTACTTCCACCTTAATCGGATCCATCTTCAACTCATCTGAAAATGGAAGGTACTTGTTTAAGGGTGCAAGGTATCCATTTTCCATAATTTAAAATGTGAGTTATACACTCCAAAGTGACCTCTGAAAATGTGAAAACTTACTATTTCTT
>JZKD02S1610589.1:180786-192251 GCA_000966675.3 Picea glauca
CAATTACTTAAAACGAAGGTCATATGCGTATTGTGCGCGACCGGGGGCTAGCCATGAATTACCCCCGCGCGAATGGTCATACAAATGCAACCTCAACATTAATATTTCTCATATTCAAAACAAGAAACAATGCGCGGTATAATGGCTAGAGGAAATTTGTTAAAGTGTTGCAAAAGGGGAGGTCCGGGGGTCGAACCCCTCGGCCTCCAACAAGTTTTGACAAACGAACCAAGAGTCATTAGCCAAAATAGGGGTGCCACGTGGCAGCCCCTCATTGGGCCACGTGGCACCTTTCCATCGCTCCAACACATGCCACGTGTCGTCACATAACTCGCCCGATGACAACCATTCAGAACTTTCCACGTCATCAGGCTGCCAAGTCACCTACCACGTGTGCCTCGTGTACTGCTGACGTCACCCTGGTGCCACGTGTCACCCATCCAGTGGTGACACGTGTCACCTCCTAATCGGTCAAACCGTACACCAAAAAGCCCATAACTGCATACCACGTGTCAGCACCCGAAGCCGCCACGTGTCCTGTATGGACATGCCACGTGTGTTGTACGGCCTTCCACGTGTCCTGTACGGACTGTACGGACAGGTACAGTCAGCATAAAATTTTTGCCTGTTTGGCTCGGCGAACAGACCTCAATAACTTCTCCATACGGACTCCGTTTACGAAAATAAATATACCGCCGGAATCAGGAGAACGAGACGGACGCGATGGTACCGTTTTCGTTGCATTCCGAGCACTTTGAAATTTGAGCATTTTTTAGACCCCTGGTCCAGATTCTGATCATAACAAAACCCAAATAAATGAGCTCTGTCTGCACAAATGAAGACTTCTTCATATTGATCAACAACTTATCTTGTTGTATCTTCCTCATCACAATGGCCAAATGTTTCAAATGTTCAACCTTCATCTTACTGTAGATCAATATATCATCCAGATATACGACTACAAACTTTTCGATGAATTCCTTTAGGACTTCATTCATCAGCCTCATGAATGTGCTCGACGCGTTTGTCAAGCCAAAAGGCATGACCAGGCATTCATACAAACCTTCATTTGTCTTGAATGCTGTCTTCCATTCATCACCTTCCCTCATGCGAATCTGGTGATATCCGCTTTTCAGATCAATTTTCGAAAAATAATTTGCCCCACTCAAGCAATCCATCAGATCATCCATTCTTGGCAGTGGAAATCTGTACCTGATGGTGATTTTATTAATCACTCTGGAGTCTGTGCACATTCTCCAACCTCCATCCTTATTCGGACTAAGCACTGTTGGTACAACACACGGACTCAAGCTCTCCCTGACTAATCCTTTGTCCAACAAATCCTGCACTTGCCTTTTGACTTCCTCATTCTCCTGTGGCATCAGTCTGTATGCAGCCTTATTCGGAAAACTGGCTCCGGGTAGGAGATCTATGTGATGAATCACATTCCTCATCGGTGGCAATGGACGAGGTGATTCGTTCACGATAATGTCAGCGAACTCTCCCACCAGTTCCTGAATCTCTTCTGGTAAGTTGTCCACTCTTGTGCTAGTCAGGACAATTCTCGTCTTTCTGACTACAAAGAACTTTGGATATTCTTTCTTCTCCATCTCTGTGAGAAGCTCCTTCCCACTCATGAGAAGTATGGTGTTACTTACTTCCATCTTTACCTCCTCATCCTTTTTCGGAAGCAATCTGTGTGTCCTCCCATCCTTCTCCAAAGTGTATGTGTTCATTCTCCCATCATGAACCACATTTCGATCATACTGCCACAGTCTACCCAGTAATACATGACAAACATCCATGGGAATGACATCACATAGGACCTTATCCTTATATTCACCTATTTTAAATTCAACTAAACATTGTTTAGTGACACTCACCTGATGCCCCTTTTGCAGCCATGATACTTTGTATGGACTCGGGTGATCAGTCGTATCCAGCTCTAATTTCTCCACCATCTCGGCTGAAACGAGATTGTCAGTGCTTCCGCTATCCACAATGACCTTGCATTTCCAGCCCTTGGTCTTGCACGTGGTCCGGAACAGTCTGGTTCTCTGAGCTATGTCCTCCACCTCTTTCTCAGGTGTCAGAAGAACTTTATGCACCGTCAGCGACCTTCCTTCTTCGGTGTCTTCATTCTCAACATCATGCCTCTGCACCTCAACGATGTGAGCTTCTCCTTTGTCCATTTTCCTGTCTGGACGATCAACGGCTTTATGTCCATCCTTCCCACATGTAAAACATGTGATGACTCCTCCTCTACCTCTTCCCCTACCTCTGGTATGAGGAAAAGTGTTGGCATCAGCATAACCGCTACCCTGCTCTGTATGCTGTCTCCGCGACTCAGCATATTGTTTTCCTCGCTGTGAGGTTCCACCTCTCTCAATCTTACCCCGAGGATTCTTCCATTCCTCCTTGGGTTTCTGATATTTCTCTTTGGAAATTGCCTTTCTTCTGGGCTGACTTTGGCCTCGCCCTCGCTATCCTTGCTTACGGCTCAGCTTCTCCTCGGCTTTCAGAGCCATCTGGTAAGCATCTTCAATTGTTCTAATAGTTGCCATGCTTAATTCATCCTTAATGTCATATCTCAGACCATTCAGTTATCTGGCTACCTTCTCATCATCGCTCTCCCGATGACCTGCTCTGATGTTGAGCTTGTAAAACTCTTCGGTGTACTCCTTCACCGTCATCAACTTCTGTCTCAGGTTTTTCATTCGCCTGAACAGTGTGATATGGTAATCTCTGGGGATGAATTTTTCCTTCATCTTAGCAATCATTCAATCCCAGCTTTTAATCTTTTGTTTTCCTTTGGAACGTTTGTCTGCCTGAAGCTCATCCCACCATAATGTTGCATGTCCCTTCAATTTTGTGACAGCATGCCTTACCTTTTTATCCTCTTCGATATCCTCATAATAGAAGTATGTGTCAAGAGCCCTGATCCATTCCAACAGCTCTTCTGCATCCAGACTTCCTTCGTAAGCTGGAATATCCATTTTGATCTTGGAACTCATCTTGGCGATAACTTTTATCAATCGCGTAGTTGATGCATCCTCTGCTGCGACCTCTTCTTGTGGTACAACTTTAGCTTCACCTTCAGAGTCACTTAGATCTCTAGTATTGGCTATGCGTCTCTGCGCTGCTTCCATATCTTCCATTCTGGCACAAAGATTTCATAATTCCCTCTCCATCTCTACATTCTGTCCTTGGCTACTTCTTTCTCTGGAAATTTCTCTTTCCCCCTCTGGATTGGGTGATTGTCTCCCTCTTCTCGGTGGCATGGTGAAAATTTCTTCTCTCTACTACCGAAAACAAAGAGAACTCTTCTCCCGCTCTGATACCAGTTGATGTGTATCAGGGTGCTTTCTTCTCCTCTACCTCTTCCTGCCTGAAATATACAAGCAAGAATTTCCAGCTCTGATACCACTTGATGTAAACGCGCCACTCCGGCACGTCTACTCCCACCAGGACCTTCTTCTTCTCAGGCCCGAAGAGCTACAATGCCCTTCAGATCCTGTATCGGAACCTTTTGTCACCCACAGGATACTCTATTGATCTCCCGACAGTCTTCTCGGGAAATCGGGTTTCGCGTTATCGCAAAACTTGTGAGCACGGTTCTTGTGCTACCCAAAACCCCGAAACCCGATGGTTCAGAATGTCAATGCTCTCCATTCCTGTCGGGAACTTCCCTTTCGGGAAATCGGAACATACGATGTCATGTTTCACTGCCTCCTTAAATCTCTGAACCCCAAACTCCGATGCGCACATGCAATATCCCCTTGCCACATCGCCTCCTCTCTCTCTTCTCTATCGAGAATCGTGTGATCACGATTTCACAGGTTGTGATCTCTTTGCACTGGGAAATCCTGAGTACCGAATCCTGATTCTTCGTATTGCGAACACGTGTCCAGCTCGGGATCCACGGTCCTAATCTCTTCGGGAAATCACAAATCGTGATTTCGTTTTTCAAAAGTCCCACTACCATGGAACCTCCGATATCCCGATGGCTGAAGTTTCGATGGTTCTTGGGCTCCTCCTGCGCCTAAGGCTAAACCCCTCGCAACTTCACCAAGATCTGACGGTCGGCGGGTTTTCGCGAATCTTCCCTGCGAATCTTGGTCGTCGATTCCTCCTCCTTGAGGAATTCTTCCGCTCTAGAGCTCCTTCCTGTTCGAACCTTCTCCTCGGTCCGTCTCCACAGTATCACAAAGGAACTATCCGTCCTGAGCTTGTCAACTCTGACTCCTTCAGAGACTTTGCACACACTTCTCGTGCTTAACCTTCAACAACGCTCAAAGTGTTGAATCTTCCAGACTCTGTACACTTCTGGCAACAACAGTCTCTGCCTTCTTCTGCTCAAATTATCCACTGAGACTTGAAGTTCAGCCTGCACTTCTCCTGCATGACTCTACCAACCCAAACCAACTTCTGGGTGAATGAGAATAAGGGTTTAACTATCGAGCCTCATCAACGCACTCTATGCGGATGAATTCAATTGAACTCTATGCAGGAATCTCCTGGCTCAAACAGAGAAACAATTGAAACTTATTCTCTCCTCTCTCAGACTTCAGTTAAACCTCCAAAACCTTAAGCACAACATATTAAAAAAAAATGCATGACCAGAAAACAAACATTCATGAGCACATAAACAACATACAGAGAAACAACATCAACCATGAAATTGAATCAAAGACTCTCTTCTATTAATTCAAAAACATCTGTACATGGGTGTTCTTCACAAATTCTTTGTTTTCTCTCTCCTCTTGCTCCTGAATGAATGATTATGAATTATGTTACAATGTACAAGTGAAGGTGTCTATATCCGTTTTCCCTCTCAGACTCTAAAATTGTCTAATCTAGACTTAAACATCTATCTACCTGCATTAAATCTAATAAATGCCTCCTATCTAATTCAGAAAAGAGCGTAAGGCTCGAGGTCTACTACAATACAATAGGCGCTCCTTCATAAAGGTTCATTTAAGACTTGCGCTACATTCCCAAAGCATTTTCAAAATTTGATTTTGTTTATTTCAGTTGATCTTTCGCTTGATGTGCTGGCTCGCTTGCTGAGTTGGCGATGCTCCTGCATCATAAAGGGTTTGGCATACCCACTCCAATATACTGTGAAAATAATGGACACTCATTCTTGTGATGACCTTTTTCCCTGCACATTGTACACCATACATCTTCTCTTTTCTCCTTTCCTTTATTTCGATTCAATTGAAATGCTAATTTCTTCAAATATTTCTTTATATCTCCCACAACTGGATCTGTATGCTTATATTGGTTTTCCTGTAGTTGTAAGTCTGCCTGCAGGGCCTCGCCCTAACTTTGGAATTTTTGTTGTCTCAAAGGATACTACAAGTGTGGAAACAAAGAATTAGCAAACAAATTCCTATGTTGTGTATCAATAATACCATACTTTAAGTTACCTTTTAACCTCTTGAATTTCTGATCCAATTCTCATATTGATTCTCCTGGTTTTTGCTTGATCTCTATCATTTCATTCATAAACTATTCTTATGAACTTGGCTTCTGAAATTCATTTATTAACTACCTCTTCACATCTGCTACATTTGTCGGTGTTCCCATTGGATTATTTTTTGATATACCCATGTAACAATCTAATGCACAGTCTATAAAATTGATTGCTAACTGTGAAACATTTGTATCCTCATCTATAATCTGCTTTGCTACCCATATCTTCTCATATATGAACAAATGTTTTTCTGGGTCATCTGACCCGTCCCCTCAGAACTCTAGTAACCTAATGGTTGGATCTTGTCCTGCCATGGTGAAATTTATTGAACTACCACCTTCGTCTGGTGTAGATACTTGACTGCTACTTGCACTTATGCTACTGGACCCACATCCTAGAAAAATTGTTCTACCTCTAATGACTTGTTGGTTAACTTCTTTTTCTTCTTCAGTTATGTTAGTTGCACATGGGGTTGTGGGTTCTACACTAATTCAAATATGGAATGGAGACCCTTCTTTTGTGATGGACCCATGACCTTTGGTTTTCCTCTCATATGTGGAGTGAAATATATCCTCAATCTGACCCATTGCGCAAAGATCCTCTACCTCTTCCTCATCGTTCTTCAAGTCCTCTCACTCCACTACAACCCTCTTCTTATTATTCATCCTATACTGGTAGGGTCATCCATTGCACGTCACACCTACATTTCTTATGATTTCCCTAGTCTGTTCATCATCCATCATGATGGGGTCCATTGCCTCCTTCTTCTGTCTACTCCTCGGAGCCTTCTCCATTTCTCAGATCTTCCTTAGTGCTTCCCCCAACTCGCCCCATGTGTGAAAAGTGATTTAGATGTCTGATTCAATGGTCATCACACCTTTATCATGTAATAAGATCTTGATCGACATGTAAAGAGACCTAATATACCTCCCTCTCGGTCCCTTCAAGAAATCCTTCTCTGCAGTAGTGCATGAATTCGTTGTATCAACTGCAAACGCAGTGATAAACCTCGTCGTAATGTTGTCTAACTAGAAATCCATTGCGCACATGGATTTATTATTAACTCTTTCCAACTGCGCAAAGTTTTCAGTAGTCCACAAAACTGGTCTAATGTGACTAGTCAGATGGGTATCCTTCAACCTTAACAACCATTCTTGTAATAACTACTGAAAGAAACAAAAATATGCTTCATGCAGATCAATAAACACATACCTCTGCAGATATTGGCGCGGAGTATACTTGGAACCCTTATTGTCTTTCTGCATGAACTCCAACTACTTTTCCTCTAACCATATGTCAATTTCTTTCTTCATAGGATTCCATGGCCTAAAAATCCCTTTCTACCACTGCATCTTCTTCACAAAACCCCTTCCTGGCTCTCCTTATGATTTCTATCTGGAAACATAACCATTTGTTGGACTTATTTGGGTTTTCGACTCATAAAGTTAGTGGGATATTCCCATGAATCCACATAGACCACTTGTTCTCCCTCGACCAAGTTTTGAGGAAACATTAGTCGCGTTTGACCATTTTTGGGACTTCGATAGGCAGGGTGGATCACCCAAGCGAAGCAGAGATCTCAAGATCTCACTCATTTTGCGGGATTGTGGACCCAACAAAGGGTTTTAGGGTTTCCGTAACGTGTATGGAATGTCATCCCATGGGTTCAACCATGATTACGACTTTTTGTAATGTATAAATAGGTAGCTAAGCGATGTAAGAAGTATTCACTAGTTACTTGTGATAGTCTTAGTGCAAGAAGTTGTAAGTGCTTTGTGCAGACAAACTATGTAAGGCTTTGTGCTATCAAGGAGTTGGCTTTGTGCCTTGACCTGATTTTGAGGAAGGTGGATCTAGTGCATTGTGCGTAGATCACCTGTCTAGTGAGAGGCTTGGCTCTGTGTCTCTGTGCACAGGAGAAGATACATGTAAGAGATTACAGACTAATAAAGAAGAAGAATAAAAATTTGGTGGACATAGCCCCACATTGGGGTGAACCACGTAATCCTATGTTGATGTGCTTTGTGCGATGTTGTTGATGTTGATTTTGTGATTATTTTCTTAGTGATGTTGATGTTATGTATCATGAATGCATCTGATGTTGTAGCTTAGTGCTTAATGATGTGAATGAATGTTATATCTGAGCTAATGTTGTGTGCTAAGTAATGGGAAGTACTTGATCATTATTATTACTGCATTGTTCTGTAATGAGGGTTCGATCTTCAACGTGAATGAGATCCAAGAACTAATTCATGTTATTGGTTAAGTGCCATGCCAAGTATTTAATCACATATCTATGTCCCGGCTCAGTTGTAGACCCCTGAGTCCTACAACCCCCCCTGCCTCTACCTCGGGTGAGACTTCATCGACTTCGTAGGTGTTGTTGAAAGGGTCGGTAGTTAGGGTTTTGTTGGTGCGTTTTTGAAGCGTTGAACCCTGGGTATGCCCCTGTGCCAACAAATGGTTCCGTTGCTAGGACCTGAAACTGTGATTGATGGGAACTGAAGAAAAAGAAAGTTATGTGCGTAGAGTTGTTGTTGAAGTGCGCAGTTTTCTACTTGACTTGTGAAGATCTGTGCTAAGAAAAAAATTGGATCTGAAGAAAAGAGGTAAGATCATAAAACTTTATGCTCTAGTAAAGGTAAGATAAGTGGAAATTTTTGTTTCGAAAATATGAATCTAGGTATGCTTGATAGATTTTGTCCTAGTATGAAAACTAGGGCATGGTTAGAAGAAAGAGTTGATCTGAATAAATTTGATAGAAATAGAGAAAGATATGTTATTCCTACGCATAGAAAGAATTTTTGGCCTAATAAGTGGATGAAGGAACCTAGAAAGAATTTTTGGAGAATGCAGGTCCATCACTGTGATCCCAGTGTGTAGTACAAGAAAGGATAGGGATCATTTAAAAGAAAGAAAGGATTGACACTGTGTTATAATTCCAGAAGCTCGAGACATCTTGCTAAGAAATTCCCTGGTATAGGCCCTCTTTGTATTTATTTTAAAGCTATTGGTCATGAGGTTGAGGATTTCCCAAGGATGATTTCTAAAGTTGAAAATATGAGCATGAGACAAGAAGACTATAAATAAGGTCAAGAAGCCATGGATATGTTAAAGAGACATACATAAAGATATTCAGAGACTATTTTAATACAGTTAAAAGAAGAAATGGATGATCACAGAGACATTAGTTTACCAGAGATCCTGAAAGAAAAACAGTGCATAGTTACAAGAATAGAAGACTTTGACATAGACTGTGTATTAGATGAAGAAACACATGTGAATATTATGCCAGAAAGAACTTGGGAAATTTTGGGAAAGCTTGTTATGATACCTTCATTGGGAAGGATATGCTTGTTTAAAGGAAAGATGATAACCCTATGTGTAAGAGTTAATAATATACCTATGATTGCTCATCGAACTACGACTGAAGAAGAATTTGAAGTTATTAGGTTTTTTGAGAACAATGCCCCTTTTCCATTTTTATTATGAAAGACTTGGATTGAGAAGGATCGGATCAGAAGGAAAGCAGAGGAGGAAGCCACATAAAAGAGTAAGAAAAAATTAAGGGACTTCATAACCAGAAGAATAGCGTGACTAATAGAAGAACAAGAGGATCAGTTGAAGCAACCGAGGGATAGAGAATTAGTTTTCGAAGTTGATAGAACATAGGAAGAATCAAAGAACCTGTCCATACAAGAAGAACGTATTTCCACCTAGAACCTACTAAGCAAAGAGGTATTAACTTTGAACCCTTTGAAAGAACATTGACAGTGCGAAGTTACCATGCTAAGAAAGGACAAGAATAAGAATGGAAAGAGGAATACAAAGACTCGGATCATAGGAAAGAAGGCAAGGAATATTAGTAAGAAGAAAGATAAGTTAGAAAAACTAGGGGAAGTTCCAGGATAGACTTCGTGGGAGGGAGATCTGCAAAATTTGAACCTCGCCAAAATAGCAGAACCACGCAGAATGGTACTTCACCAAGGCGAAGATATATGACTGTTGGAGGCGCCCCGACCATTAGAATGATGCTCCATAGTGGATAGAAACAAATTTATTGTTGGAAAGACCGTCGTTGGACCGCTGAAACCATGAAATAATAGATGGATTCGTATTGATTGAGGTATTCCTACCCATTGGAGGAATTTGTTACGACATTGCTTATTTAACCCGTCGGACACTGCACTGGGACCACTTTTTGAAAACCGTGGTATCCAAGCTAAAAGAGAATCCATTGTATCACGATGTTCTTTCTATACCTCACCATCCATCTGATTACCTTGTTTTCTTGTTCGCCTACCCGAGTTATTTGATTATGAGTGTGCATGTCGGGCGAATGTAGCGCAATAGAGAATTCTATGGAGCAGATACTCGTAGACCTCATGGATGAGAGAGTTATGTATGTAGGAATACATGCATTGTCGACTGGAGGATTGCAAGTATCCCCCTCGACTAGATGTCGTTCTAGCCGAAACACGATTGAGAAACGAAGCAAACACCACGATGATTTGGCTAACACGAAGCAGATCCTATCGGTCTTGTCAGACTACATTTCGCCTTTGGATGGCGTGGCTAACCACGATAGTATCCCACAAGATTCCGAATACACACTGATCACTGCGTACCTCCCGAAGGGGACACACGCAGTTGGACCCCAGTTAGGACATATTATATCTCTTAAGAACAACAAATTCAACCTAGGAGACCGTAAGAACTACGCACTGATCGCGCCGCATCGGTATTTGATGAAGACAACTGGGAAGAAGAAACGCATAGTCTCCCAACCATGGATAAAGGAGCTCATGCATTCGAGGATCCTGAATGTATTGAATATCCCCCACTTCAGCGACATCAGGAGGTTAACGCTTGCATTAAACTCCTCCTGTTGGGCTACCATGAAGGGTCTATGTGGCTTAATAGGTGTGTGACTATGGATCTGGTTCTGATCCACTTGATCAGAGGACTGAGTATGTATGGATCAGACCCTCACTAGTTCTACCCAGGGAAGACCTCAGATCTCTCCCTGACACAATATATAAAGGAATATTATGGTGATGTAGAAAAGTGAAAGTGAGGCTACAAGGTAGCCTCCATCTAACATGGACTAGTGTTCCTAGATTGTTAGCTCATCACTGGTAATCTTGTTAGAAAGAACCGTTTGACACAGGTCAGTGGATCTGTAGTAGACCTCGCAGGGAAGTGTGTCGAAGGAATGCAAATGAACTAGGCGAGTTACCTTGTCAACGAGTTGGAGAAGGAGAGTCGTGAAGCGCATGACCAAGGATATGAGTTTAATTTTAGTTGGCTATTGGTAATGATCACCTTCGTAGCTTGAAAGATGTCGAAAGGAGTGACATTCCTCGAAGTTGAGCCATCAGAACTGTTGGCCGCAAGGTTCTCCACCTTTTGGTACACGAATGATATGGCAAAGCAGTGGAAATCAAATGCAGTGTTCCATGCTTACTACCTACAACTAAAGCGAGCCATTGAGGCATTTCCATGAATGACCTGGAATAATTTGCATCGGTAAAGGCCGCTAGCAAAGTTCTGTGCAGATCGACACTTTATTTATATCACTACGCACAGGGATGAAAGCAAGGAGGAGTTGCAATCCTACTATAAGTTGACCAATGAAGACTTGGAAGAGATCACTAAGAAATGGCTAGCAGATTTCCTCGTACCGGTCGAAGATGTAGAACTATCTGAACCTGAAATAATCGGAAGTCCATTGGTTACCCTAGTTGATGTAACACCCTATTTCCCCCAGATTGTAAATATAACTGAACTGGCCAAGGACATTGGCAAAACTCATAAGTATGAATGTATGCTGTAAATGGACCTGCAGGAAGAGGTCAATGAATATAAATGATAGTTTGAATTAATTGCAGAACTGCTGAGAGGGGATGTGCAGAAAAAGAGACCACGATGGGGTGGAAGGCACCTGAAAAGGTGGTGTTAACTTCCACTGAGAATTAAAATACCG
>JZKD02S1610589.1:198625-224186 GCA_000966675.3 Picea glauca
AATAAGTCGACGGATGAGATCTCGTCGGAGGGTCCATAGTCATCCACGACCATTAGATTGACGAAAGTAACGCAGGTGTTACATACCTTGCCCCTTCGCCCTATATCATCATGAGAAACGAGAAATTGTGATCGTAAACTCCAAGATCCAAAAGAACGAATCTGGACCATTAGATCTCGGTCGAACTACCCATCAGGCGTTGGATCTGAAGAAGCTACGCAGGGGTTAAGCGCAAGGGTAGGCATGCGAGGAAATGATCTGAACCGTCGGATATTAGATCATAGCTCTGACAACCATCATATCTCAAGAAGATGCGTCGGAGTTAAACTCTAGTGTGCAGAAGAAGAGTCCTAGCCGTTGATCTCGGAAGGACACGTGTCAGCGTTTGGGAGGCGTTGGGATTCTTACCATCAGATATTTAGGGAGTATAGAACCGTTACATATTGAAATCGCGATACACGATTTCCCGATCATATCTGGACCATCCATTGTGCAGGACGCGTGTCAGGAGATCCCGTAAAGCCGGGGATCGGGAAATCGGGGTCTCCGGAAACAAAAGACTCATACATAATGAAATCACGATATGCGATTTCCCGATAGGATCTGAGCCGTCCAATAACAGGGACACGTGGCAGAGGATCCCAGAGAGTCGGATTTCTGCATATCGGGGTTTTTGAATACATAGAACTCTTGCCATCCGGAATCGCGATCCGCGATTTACCGATAGGATCTGAGTCGTCCATCTGAGGGACAAGTGTCGTAGATCAAGGTGCTATCGAAGTTTGATGCATCGGAAAAATCGGAGTTCTCGAGGCCATGAGAACCGGGACATCATAAGTCCCAAAACCTCGAGAATCAATCCGGGCCGTTCGTCCGCGAGGACAGGTGGCAAAGGATCGGGTGCCTTCGGAGTTTTGTTCATCGGAGTTTTGACGATAAGGAAATTGTGCAACAGGAAATCGCGATCCACGATTTCCCGATGAGATCCGAGCCATTCATGACGAGGATGTGTGTCAGAAGATCCCGAGGGATCGGGGTTCGGCAATTCAGGATTTTCGATGACAAGAAACTCACGACAGGAGGAAATCGCGAAATCCCGAAACGCGAAGGTCCCCTAGTCATAGCACTCCAATGGAGGATAGGTGTCACTCCACGCCATCAAAAGGAGTGCGGGCCATAGGTGCCAGCACAAGGGACAGATGTCGGAAGATCAAGCTTGGCCGTGAGTCCACGCCAAGTGGCATCGGGGATCGGGGAATCGGAATTTGCGAAGGCTTGTGCATCGCGACATCATAAACCCCGAAACCCCGATGGGTAGCTATAGAGCTGCGGACATATGGTAGCAGGTCACATGAGAATGGAGCTAGCCTAGAGGGCTAATGCGTTATGGGCATATCGGGGATCGGAGAATCGCGAGTTTCGAGGACTCGTGAATTTTGACATTAGAAACCCCGAATCCCGATATTTAACCAGGGGTTGGCATTTCGCAAATGCCGGTTTTCTGGAGATTTCTCACTTGTGGGAGATTAATCCAAAGATTTTAAAAATTATGATAGTGGATGTGTTACAGTTGAACATGATGGACAAAACAAAAAGAAGAGAAAGGAGGATGTACATAACATATAAAGTGATGAGGAGGACAAAGCTTTAGAGAAAACTGCACCTGACTTGCCCACAGGAGGAGGAGGAGGAGATGAAGTGAACCAAGAGGAAGGAGGGGAATAAGGAGACAAGAAAGAAAAATGATACATTAAACCGCCAAAGGATCCCCTTACAAAGGCT
This sequence comes from Picea glauca, assembly GCA_000966675.3. Classification (NCBI taxonomy): domain Eukaryota; kingdom Viridiplantae; phylum Streptophyta; class Pinopsida; order Pinales; family Pinaceae; genus Picea; species Picea glauca. Next base: position 200,408 of record JZKD02S1610589.1, read on the forward strand.
GAGACATCAAAGAAAAGGAAGGTTTCTCTGCAGAAACCCTCAACAAGAAAGAAGACCCAAGACAATAAGCCTCAATCGAAGAATGTGCTCATAGTGGATGATGTAGATCTCAGCATCGCAGTCGTGGAGGACGCCTCAGAGGATATCATGTAGAGACATGAAGCAAAGGAAGAAACACTATATGAAAGAATAGAGAAAGAGCTCAAGGACATACAACAAGCCATCTATTCGAGCTGCGTAGTACCTACTACCCCTTCATCATAAAAATTGCAGAATTAGGGGATGGGCCCACCCAATTACGAAGGCTAGAAGATGAAACCGAGGCTCGAATTCACCGATTCCAAGAAGAAAAGGAGCAGGCCAAAGAGGCATTGAAGAAAGAAAAGGAGGAGGTTTTAGAGAAACTTCGAGTTGTGCAGCAGGAGAAAGATGCAATTAGGGTGAAGTTCGAAGAGGACAAGGAGAAGATGCAGAAAGAAAATTATCAATTGATCGCAGAGAATATTGCGATCAAAGAGACAGTGACTAAAGAACTTCGCTTTGTGTTGGGCTTGGCGTAGGAGGAAGAAGCGTCCGCCGAGATACAAGTGGGGAAGCTCGCTAAGGCCATTCAACAACTTAGAGCAAGGTTAATGGAGCTAGATATCCAAGCAGTGTCGAGCACTCCGCAAGAAGCACATGACCAAAGGGAGGAGGCTGCCAGGAACACAGTAGAAAGAATCAGAGCACTTGCCTCAGAGTGTAAGAAAATAAGTGATCGAAGTGCACAGACCTGTGAGCACCTTGCAGAAGATCAAGAGATGGAGAAATTGGAAGCACAACTCCATGAGGTGAAGGAAAAGGCATCCACCATGTAAGCGCAGATGAAGTTTCTTACTGCAGTTGACAAGATGACAAGATCACATGAACAACGCGCAGTTTAGCAGCAGATTGATGCTACCCAGAGAAAAGTCATGGAAGTGACAAAGAGACTCCAGCTAGTGCAGGATGAATCCTGCATGATTTTTGAAGAAGTTGAAGGACAAGGCTCCCAGCTAGACCAATTGGTTGTGATAGTGGAACCATGCCTATAAGGGCCTGTTACTGAGAAAGTGATTCAGGAGTTTGTCGAGCAGGAAGCTCTGGTGAAGCAGGAAGTCAAGGCAACTTGAGCCAATCTCCAGGCATTTGAAGTAGTGTTGCCAAGATCTGAGTGACTCGAGACGAGTCACAGGTGAGTGTTGGGGGCCTGTTGGCCCTCAACCAAGTTTTGAGAAAACATTGGTCGTGTTTGACCATTTTTGGGGCTTCTCCAGGCAAGTCGAAGATGGAGTGCCTAGGCAAAGAAAACATCGTGGGATCTCACTCATTTTTCGGGCTTGTGCACCCAACAAAGGGTTTTAGGGTTTATGTAACAGGTATGGGATTTCGACCCATGGGTTCAACCATGCTTAGGCCTTTTTGTAATGTATAAATAGGTAGCTAAGTGATGCAAGAAGTATTCACTAGTTACTTGTGATCAACTTAGTGAAAGAAGTTGTAAGCGCTTTGTGCAGACAGATTGTTTAAGGCTTTGTGCTATCAAGGAATTACCTTCAAGGATGATTTTAAGGATAAAAATTTATTTTAAAATGTAGAAACCTAGGCGAATTTTACTAATCCTTCATATTCCAACTATAAATGTTTGGCTATATTTTTGTAAAAACATTCAAATTTCAAGGATTTTGTATAGTTTGTTTAAACTTTTGGCGATTGTTAGGGTAAAATAATTTTATCCTATAGAATTTGGGCGAATCTTTTTTAGAATAATGAATCTTTTTTTTGGAAAAACCATGGAAAATTAGCCCATGAGCGAACTTTAGCCCCTAAAATCATCCCTGATTGGCTTTGTGCCTTGACCTGATTTTGAGGAAGGTGGATCTAGTGCGTTGTGCGCAGATCACCTATCTAGTGCGAGGCTTGGATTTGTGGCTCTGTGCACAAGAGAAGATACATGTAAGAGATTGCAGACTAATAAAGAATAAGAAGAAGAAGTTGGTGGGCGTAGCCCCACACTGGGGTGAACCATGTAATCCTGTGTTGATGTGATTTGTGCGATGTTGTTGATGTTGATTATGTGATTATTTTCTTAGTGTTGTTGATTTTATGTATCATGAATGCATCTGATGTTGTATCTTAGTGCTTAATGATGTGAATGAATGCTATATATGAGCTAATGTTGTGTGCTAAGTATTGGGAAGTACTTGATCATTTTTATTACTGCGATGTTCTGTAATGAGGGTTCGATCTGCGATGTGAATGATATCCAAGAACTAATGCATGTTGTTGGATAAGTGCCCTGCCAAGTATTGTAATCATAGATCTATGTCCTAGCTCGGTTGTATACCCCTAAGTCCTACAACCCCCTTGCCTCTACCTCGGGTGAGACTTCATCTTCTTCGCAGGTGTTGCCGAAAGGGTCGGTAGTTAGGGTTTTGTTGGTGCGTTTTTGAAGCGTTTAACCTTGGGTATGCCCCTTTGCCAACACCACTACATCTTCTAGGATTCTCTCTAGTTTGATAGTTGATCTGTTAGCAATTTGGAGTATAATTGGGTTTTTCCTAAGACAAAAGATTCCTAAGTATTTTATAGTCTCATGCATCATGACATTAATGGTAGCACCAAGGTCAATTAATTTTTTGGTAATGAGTGTATTATTTATATGCACGTTAAATAATGGGATACCAGGGTCAGAGTATTTAGCTACAAGAACTCCCCCTGTCATTAAGTCTGACAACTTACCCATAACATGGATAGTTTGGGGATCCTTCCTTTTTCTACTGGGTTTCCTTAAACAAAGTTCCCGTGTTCCTTTCAAATAGATAGGCACATCATTGATTGCTTGGAACAGTGGTATTTTAACACACACATTCTTGAGTTCCCCCAAGAATTCAAACTCGGGTTGAGTAGCAGGTTTCTCTAGGATTAATATTTCTGGATACGGTCAGTTTTTAGGTTCAGGGTGAGAGTGATCAACTCTCAAAGGTTCATGAGATTGTTCCTATTATATTTATTCATTACATACATCCTAATTCAAATATTCAATATGAACATGGGGTTGGTATTTGGTCAGTGTCTTCCCAAATCAAAGATGAATATCATGGCATGCTAGGGAAGAAATGGAATAGGTAGGGTAGGTGTTAGGTATGACATCTTGGGTTGGTTGTGCTAGAATGATCCAAATTTATGAGCGGAATGAAATGAAACATAGATATATAACATTAAAATACAGATCCAGTGAACAATAATATATATACAATGAAACTTAACTTCTATTCAATAAATAAATCCTCTGAAATTGTAAAATGCATAATGAAACAATCTTGCTCGAATGGCGGTAGCTAATCTCTGAGAAGATATGTGGAGGCTACGTGCATTATCTTGAGAACATTACAATGAGGCATCCAAGAATTTTTAACATTAATAAGTAATCAAAAAAAACTATACATCCAAAAACCTAACCTTAGGAGATGAAGCGCCAAATGTCATGTGGGGCCCGATGGGGTAAGTTGGTACATCAACTTCCCGGGGTCATAAATTTTGCATACGATCTTCTTTTTAGGCACACGATATCCCGTTGGAAAGGTATATCTAAGGAATACACATGTTTCCATCACACTTGAATTCATCTATAATGTAACTATGGCGAGCCCAAATATGTGGTTTAGGGCCTCAAAATGTCCTGGGAAGTTTGGGACCCGAAAAGATAGAAAAAAACTGCCAAAATGAAAATTGTATGTGAGATAGTTGGAAGAGGTGGGTGGCCACTGATATCCACTTGGATCAATCCTCCCCCCTTAGGAAGCAATGGTATCCATTGTTTTGAGTTCACCCATCAGAGGAGGAAATTTCTGCTTAATTTGGCCCTGGGTGTCCTACTTGCCTTGGTGTAGGAGCTTACCCTCATTGACAACATGATAAAGTTGAAGCTTCTGTTAGAGAGTGCCATTGACCTATGTGTCCATGATCTAATTAGTCGATGCCTATTCCAGGTAGTCAGGGTAAATATTTTTCAATGTCAATTGTTCTGCTATCTCTGAGGTGTCCAATAATGGTGAAAAGTATGATTGAAGGAGGTCCACATTTAAAACTGGGTGCAAGCCAAGGAAGGGGGGAATGTTGAGCTCAAAATAATTGTCACCCACAACCTTAGTGATGGTTTAAATTCCAAATCAGAGTGGATGAATTTTTCAATGGGGTCCTGTAAGGTATTCTTCTTGCAAGTGCAACCAAACTTTATCGCCCACCTGAAAAATTGTGTGGCAATTAATCTTGACATGGATATGCTTGTACTTGGAATTGTACTTCTACAAAATATCTTAAAACCATTGGCGTATTTGTAGGATTCGTTCAATGAATCGGGTGGCTTTTTTGGCTTTGGTTTGAGCATGGGACAATTCGTCCTGTGCAGATGGAAGGGGTAGTGCAACATCCATTGGACCCAATGGTTGAAATCCCAACCCCACCTAACAGGGGTTGTGGTTGGTTAAGCTATATTTGGCTCTGTTGTAACTGTTCTTAACATAGGGAAGAATCCCATCCCATGTGCGTGGATGATTGGAATTGTACATGCACAAGATATGCACGATCATCCCGTTGATGACCTCATTTTGGCAATTTGTTTGGGAATGGAAGGAAGTGGATTTGGTGAGCTTGGTTTCCAACCATGACTAGAGACTCGACCAAAATGTGCTAACGAACTGAATGCCTCGATCTGAGATGATGGTTTTTGGTATCCCAAAATGTACCCACACTCGTTCGAAGAAGAGCTTGGCAGTGGCCTCCACTGTGATGCTCTTCTTACAGATGACCATAATCTCCATCTTGGAAAATCGATCAATAACCACAAAAAATAGTTATTTCTCTACTTGGTTGAAGGAAGGCTAGACATGTAGTCCATCGATATGGATTCCTAGGGATTTTCGGGAGTAGTGAGAGGGGTGTACATGCCTTGTTTCTTAATGGCCAGTTTGGAAATGACATAAGTCGTGTAAGACCTGATATACTTGTTAACAACCTATCGAAGTTTTGTCCAATAGAAAAGTTGTTGCAACACTGCCATTGTCTTTTCTACGCTGAAGTGTCCTGTCACCCGACTATAGTGAGATTCCAAAATCAAATTCACTCGCTCACTTGATGGGATGAAAATATGGTCCATATGGCACAAGAATCTTTATTGAAAATGGAAATCAGTGACAATTGTGTTTGTTCCCAACATATGGTAGGTAGTGGAAAAGTTAGGATCTCTCTCATAGAGTTGGGGCTATCTGGAGGTTTCATGTCTACAGGAGTGTAGCACCATGGTTAGTGCTACAAATGGAGGTTGGTTGAGGCAGTCAACGACATGGTTGGTTATCTATGTCTTATACTTGATGTTGTGATGGAACCACTACAAGTATTGGGCCACTTCTGACGGAAGTCATTCTGCAATTTTCCTTCTGTCTACATGAACTATAGAGGCTTATGATCAGTGTGGATGATTATCTCCTTCCCAAGAATGTAATGCCTTCACTAGTCGTAGGCTTGTACAATGGAGTACATTTATTTGTCATAAGTGGGGTACTTACGGATGGTATTTGATAGTGTCTCACTATGATAGGCCACATGATGTTCGTGCTGAGTCAGAATTTCACCCACAACATATTCTGAAGCATCTGTCTCAATCTCAAAATGTTGCTACAGGTTGGGCAATGAGAGCATCAGGGATGAGCACAAGCATTGCTTCAAACCATTGAATTCTTTCTATTGTAACTATCCCCACATGAAATTTTTCTTGCCACCACCTCTAGTCACTTGGCTAAGGGCCCGTGCAATGTGGGATAATCCAAACATGTATCTACGATAGAAATTAGCAAGGCCTAAGAAGCCTCAAATCTTAGTGAGTTTGGTCGGGGTTGGCTAGTCAAAAATGACCTAGATCTTGGCTAAATCGACTTACACCCCATGCTCATCAAGAATGTATCCTAGGTACTGGAACGTTTTCATGGCGAAGGAGAATTTTTCCAAATTTGCATATATCCTGTGTTGTTGCAAAGTGTGCAGAACCTATTGAATATGTTGCAAGTCTTTCTCCCAACTCTTGTTGAATATGAGGATTTCATCCAAATACACCACCACAAAATAATTGGTAAAAGGCCATAATATATCATCCATCATCCTCATGAAATTGTTTTTGGTATTGGTCAAGACAAAAGGCATGACCAGCCATTCAAAAAGACCTTCTTTGGACTTGAAGGAATTCTTCCATACATCAGTCTGCTCTATTGGGACCTAATGGTAGCTAGACTTCAGATCAATCTTACAAAAGTATTTCTCCCCCTTGAGTTGTTCAAGGAGATCATCAATTCAGGGAATTAGGTATCGGTTCTTTAATATGATTATATTTAGCGCCCAGTAATCAATGCAAAGTGGCCATGTCTCGTCTTTCTTCTACACAAACACAATTGGGCTTCCATAATTTGATGATCTTGGTCAGTTGTGCCCCTTTTTAAGAAACTCTTAGATCCAACGTTTGATTTCCTCATTTTTGGAAAGAGAGCAGTGATAGACTAGACCATTGGGTAGAAGTGTGCCAGGGGTCAAATTGATTAAATGCTTCACCTGATAGTGTAGAGTTACCCAGTGGGTGAAGAGAAGATGTCTTTATATTATTCTACGACCTTATCCACTTGCTTCTGCTACTTGGAGAGACCTGTCATGAAGGCCATGGACGTGGCTGCAACTTTCCTCTCTCTTTGAGAAAGAATCACGAAGAAGAAAAACTTCTGGACCTGAGAGATGACCTTCCTGCATTTCTTGGTAGAGATCAAGGAAATGGAAGTAGGTGGGACTACCTCGGGTATCCTGTACAAAGTAATAATAAAACTACAAGTCCTAGACTCATATACAACATGACGTTTCCATAAATAAGGTTGGCCCAAAGAACAAAAAAAACTTCAAGAGGGGAAAAATCACAAAATACCTCATCTTTGAAGGGCTTGACGATGTAGGGAAGAAGAAACTATTTGTTGATGCATATATCGCTCCCTTGGCGGAGCCATACAGTGGTGTATGGATATGGGTACGGTGTTGTGGGAAGAGCCAACTACTTGAAGACCTCCACTAAGATGATGTTATACTAGCTACCACTTTCAACAATGAAGTGCAGTGGAGTACCCTTCACCCACATCTGTGAATGAAAAAGGTGGTTACCTTCCTCTGGTTCATGAGGCTCACCAGGTTGGATCTTGGTGGTAGAAATGGTGGCATTGGGTTCTTCTTCAATGATCCGTCTTCCCTTTTTTGGTTCTGACTCAGAGTTGGAACCTGTATCTGATTCAGAGGCTTTCACCTCGACCACCAATGAATGATTTGAGTGTAATTTAGTGGTGTTATGCTAGGGGATCTTATGGAAAGCACACCACTTCCCAATGTCTTTCTTTGTCTTTTGATTGTCCTTCTTTTTTTTCTACTTAGACTGGTTTTCCTAAGGATTTCCATCCTTTCTATGTCCTTTGATCTGCAGGTTGGGGTTTCCTTTTCCCCGTTTCTGTTGTGAGGGGTTCATAGAACCAAATTGTTGTGTCTTTTATTTAAGCTTCTGCTTGTTTTTTATAGCATATCGATAGACCAATCCCAAGGATGAGATGTTCAGAAACTCCATCTCTGTCTGAATGTATCTATGCATATCGCCACAGTACTTGAGCACTAGATTTCACTCAGAGTCTTTGATACCCAGCTTGGTTCGCAAGGTATGGATGACATTGGTGAACTCTGGCACTGTTTGGTCCCTTTCCCATCCCATTCAGGTCCATCTTGTATATAAGTCGTCATAACTTCCAACAGGGTAGTAATTTTCCTTAATAGCATCCATGAAAGAAACCTAAGTGAGTGAGACTACAAATAGTGTAGATTCCTCTGTCACCTTTTTCTCACAAAAGGTATCCCACCAATATTTGACATGCGGGACAACCTTCAAGAGCAGAAATGTAATATTTTCTCTATCAGAAAATTTATGGATAGAAAAATAGCCTTCTAGAAGGTTTAACCATTTTTCTATGGCATCTGCATCTATTTGACCTTCAAATATAGGAATATCAAAATTGATATGTATCTTGAAGGGGGTGACGCCTCCACTTGAGGAATATTAATTTATTGTTGGTATTTGTCGAAGGATTTGCACAAAGTTGTCCATCATCTCATTCCTCTATCGTGAGAAGGATTCCTCAAGTAACAATTTAAAGGGATCTCTTGCCCCATCATCTCTTTTCTTCCACCATGGGTGGCCGTTGAGCTTTGTGAGGCCATTCTTTAAAATGATCAATTGGTTCAAGTCGCAACTGCTTATACCCTAACCTTGTTGGAGACATGCATAGAGAAACAAATGAAGTGCAGACTGCTCTAATACCACTGATCTGGATTTTTGAGTGGAACGAAATGAAACAAAGATCTATAACATTAAAATAGAGATACAATGAATAATAAAATATATACATTGAAACTTAACTTCTATTCAATAAATAAATGATTCAGGTGGATATTGGTGGCCACCACCTATGCCAACTAGCTCCTCTTGACAGTTTTTAGTTCAACACGTTCTTTTGTACATCTTTGTAATTGTGGGTTCTACAATGCTAGGGATATTTGAATCCCTACACATCTTCCAGGTGGAGACTGGTATCCGTCCACCTAATCCAACTGGCTTATTTTGGAAGTTTTCATGTCAGCACATCTTTCTGTACTTCCAGGGCCGTTTTGGGGCCCTAAACAATATTTTTTTGTCTTTCCACAGTCAAATTGTAGATAAATTCATAGTTTGACAACATAATGTGTATTTCTCAAGAATACCTTTCCAACAGGCTATCACGCACCTAAAACGAAGGTCGTATGTAAAAGTTACGATACCATGAAGTTGAGGTACCAACTTACCCATCGGGGCACACATAACTTTTGGCATTTCATCTCCTAGGGTTAAGTTTTTGGATGTCTATGGTTTTGGAATTCATGAGTAATGTTAAAAGGGCCTTTGGAGCCTCATTGTAATCATTATGCTAATATGAATGTGTGTAGTAGCCACATCTCTTCTCAGATATAGCTACCGCCATTCGAGCAATTTGTTTTCAGTTCTGCAGTTTTACAGTTTCAACCTATTTTATTTATTCAATAGAACTTATTGTTCATTGGATATATGTTTTTGTTCTCTGTATCTATGTGTTATTGTATTCAGTTTGTTATTCCTTTTGTTCCGCTCATAAATCTGGATTAGTGGTATCAAAGTTGTCTACTTTTCATTTAATTTTTTCTTCGTGCATGTCTTCGACAAGATCTGAATACAAGAAGTTGGGACTGAAACCAGTCGATCCTTTGCATGATCGACCACGCTGAGCCCAACAAAAACCCATGGGGGACGAGAAGAAAGGTGATGGAGAAGGAAATCCTTTTAAAATGTTTCTCGAGGAATCCCTTGCGCAACAAAGGAATTAAATGATGGAAAAATTTGCACAGATCCTTCTACGACTACCCACAGGAGAAACATCTTCATCAAGTGGGCAAGCGACCCCTTTCAAGGTACAAGAAAATTTTTATATTCCATTATTTGAAGGAATGATATATGTGAATGTTGTAGATAAATGGTTGAATATGATCAAAGGGTATTTTTCGGTCCACAATTTTTTCGACAGGGAAAAGATTACTTTTTCACTCCTCAAGGTCGTCCCCCATTTTAGGGATTGGTGGGATACTTACTTTGAGAAAAATGCCATAGAGGAATCTGCAATATTTGTGGTCTCCCCCACATGGTATTCCTTTAGGGATTCCATTAAAGAACAATACTACCCTATTGGAAGAAATGAGGACCAGTGCACAACATGGACAACACTGCATCAAGATAGGGACCAAACAGTACCAGATTTCACCAATATTTTCCATACCCTGCGCACCAAATTGGGTATCAAAGACTCTGAATTACATCTGGTTCTCAAATACCATGGTTTTTTGCATAGATACATTCAAACAAAAATGTATTTTTTGGACATCGCATCATTAGGTGCGACTTATATATATGTTGTCAATATCGAGCATAAATTTAAGCAAAAGAGGAGAGAGTTTGGATCTGTAAACTCCTCACAACCAAAGAAGGGAAAAGGCAACTCACAAAAAAATGGACGAGGAAAATATGGCCTCTCTCAGGACAACCAGTCCAAGCCAAAATCCAAGAAGGGTAATGAGAATTCAAATAAGGACACGGGAAAATGGTTTGAATAGTAACATGTTATAACAAGTTTTGACTCACCCCATGCAACTTGCTCAGAAGACCTTTCCATTTACCTATGCAGACTTGAAGTCTCTTGTTGTGCCTTCTAGAGCCAAAAAATTATATTTTCCACATATTCGTGCCCTACTAGTTATACATCATGTGTATACACAGGTTGCACCACTACAACCCATGTACATCGAGTTTGGTGCTCAAAATTAAAAATTGTGTTGGGTTTCTATGTCATGTCATGAGATCCATGATCCTTGACCTTCCATATAATTGAAACGTTCTGACTCGGCCCTTGAGTTCCACTTGAAGGATATAAATTGGGCCATATCCAAACCATGGGATAAAAGAGAATTCAACTTTTGAGAGCAAAGATACTCTGGAGAAATTTTAGTTCAGATTGAGTCTGCATCCCTTTATCCTTGAAAGTTTGAACAAATTGTTCATCCCCCAAGATCTTCCTTCTTTGATGGAGAACATCATTGTCTCCTTTATATGATCTTTCCTTTGGAGGAGGATTGAAGTAGTGGAGGACCAGTTGGAAGGGACATAATTTTTCGGTTCTGATGTGTGTCAGCATAGAATTTTGTCACTTACACACTTTTGTTGATCATTTTTAATAGAAATACTCTTTTCTTGTCCAATTTATATCTTGAAAATATTTGAATTATTATTCCATGAGCGTATTTTTCATGACTTCTAATGGATTATGCTATTTTATATGATAAAATTATATATTATCACCATATGATTTTGTATCTTGGTTGTTGAGGACAAGTTGTAGGTATACAAATTTGAGTTGCGTGCTCAATGGTGGTCTTCGAACGTCCGGACGAGGTAGGCTCTTGATCTTGTCTTGTTAGCATTTATTTTATATAACATACTTGGGATTCTAGTTGATTTCTATGTCTCATTCCATCTGTTCTAGTTTACCCCATGCCATAGAGTGATTTTCCTCATAACAATACCATAAAATACCTTGGCACAACACCAAAGAATTTCGCTCCAAGAAGTGACTGATGGTCAAGTTGAAAGCTTCTGAGTCAAAGGCAGTTTTTTACTCTGAATAAAATCCAAAAAGTGGGAAGTGAATCATCGATGTTGAACCCAATGCCACTTTCGCTACCATGAAAGTCCAACCAAGTGAACCAAAAGAACTAGAGGAAGGGGAATGCCTCTTTCACTCACATATGTGGGTAAAGGGGAATCCACTGCATTTCATTGTCGATAGCGACAATCACAAGAACCTAATTTCAGTAGAGATCGTCAAGCAGCTGGACTTGCTGATAACACCACACCGACAACCATACATTATCGTCTAGATTCACCAAGGCTGAGATCTCTGCGTCAACCAACAGTGTCATCTTCCCTACAACATCAAGCCCTTCAAAGATGAGGTATTGTGTGATATTGCTCCCCTTGAATTTTCTGATGTTCTTTTAGGCCAGCCATATTTTTGGAAACGACATGTTGTGTATGAGTCTAGACCCTGCAGTTTTATTATCACTTTGGGTAGACAATTGTACAGGATACCAGAGGTAGTGCCGCCTATCGCTATTTCTTTAATCTCTTCTAAGCAATGTAGTAAGGTCATTTCATGGACTGGGAAGTTCGTCTTCTTTGTGATCCATGCTCACAACAAGAAGAAGGTCACCGCCACATCCATGAACTCTACACAGAGCCTCTCTTTGCAGTAGAAGCAAGTGGATGGGATCATGGAAGAGTACAAAGACATATTCTCCTCACCCAACAGGGGACCGACGCACTGCCAATTCAAGCATCCAATTGATCCAACCCCTGGTGCACCACTTCCTAATGGACCATTATATGGTCACTCACTGATGGAAAATGACAAGATCAAGTGCCAGATCTAAGAGTTTCTTCAAAGGGGGAACATCCGACCCATCTCCTTCCCTTGTGGAAGCCTAATTGTGTTGGTGCAAAATAAAAAAGGGACATGGCAACACTGCATTGATTAGAGATCACTAAACAAAATCGCAGTCAAAAACCGATACCCAATTCCGTAGATTTATGACCTTCTTGACCAACTCAAGGGGGAAAATTTCTTCAACAAGATTGAATTAAAGTCTACCTATCATCAGGTTCCCATCAAACTAACTAATGTATGAAAGAAAACTTTCAAATATAAAGAAGGTGTATTCAAATGGTTGGTCATGCCCTTTGGCTTAACAAATGCACCAGAAAATTTCATGAGATTGATCGATGATGTATTGAGACCCTTCACCAACTCTTTTGTGGTGGTATATTTGGATGACATCCTCATATTCAAAAGGACTTAGGAGGAGTACATGCAACATATTCAACAAGTTTTGGGCACTCTACAATAGCCCAAGTTATATGCCAACCTGAAAAAATGCTCCTTTGGCATGAATAGGGTCCAATACTTGGGATACATTGTTGATGAGCATGGGGTACATGTGGATCCAACTAAGGTCCAATTCATTTGTGACTAGCCATCCCTGACCAAACTAATCGATCTTCAGAGCTTCTTGGGACTTGCCAACTTCTACCTGTTGGCCCTTGGGTATGGAAGAAAGCAAAGATCAATGAAGAAAAGGAAGAATGTGAACTGCGTGGAAGACACAGTGACTATTATTGGGTTGAAGTGAACAAAAGAGAAGAAAAGATGGAGCGAATCCCTAGAAAGAAATCTGTTTAATGAGGAGATCGGGGATGACAGATAAGCAAGGAAGAAGGATCGTGGACAACTCAACAAGTGGAAAAAACCACCTTTGGATGCTTTGAAGCACCACGCGAGAAGAAAGGAAAGACAGACTGGCAAATCCCTGAAAATATGGGTCAACTTGACCTAGGGTTTTGGACACCTAGGTTTCGGCCTAAGGTTGTCGGTGAGCTATTGTAATGTATAAATAAAGGTCAGGAGGAGCTAGTTTGGGTTGGTACTTTGGGTTGGTATGATATTTTTGTTGATCTAGTTGTATTGTTGATGTGAGTGAGTATTGTATCGAGAGAGAGAGAATTGATAAGAGTGATAGCCTTCTGGTATTGTAATATCTTCAGCTCAGTGCGAGGATCAACCCTGCAGCTGGGTGCGCAGGGAGGGGAGAGAAAGAGAGGAGAAGAGAAGAGATCTGCTAGCTAAGAGCGCATACAATAATTGTATGCTTTACCTCAATATATTATAGCACAGTTTTGTGGATGTAGCCCTAGAGAGAGGGTGAACCACGTATATTTGGTGTGGTGTGTGATTTATATTCTGTCTCTTTCATTGATATACTGTGATTGCATTGTTGTGTTAGATCTGATACTATATGTGAATAATAGATCTAAGATGATAAGTGATATATGAACATTGTGTTGTTCTTGTGTTAGATCCACTTGATATTCCCTTTGGTTGTAGACATCTTTGTCCTGCAACCCCCTCATAATTGCTTCAGGTGAGACTGCATCTGCTTCGTAGGTGTTGTCGAAAGGGCCAGTAGTTAGGTCTTATTGGTGCGCTCTTGGATTTGAACCCTGGGTCTACCCCTGTGCCAACACTACCAAAGGTTCGTGTTGGGATTATACCATATTACATGGGCCCTTAACTAAGTAACCAAGGTCGGTGGGAAGAAAAAGTTCACATGGGGGCAGGAACAACAATAAAAATTTGATGATCAGAAGCATCGCTTGTGCTCAACTCTAGTACTCTCCTTACCTGATCCACAACAATCATTCGAGATTGAGATTGATGCCTCTCACTATATTGTAAGCATAGTACTCACTCAACATTGTCATCCAGTAGCATACCATAGTGAGACACTATCATATATTGTCTGGAAATACCCCACCTATGAAAAATAAATGTATTTCATTGTGCAAGCCTATCGTCAATGGAAGCATTACATTCTAGGAAAGGAGACAATTATCCACATTGATCACAAGCCTCTGCATTTCATACAGAGATAGGGGAAGTTTCAAAACGAGTACCATCAAAATTGGTCCACATACATACAGTAGTTCCATATGAACATCAAGTATAGGACAAGGAGCACAAATATGACTACCTACTCACCCCTTATTCACCCCTCTTCCTACTCCCGAGAGGCCTTGGGGATCCATATCGATAGATTACATGTATGGCCTTCCATCCACCAAGCATGACAATGATTGTGTATTTGTGGTGGTTGATCAGTTTTTGAATATGGCCATTATCACAGCCTAAAATAAGAGCATCGTAGTGGCAGATACTTCCAAGCTCTTATTTGAATGGGTGTGGGTCCATATTGGGATACCATAGACCATCACCTCAAATCGAGACAATAGGTTCCCAATCACATTTTTGTCGAGTCTCTTGTCACTATTGGACACCAAGCTCACTAAATCCACTTCTTTTCACCCCAAATCGATGGCCAGATAGAGGTAATCAATCAGATGATTTTTCACATCCTCTACACGTACAACTCTAAGCATTTGCATACATGGGATGAGAGTCTTCCCTATTTTCAACATAGCTACAATAGGTCTCTCCATAGCTCCACTGGCCATAGCCCATTTCAGGTGGGGTTGGGATTCCAACCCTTGAGTCCCATTAATGTTGCAATACCTCTTGCAACCACACATGCATAATATTTTGATGTTTAGTATAGGTTTGACAAAGCCACCGGATTCATTGAGAAGATTCAACACATCCACCAAAAGGTCCATGAGATTTTGCAGAAAGATAATGCTAAGTACAAGCAGTGCCATGATCAACACCGATAACCACACCAATTTTAGGTGGGAGACAAGGTCTGGTTACATTTTCAGAAAGAATGCCTTACAGGGCCCCATCAGAAGATCTACCCACTTCTCTATGGCACTTACACTATCACCAAGGCTGTGGGTAGCAATGATTTTGAGATTAACACTCCACCCTTCCTTGAATTGAACCCAATGTCCAATGTGGACCTCCTTTGGCCATATTTTCCACCATTATTGGACACCTTAGAGATCCCAGAATATTTGACACCAACATAACTCAACCATGACTGCATGGAATAGGAATCCACTGATCTTATAGTGGACACACATGTCAATGGCACTCGTCAGCAGAGGATCCAGCTTTATCGGCTTGTCAAGGCAGGGAACCCCCTACACACAGGCAAGTGGCTCCCTTGGGGCCAAATTCCACATCATTTTCTTCACCTGACAAGGTAACTCAACACAATGGAGACAATTAATTCCTAAGGTGGGAGGACTGATCTAGGTGGATATTAGTGCCCACCACCTATTCCAACTGGCTCCACTTGACAGTTTTTAGTTTAGCACATTATTCTGCACTTCTTTTTAATTGTGAGTTATACATTTATGGGGTTGTATGAATCCCTACACATCTTCCAGGTGGATATTGATGGTCATCCACCTAATCCAACTGGATTATTTGGAAGTTTTCATGTCAGAACATCTTTTTGTACTTCCAGGGTCGTTTTGGGGCCCTAAACAATGTTTTTTTGGCTTGCCACAGTAAAAATCTAGACAAAGTTAGAGTTTGACGGAATAATTTGTATTTCTAGAGAACACCTTTCCAATGGGCTATCGATCACCTAAAACGGAGGTCGTATGCAAAATTTACGACCATGGGAAGCTGAGGTACCGACTTACCCATCGGGGCCCACATAACTTTTGGCATTTCATCTCCTAGGGTTAGGCTTTTGGATTTCTAGGGTTTTGGAATTCATAAGTAATGTTAAAAGGGACTTTGGAGCCTCATTGTAATCATTATGCTCAGACAGATGCACATAGTAGCCACATCTCTTCTCAGAGATAACTACCACCACTCGATCAATTTGTTTTCAGTTCTAAAATTTAATAGTTTCAACCTATTTTATTTATTCAATAGAATTTATTGGTCATTGGATATCTGCTGTTTTTCTTTGTATATCTGTGTTATTGTATTCAATATTTTATTCCTTTCTTTCCGCTCATAAATACGGATCACGAAATCTACTAAAACTATAAAATGCAGAATGAAACAATCTTGCTTGAATGGTGGTAGCTAATCTCTGAGAAGAGATGTGGCGGCAACACGCATTTGCCTGGGCACATTAAAATGATGACCCGGGCATTTTTAGAATCTAGAAGTAATTAGAAAAACCTAGACATCTAAAAACCTAACCCTAGGAGATGAAGCACAAAATGTCATGTGGGCTCCGATAGGGTAAGTTGGTACATAAACTTCCCATGGTCATAAATATGGTGTACGATGTCCATTTTAGGCGCATGATAGTATGTTGAAAAGATCTATCTGAGGAATACACATTTTTTCATCACACTTTAACTCCATCTACGGTGTGACTGTGGTGGGCCCAAAAAACATTTTTAGGGCCTCAAAACGACCCCGAAAGTTTAGGGCACAAAAAGATAGAAAACAACTACTAATATGAAAATTATATGTGAGCTAGTTGGAAGAGGTGGGTGGCCACCAATATCCACCTGGATCATGGCCTCCTATTATTAGGGTTAGAAATATCATGTGTAGGTAATTATGGTCGAGGAGGGGTTGATCTGGATTCCTACATCTGTGGAAGGGGAAGAAGTTGCATGGGTTGTTGTGTTATGGCTTGTTGAGAACCTCCTAAAGTGGGCTTTCTCCATCCCTATTTATAGAACTGGCTTGGAAGAGGAGGATCCATTAATAGTTGTGTTGGAAGATGTCATGGCTGAGAAGTATAATGCATGGAATGGTTAGTCCAATATGAATTAAAATACCGAGACTTCTCTTGAACCATACGTTGAGGTTTGGGTTGCCATGGTCGTTTATGAGAAACAAAGAATAGATTATCCTATTCCTTAGCTTTCTGGCATACATATTTCAACCTTGGAAAGAATGGACACTTTTTGGTACCATGGTCTTCGTTGAATATTCCACAAGCCTCAATTTGGTCCAATGGACATTCTATTAGCAGGTGTTTCCTTATACATTTGGGTAAAATGATGGCCAAAGCTAGATCTTCCTCTTCCCTCTTCTTCTTTGTTTGTAGTGCACCCAAATAAGAGCTTAAGGAACTGAGTATACTAGTCTAGAAATCCTCTACATATTCCCAATTTCTACTCATGTAACTCCACTCCCAATAGTCTTACCAATCCTTGTAAGTACATCTCTTGGTTCCTTGCCTATTTTTGAAGTATCTCTGGATTATTTGTGACAAAGTTCCACGATGACATCATAATATTGTTGGGAGATATCTTCTCCGCCCATTAGGTTGAGAAGTTCAATGTAGTCATCTCATATTTCTCTCAATAATAAGACACGTCATGTCTCAAGAGACAAATCTCCATTCCTTGCCCAGATGTGCAAATTATAGTTGAATCTTTCGACATAATCCTCAAGGCTATCATCCTCATGTTGTGTCATTCTAAAGAATTCATCCATCCTTTCTTTGTCTTTACAATATTCTTGGTACTTCTCTAGGAATTTTTGAGTAAATCTGATCCTATGTGTGGATGTTTTCCTTACAAAGGCCCATGAACTAGAATAGTGAAAAGTTTTGAGTGTGGCAGGGAAAAGTTTCATTTTTGGGGAATAGTACATGTAATCATAACTTCTTTAAATCATGTTGAATTCAAAGAGGAACATGCCAGGGTATTCTTTGGATAAACCATGAAAATTTGGTAGAGATGAATGAGGGATATTCTTCATTTTGGTCTATCCATTTGATCCCCTAATTGGGAATCCAAAGGCATAGGTTTCTTCCTTGATAGTTTCATATGCCATGTTCCTATGATGGATGCATTCTTCTTCTGATTGTGCTTTGGAAGGTAAGGAAAGATGAAATCTTCGGAGTGGTACTTCTGACTCATCGAATCTTCTGAAGATGAAATTTTTGTTTTCACAAAAACTTGTATAGTCTTAGATTCTTGGGTAGAGGACTCATGTCTCTTTCTAGAAAGGGATTTTTTTATAGGTGTAAATAGTTTGGTTGAATTTTCTCCTTTCCCTCTTGAGAGTGACCTGCATTGTTAGTGTTATGGGTTTTTTTGGATGAACTAATGAATCTACCTTGTTGATCCCTAACTTGTGCATAGAAAATATTAGAAAGACATTCTATAATTTGTTGAAAATAAAACATATCATTCAATCTTTCGTAATGAAAATACAAATGAAAACAAAAACACAATTATGATTTTGATATATCCCTAGCTATGGTGCCAAAAATGACATACTTTTCAATCACTTCCTAATTAATAAGTAAAAAATCCGAAGAATCATGCATATAATTATCAATTTGGGATCCTATAGAAATTACAAACTGTTGTGTCCTATATATTCAAGTATGATGTTGTAATTGTCGATGGGTTGTAGTACTTCTGAATGAATGTCACGGGAAAAGATATAAAAATTCTTTATCAAGTCACCATATTAAACCGCACCACTCTTGCAATTGAACCCACACTTGTAGGAATATAAACACACTTTTGCAAGAAAGCAAATGTCACACTTGCAGGAAAGTAAATATCACTCTTGGAGGAATGTAAATGTCACGCTTGCAAGAAAATAAATATCGCTCTTGTAGGAAATAAGTCACACGTGCATCAAAGGTGACTTGTTCAAGTAGTAGAATGATCTTGATTAATATGGCATACATATGATGACTCATGTATATAAATGCAACATACCTCAAGATGTAGAAATCAGACAACAATGTGTCATAAATAGATGTTGTAAAAAAAGGAAATAAACTAATTCAATCTGCAAATGAAACATTTGTTAACTAGAAAGGAGAATGTTGTAATGTGAGTGTAGATTTGCAGCAACAAGAGTTGCAGCATGGGAAATATTAGAGTTACAACAAAGTATTGAATAGAGGACTTGCTAGAAATAAAATAAATATATGAGTGATGCTACATTGACACATTCGTTAATAAAAAAAATAGGGTACTGTAATGTTAGCATGGAGTTGCAACAACAAGAGTTTCAACAAGAAAAATACCATAGTTGCAACAAAGTGTTAAATAGATGAATTGTTGGAAATAAATAAATTCAGCTACAACTACTTCTATTAAATACCAAAAATATAGACAATACCGATCTAAGGAGGGTGCCCTACCTCCTTAGATGAGGTATTGGTTCACGAATGAATTTAGGAACTAAATGCTCAACACACCATCACTTGGACAAGAATAAAGAAAAAATTATATCGCAAAAAAATGCACAGATCAATACAACAATGGATTTCCTATTCACTAACTTTCTTCTACCTCCTATGGATTAGAGGGAGCAAGGGTATTTATAAATAATACTTTCTTTCTAAATTAATCAGAGGAATGGATGGATAGCCATGAGAATTGAGTTGTTCCATCTCATTACATCGTTTTCTCCAAAAGATAGCAAAATCGGGCACTTGTTGACTTAATCAATTGTATGACAAGTGGTGGCTAAGTCATTCATTCCTCTCTGGGAACCCAATTTCCTTTGTCATTTTCTTGCATGATGGATTTGGTTGTTTGACTTCCTAGTCGATCCTTGGATGACATCTTGTGCGATTGAATGATGCATTTTTACAAAAGACATGAAGTTAGAACACATGTTCTTAGATTTGCAACAACAATCCTCTAGTGAGAGTCGCAACAACAGTGAGACAAGAGTTGAAGCAACAACTGTGTGGTGAGATTTTTAGCAACCTAAGAGTTGCAACAACCAGAAAGTTGCAACACTAGGGAGTTGCAACAACAATCATGTGGTGAGAGTCACAACAACAGTGAAACTCACAGTGATGGTGTTAGCATCCCAGAGTTGTAGTAACTATGTTTGAGCAGGGATTTCTAGTAGCTCATACTCAGAAGTTTCAGTTCCTATGTTCAAAAGGTACCTATGCAATCATGTTTCCTGTATACCATTGTTAGCACATAAAGGTGACAATCTCCTAAAAATGCATAAGAACAAGTATTGAAATGGGATGTAAAAAGGATAATTATACCTTAACAAAAAATGTATCATTGTGAATGAAAATAATATTAAGATGGAATGGAAATGGGAGAAGGGTGTACAAAAATGTGTTGGATGGGTTCTACAAAGATGTCAATTTGAGCACTTGTCAATAAACATGACCTCATTGTTGTCACTCTCCATAACTACCATCTAGGGATGATTTTAGGGGCTAAATTTCGCTCATGGGCTAATTTTCCATGGTTTTTCCAAAAACGAGATTCGCTATTTTAAAAATGATTCGCCCAAATTCTAAAGGATAAATTTATCTTACCTTAAAAATCGCCAAAATTTTATAAAAACTATATAAAATCCCTAGAAATTTGAATATTTTTACAAAAATATCGCCAAACATTTATAGTTGGCATATGAAGAATTAGTAATATTCGCCAAGGTTTCTACTTTTTAAAATAAATTTCCATCCTTAAAATCATCCCTACTACCATCCATATCCATCCATCCCCTCGCCACTCATAACTTCTTCAAATCCTTGTCTCTTCTCCATGCAAGTATGATGAAGAACAAGGGCTATTATGCCTCAAAGAAAAGAATGGGAGATGGGAAATTCAGGGAAAATATATTTCAAGGGAGACAAAGGTCATAAACACCATGGGGATGTGGTGTCTTTGACTGCTTAGGCTAGAAGATAACGCTGATATATAAACAATGCCTATAACATTGTTGTTGGCACAGGGGAAAACCCAGGGTTCAACGCTCAAGAGCGCACCAACAAAGCCCTAACTACTGGCCCTTTCGACAACACCTGCGAAGTAGATGAAGTCTTACCCGAGGTAGAGGCAGGGGTGGTTGCAAGACTCAGGTGTTTGCAACCTTAGCTGGGACATAGATATGTGATTATATCCTTACAACGCACTTAGCATCGATCATTCATCAATATTCGACCCTTATTATACTTCGCAGGTAGCATAGAGCATCGGAGTGTTCAAAGGTATTTCAACACTTAACAACAGTAAAATAGATTAGATCCAGTCGATCAACACTAAGCATCTTCTTACATATCAGATCTAACATTCATACACATTTAAGAAGCACAAAGCATAAGTAGATCTATCTAAATATATCAAGGCACTTAGGAAAGAAAGAGATAAACACATTAAGCCTAAGCACAAAGCATCACACACAGATGTATTTGGTTCACCCCCACCCTGGGGCTACGTCCACAAGATCTTCTTCTTTATTAGTATCTTCAATCATCAGTTACAACAAAGAGCCTCAAACCCTTCTTTGCATAGGACAAAATATCTGCACAACTCGCTAGATTCTTCTTCCTTACACTTTAGCACAAATCCTTCTACAATCTCTTACAACAACTTGCACTTAGCTCTGCAAGCCTCTTACAATCATGCACAGAGAATCTATAATCCACATCTGATCACACAGATCCAACTACTAGCGCTAAGCTATTGACCATCCTTACATTGCCTAAGTATCTATTTATACATTACAAAAGTGGGCCTAAACGTGAATAAACCCATGGGCTGACATCCCTTTCCCATTACATTAACCCAAATCCCTAAAAGAGGCCCAAAAGTGGACCAAGGTCCCGTGATCTCTGCTTCACCTGACACTCCATCTTTGACAGGGTGTCGAAGTCCAAAAACGGTCAATTATAACCAAGTATTCCTCAAAACTTGGTCAAGGGCCAACAATTTTCCTTTCATTAGACTTCTTATATATCATTTCAAGACGTTGAAACCATTTTTCCACGTGTTTTAGGGAGTTACAAAGTTAGTTTTCTCGTAAACCCCTCTTAGGAGTGTGCAATTTTCACGTTTTTAAATACCTTTTAGTGATTTTTGAAGGAATTTGCTCCTTTGTTGAAGGAAAAGGGTGATTACTTGCTCTAATTAGCCATAAGTGTGAGTGTATTGCTAGGAAGGTTTTTTCAATGGAAACATGAGTGGACCCAAGCAGCCAAAGATGGATATGATAGGAATAAAATCCAAACAAGGGAAACTTATGTATTATCGCGACAAAAGATGCTATAACACCTATCCTCATCATAAAAGAGAGTCTTTCTCCCATTGAGAGCATGGCGATGGATAGGTACCTAATGTACAAGAACAAGATAAACAAAATAGAATGCGAGAGGCTTCCTAAGATTTCTTCAAACTCCAATCAAAACCACCCGTGACTTAAGCATGGGGGCTTCACCTTATTGACAAATATCTTATCACATTCATTCATAAAGGAGGTTTTAAAATTGTGAAAAATAAAGTCAATATATGGTAGGTATTGGGTAAGGGGGGGGGGATTGTGAAGTACCAGGGGTTTATAGGTATTGGGGGGTATAAAGAAAGTTATCTCCTAAAAATAGAGGATATCTAGTAAAATGAGGTTCTTTTTATTGGAAATATGTATTGGGAGGGGGTACAAAAAAATTATTTTGGAGGGTATTTATTAGTATCTAGTGAAATTAGGGGTATTCTTTAATATCACATGAATGCACATGCTATGTCATAGGTTCACATAAGACCTCATGGACTTAAGAGGGGTTGGCATAAAGATGTCAAGTCTTCTCTAAATCATTGGGGAATCAAGGAAGATGTCACTTTGCAGAATAACAATAATAATAAAAGTATTATTACATCTAAATTTGGGGTGAAATTGTGGTGTGATAAAGAATTAGAAGATAAGAGAAAATTAAGATGTTATGAGAAGAAGATCAACTCTAAATTGAAAGATGAAAAGTAGCTCTCTATTTTAACTAGCCTAAAGAAGAAAACTCTCCATAATGAAAGAAAATGTTGGACAATTACTAAAACTTCATGGATCAATTGAATGTCATCTTTGTAATATTAAAAGGGTTAAAGATAAAAAAACAGTTTCATTTAAAATGTCCTACTTACAATTACATTAAATCCAATTTCAAAATATTTACTACAATACAAACATTTCATAAAAATTAAGACGACTTAAAAATATTTTTTTAAACTATTTTAACAAAAAAAATAAAATTATAAAACATATCCAATAACTTCTTACCTTTTTCTAATGCCTAATAAAAATAAAATAGAGGTTAGCCATCATATATATTTACTTAATCAACCATAATGGAGGGAGGGAGAACAAGAATATGTGAATTTTAATGTACCACAGTAAACATATTTCTTTAAATTTGATGGGGTTTATCTTTATTTTTTTTAATAGGTGGATGGTGTGACTGACATTTTGTTTAAAATTGTTTTCATTAAGATGAATAGTACCTGATTTCATAATCAAACAGTGATATTACATATGTGATATTATATGCATATATCATCAATTGACTCCCATTATTATTGCAGCTGAATGTTTATGGATTCAAGCTCGTGCATAGAAATTTCAGTCAGTCTACTTCAATTATTATTACAGCTGAATAGGTATTTACGAAGCTCGTGCATAGATATTTCAGCCAGTCCTTCCCTTCGGATCGGGGAAACTTCAGTTTTACTTCAATTGCTATTCTTGACTGGTGGTTACAAATTGTCTTGTCCCTCTCCCTCCTATCGTCTCCAATAATCAGAATTTACAGTCCCTGTCCACGACCTGCCATGAATCCTTGACTTGAATTAATTTTGTCAAACACGCGA
>JZKD02S1610589.1:224561-235910 GCA_000966675.3 Picea glauca
GAAGAAGGGCTGCATTATCTCTACAACCAGCGTGGCGGGGATTCTTGGCGGAGCTGCTCCTTACTCGTACACAGCCTCGAAGCATGCAATCATTGGATTGACTAAAAACGGCGCAGCTGAGCTTGGAAAATACGGGATCAGATTGAACACTGTTTCCCCTTATGGCGTGGCCACGGCTCTTGCAGTCCAGTACTTCAAACAAGGGAATGCCGCCTCCTCCATATCGGAAGAGGATAGGGCTGCCATGGAGGGTTTCTGC
Source organism: Picea glauca (assembly GCA_000966675.3). NCBI lineage: Eukaryota > Viridiplantae > Streptophyta > Pinopsida > Pinales > Pinaceae > Picea > Picea glauca. Next base: position 224,821 of record JZKD02S1610589.1, read on the forward strand.
AACAGTATCGGCAACTTACAGGGACACACTCTTAAAGCAGAGGATATTGCGGAGGCCGGTCTCTACTTGGCCAGCGATGAGTCTAAATATGTTAGCGGGCATAACCTCGTCGTCGATGGCGGATTCACAGTTGTGAATCACTCGTGGGGCCTGTACCGATAATAGGCTGCTTAGATGTAGTTTAAACTTTAAATATGCTACTTCTCTCGATGCTGGATTAGAGTAGAGAGCTCTCGTCGTCTAATAATGTATTTGGTTTTCTATTTTATGTGCCAATCTGTGTAACCCATTTTCCTCCTACTGGTACTTCCATCCATATCGTTCAAAAAACTTTTGGTTCAATGTGTTGTGGTGGTCTATCTCTTGCGTGGAACTTAGAATGTCAAAGGTTATTCTTTTAATAAGTTTTCCTATTTGGTTTTATTAGTCCCTGCCGTATGCATAGAGGGAGTAGTTGAACTAGTATTGGATTGTTCATTGACAACAAATATTTTCATATTATTTATTGTAGAGGGACTAGTTGACTTCGTATTAGATTGTCCATTGACCACAAATATTTTCATATTATTTATTGTTGGAACCTGAAAACATGGATTTTTATATAATAAAAAGTATCATATTTGTCTTTATATGATTGGACAAGGGATTGGAGGTCTTATTCCCAATGTTATATATGTTGGCATATCCAAAGTATTTGATCGTATATGGTCTTTTTGAATCATATATTTTCTTATGCATTGGTCGAAGGTGGATTAATGTTAGCATTAGTTCAAATGTTTGTTTTACCATTTTCTGCTAACTAGAATACATTCTCTAGCATATTGCTATGTGTGGTTTTTGCTTTATTCTTGCGTGCTTTAATAGAACAGGGCTGCCACACTGCATTTTTTCTTAAATGTTTGCACAGGGCTACGCCCTTCGACGGTTCTGACAGTCTTAAGTGTTTACCTAAGAGGTCTGGCAGTCTTAAATGTTTATTGTACAAATGCGTTGCAATACAATTTCGTTCCATTTTTTTGATGGTGTTGTTTGCAGTGAAATTTTGTTGAATTGTTCTCCACCGGCATCACTGGTTCAGTGGTTGATGCTTGTTCGCTGGTTCGTTCCATGATTCTTATTCTTGTTTGATTCAACTTTGCAAAGTTGAGATCCTGCAATTGCAGTTGGACCTCTTCATGGTTGTTCACTGGTTTGTTGTTCTTCAACTTTGCAAAGTTGAGGTCCCGCAGTTGCAGTTGGACCTCTTTGTGGTTGTTCACTGGTTTGTTGTTCTTCAACTTTGCAAGTTGTTGGACCTATTGTTACGGTTTGCAGTTTTTGGGGCTGAGCTCTTGTCATCCCTCGTTGACGGGTAAGTTTCCATGCCATCGTTTCGTTGCTATTTTTCAATGGTGGGAGTGCCTGCCTCGAAATTCTGTTGCAGACCATCTTTCTTTGTGCTCTTAATTTATGTTCCTAAAAACCATGCATCTTCATATGTCGGGTGCCATGTCCATAGATATTTCGAAAATTGCAATGCAAAGAGGTTTTCGAAAAGTAGTTCGGAGCTATCAGAAGAGGGAACCATCCATAGGGGTGTAGACACGAGGAATCTTTTTATTCCGTGGGTCGGAAAACTGCATCCACCTGTTGCCTTTGTCGTGTCCTTTCTATTTTGTAGAACTTTTTCTGGCTCTGAGAAGCTTATAGGATGCACGCCATGAATAGTTTCAAATCGGTCTTTCTGCTGAGCAAATTTATGGTGTTATTTATTTGCGTTGTTTCTTCTATTTGGTTCACTTTCTAGTGTGGGTTGGTTTTCTTGTCATCTGCTATGGGGACTAAGGGGGATTGAAGTTGACAAGAAGAAGGTTGAAAGATACATATGGGGATTGGTATCCAATTCTGCGCTTGTAGTTTTCCTATTTTGCTTTCCTTTTTTTTTTCCTACTTTTATTATTTTTTTTCTCTTTTCTTTGTTTTCATGCAAATTGAAAGTATCTAACAAACAACTTCAAAATCACAGTTCAAAAAATGAAAGAAGTAATAGATGTTGAGTCGTATGAAATATATACACACTCCATTATACATGACAACATTGACGAGGTTTTGCATAGCAATGGCCTTTTTAGATTGGATGCATTCTCGTATACTATAGGGGATTGGTTTTTTGATGCATTTCAGGTTTTACTGCATTTTCGTTATTACTCGATCAACCTGCACAATGGATTGATAGATTGTTTCTTAGGTTGTTTAAAAAATGGAGACGCTGAGGCATTGGAGTCGTATGAATATGAACTGGAATCTGATTTTCTTCGACAGTTGCATGGAATACATGATGTCGCTACGTATTTTTCAAAGATGTGATTGTCCGCATCTCCAATTCTACCTGCACATGAGAGGGGACTTTAGGGAGATACATTTTGTATATGGTGGCTATCTAACTAGCTCAATATATCAATTGGAATATGGCCATTGACAAGAAAAATAAGATATCTACTATTGAACAAAACTACTTCTAACAATCCATATTGCATCTTTTTCCATGATGCCAACGTTGTCAGTGGTCATTATGAACCACTACTGTACATAAAATTTTTCATATGCAATGTTGAAGGAGATCATATTTACTTGTCCCTCATTTGCAAAGACCTTGAATCGTAGTGGAAACAGATTATGCATCACATAGACTGCCATGGTTTACAGCTAGAAACAACTGTTATGTCTAGCTGTGGAGATAGTCTGTTTAATGCAATTTGTTGTTTGGTAGCAGCGAAGTTCGATGTGTAGTCGCTCCATCTTTACACTGTACAATCATTTTGCAATGCAATTATAGGTGGCAACCAACAGGCTTTTAGGTGCTTGCATTAACACCTTTTGCCATATCTCCTAGAAAATAAGTCGACAATTGGAAGTTGGAAAGAATACCTTGTAAACATGGCGCTGCCATATGAAAAAGAGAATGTGGAGGGTTTCATATTCTGTTTGCAATGGTTGTCTATCATATTCAGAGTAAATATTCAGGTCTGGTCGGCCTTGTCAGATGACACTGTCCATTCCTGGTCTATTGATTCAAATTACAATTGAACAATTGACATTCTCTCATTGAAAACAGATACAACGCATATCCATTATCAACCTTTGCTTCAACATATCAGTGGTTCAGGGTTCAATGTCCATGCCACCCAAACCGCATCGAATCTGCATACACGTGGCATGCGTTTTAGTGAGAATGAAACTCCTCCCGGTTGAGATATGGCCATACAAGGCTTGAACAAAAAATCCATGCATGAAATTCATCACAATTGTGATGAGGCCACACAGGGCTTAAACAAAAATATTGTGATGAGGCCACACAGGGCTTAAACAAAAAACGTAGAGTAAGTTATCACAACTTGAAAAAAGTTATGCGTAAAATTCGTCCCAGTTGTGATGAGGCCATACAGGCCTTAAAAAAAAAGTGTAGACTAAGTTATCACAACCTGAATGAGAGTGAAATTCATCCCAATCGTCATTAGGTCATCATGCCCTTGGACAAGAAACGTAGAGTAAGTTACCACAAATTAAAAAAGGTCATGCGCGAGAGAAAAAAATTAATTTCTATGCTTCCTTTTAGAGAGAAACTCACATATCACAATCTAAAGAAATTTTTTCGTGCACAACACAACAGAAACAGGTACGGTCACATATCTCAGAATGGTCATGCAACTGTCACATTTCGTGGGCTAGAAGCAATACCATGCACTACTACCAATGAAAACCGCCAAACACTTTCTACCCATACTTCCCTGTGAAAGAAAAATGCAAGACAAACCTACATGAAACAAATTAAAGACACTCCTTACATTGCATGTGAAATTTGTGAACAAATGAATTTCTAAAAAAAAAGTAAGTTTTTCACTCCTAATTTACAAGCTGAATACCTCTACTTGACAACGCACGATAAACCATTTTTCAGTGGAAAAATTTGTCTTCCATGCAATTTGTCGCTTGAAAATGGAAAACTGCCATAATTTACAACCCCTAACCAAATAAGATGTAATACACCACTACCAAATGTAAGTGCACTTACAGAACTTGAGGAGAGACACGTGTCTCTGCGAATTGCATTTTCACAAATCAGGCCCTGGGGCTATAAACGACCCTAGATGGGCTTAACAAGATCAATTATTAATGTGCATGTTAAGCTAGATGTTGTGCAAAAATCCTTGCCACAATTCATTAGCGATACAATGACAATTGTTGTGTCTCTGAAAAAACGTTTGTGATACAAAAATGCCTATCAGATAGGCAAAGTGTGTGTGCATGCTGTTATGAAAGCATTAAAGGAATTATTTTCCAGGGCCCCGTACAAACCACAAAACATTTGTATAAATGACAACTGAAACAATGTTCTTGTAGAAGAGGATGCCAACTCTGCAGAGACTCTCGAAAATGCTAGTGAATTTGATACAAGTGATGAATCGGAGAATGAAACACCTGTTGAGACATTGGTGCATGGATTCATTGATTCACAATGCATTCGTGACTTGCAAGACAAGATTGTCGAAATTGCACCTGCTGAGGGGCAGCGCCCACTTGGAATATTCAAGGACAAATTCACTGAGGAAATGAACTTTCCAACACTCTTCTATGGAGATCCACGTGCCACTAACATTACAGAATGATTCAGTTATCATAAAATAGTCTGATGGGCACTGCTACATTCGAGCGGTGACTTCTCCTATCACATAACAAATTTATTTTTCAAAACAATGCACATAATAATAGAGCAAGTTCTCTCCTGCATGTGGGTCCGAATAAGAAAAGGCCAGTTGCAAGTAAGAAAGTTGTTGGCCAAGGATGTCAAGTACAAAGTAAACCTAGAAAAAAAATATTGAAATCTGATATTGGATACATAGATTTCAAAAACATTCACACCTCTCTTGACTATTTGCAACAAAACACAAAAAATGTTTTTGCAATGATCCGACAATTAGGCCCGCCAACATTTTTCATCACATTTACAGGTGTGGAGCATTGGGATCCATTGGTAGCTATCATATCTGACCTGCATAGGAACATGAAACATAAGCAACAAACCGATACAGTGGAAAACAATGACATTGACTACCTCATAAGAAAAGACTCAGTGACATGTATTCGCTACTATAAACATAGAATAAATGCTTTGAGACAATTGATATGCCATGATGAAACGTTTTTTGAAAAAATATCGGACTACTTTTTTGTGATTGAATTCCAGAATTGGGGAAATGAACATGACCACGCACTGTTGTGGATAGAGGGTGCACCAGTTTATGGAGTTGACAACAATTCAGAGATCCAACAATTTGTGGAGAAATACATAACATGCAACACAGATCATTTGGATCTAGAACTTGCCAAAGTTCATATACATTACCATACAAGAAGTTGTAGAAAACGAAAAAACTCGCATTGCAGATACAACTTTCCCGTTTCGCCAATGAGAGCTACAAGAATCATAGAGCCACTTAGTTTAGAGGACAATGTTGTTGTTGAGAAATATAAATCCTTGTTCTCATTTCTAGAACAAGGAGAATTTGACAAGCTGATGAGCTTCGATGCCTTCTTGACAGAGCTAAATGTATCAAAAGATGAGTACATCCAAGCCATGCAATGTATTCTTAAGCAACCAACAATTTTTCTTAAACGAAAACTTTCCCATATTTGGAACAATAGTTTCTCCAAGGACATGCCAATTATGTGGAAAGAAAATACAGATGCGCAGTACGTGCTCAATGCATATGTTGCAGCATCGTACTATACCTCATATATGACAAAGGTTGACAAATCTATGACAAGTGCATTCAGAAGAATACACAAAGAACATGAAAGAAGTCATATTGATGCCATACAAATGATACACACACTTGGCAATACATTATTTAATATTCAACAAATGTCTGCTCAACAAGCAGTTCACATTGCACTTTCCCTGCCCCTCACTTGTAGTTCAAGAAAATGTGTCTTCATAAACACATCTCCACTTGAAAAACACACATTTGTTCTTAAACCACTGGTTTTGCTAGAAAAAGAGCCTGACAATTCAGAAGACGTGCTATGTTTCTCTATTATTGATTATTACCTCCAGCGTCCATCTCCTATTAGGCATATCTGCTTAGGAGAATTCGTATCGCATTACAAAAAAAATGGTGCACCCATATCAAAAAGAAAAAAACCCTCTATGATATGGTTTGTCAAATACAATAAATATTCTAACTATGAAAACTATTGTAGAGAAAAACTGATGTTGTACGTTCCGTTCGATGAAAATGAAGAGACATTAAAACATACTTTCTCTACATGGGAGGTTGCATATGTTGCCTCTGAGACTATAGTGCACATCAATGAATCTAGATTTGCCTACAATGTTAATCCAACATGGGGTGATCTAGAAATTGCGGTTAATGATCTAGAAAACCCTAACAATCCTGATGAGACAATCACAAACCGAAAAACAACTGGAACGCCTTGCGAGTCCTATGACTTACAATCGGATTTGCCTCGTCCTCCAGCAGGTGGAAGTGAAAAACGTATCAATCTTGGTTTTCAAGTCACAAAACATCCTTTCCTAATTGAAAATAATGAATACCATAAAATAAGACGTCTGTTGAATCGAGAACAACAAACAATTCTAAAGGAAACTGCTCTTAAAAAACACTTGAACATGGACACTCCTATGCACTTGTTCCTTACAGGTGGAGCAAGAACATGCAAGACATTCATAGTGAAAGCACTATTCCAAATGCTTATTCAAATCTATAATTCAAAAAATTCCTCTGATCTTATGAAACCAAAGGGCCTAATAGTTGTATACACAGAAAAAAATGCATATAATGCAGGTGGAACAACAGTCCACTCTACATTTTTAATGTCTTTTAACAAGTCACAGTTTCTTCCACTTAGCAAGGAAATGTTGGATACATTGTCTAAGATTTATGAGGAGCTCCAACTTGTATTTATAGATGAAGCATATTTGATTGGAAGTCAGTTCTTGTATTCCATTGACAACCAACTAAGAAGCATAAAACATGTGCACACGAAATACTTTGGAAACATTGACATGATATTATGTGGGGATCTTTACTAGGCATAACCCATCCAAGATTCTTTGATATTTGAACAACCTATCATTAACATAGAAACAATGACCCATGACTTCTGGAGAGACAATATTAAATGCTTTGAATTGCATACTACAATGCACCAGACATATGAAACATTCATTGCAATTCTGAATAGAATGCAGACAAACAACCAAACATATGATGACTTAACATATATCAATTGGAGGTGCTTGTGGTCTGCACCAACAGAACCAACGTTCCCTTACCTATTCTACAAAAATAAGGATGTTGCAATGCATAATAGCCACATGCTATTGCTCATGTCTGGTGATGATATCATCATCAATTCAATTGACCTGGAAGAAGACAACCATGGAAATGTGCCACGTCATGAACATACAACTACTTTACCTTTGCAGCTTGTCCTCAAATTAGAAATGTTGGTTGAAATATATGCCTGTAACTATGATTCAAAGGATGGCTTGGTCAATGGTGCAGATGGAATACTCAAAGGCTATACGAAAACAAAAAAACTTGATGTCCTTTGGATTAAGTTCCATGAACCGCATATAGGCAAGAGACAAGAAAGCAAGTTGGCTTATCTATATAATTCAAACACTAGAAGCAATTGGACACCTACTTTTGTGAATATCAAAGCCAGTATCGACATTCGCAAAGACAGGACGACTAAAGATTTGAAAACAGTTTCTGTTTAAACTTGCATGTGCACGCACAATCCACAGATCACAAGGACTAACACTTGATAATGTTGCATTTCAGCCTGTTGGAATTCAGATACATGGACTTGTATACGCAACATTGTCCCGTGTCAGAAGCATAGACTCATTTTATTTACTAAGCCCTCTTACAAAATATAACTTCAAAGTCAAACAGAAAGTTGATATTGAAATGGAACGACTCAGGACCACCGCAAAATGACAACTGCACTATGATTACCAATTCATACAAACAAATTCATCTCTATCAATTCTCTCGCTTAACACATGCAACTTAAATGCACACATGGATGATATACTCAATGACTATGATACAATGCAATCCGATATTCTGTGCTTGCAGAAAACATATATGGCATTATGTATGCAAAACAAACAATTCTCAAATCACCATTGCATATCAAGTTACATTACACATGGGGTGATGATATTGGTGAAAAAACATGTACCAATTTTGGACCATATACATATCGAAGAAAAGAATGTTGAGGTGGTGCTTGCAATTTTTATTTTCCATGAAACAAAAGTTGCAATACTGAATCTATATGCTGCTCCCCATGCAACATTCTCCAACATAGTACAATGTTGAGCCAGCCAGCCTGCAAGTTTGCTTGTCAATTTGTATATCGCGGAATTGTGGGTGCTATTTGTAAGGAACAGAACAATAGAGGCCCGTTTTTTAGCCCACTAGCCTGAGAACCTGCGATCCAAAAAGTGTACATGCTCTATAAAATCTCAGCCACCCCGCAAGTCCGCTTGTCAATTTGTATATCACATAACTCTGGGTGCTATTTGTAGGACACATAACAATAGAGGTCTATTTTTTGAGCCCGCCATCCCAAGAACCCGTGATCCAAAAAGTGGCCAAGTATGGAATGTGATATCCGTACATGCTCTATAAAATCCCATGTTCATACTTTATAAAGGTACATATTTAGTTTTTCATGGTTTGTACACATACTGGTCTGGTCATCACACAGTTGGTGTTGCACATGAATTATGAAATATGCACTATGAGTCCGACCGAGCACTTTCATTTCCTTAGCCAATTTTATGCCCGCAGGTTCCCCGCTACGCGTTATCGAACTCTCGTTCCCCATGTTTCGAGTGTACATCTTGCATCCAGAACTTGGTAATCCATGTCTATGCTCACGGGTTCCCACACAACGGAGTGGCAGATTTCATGTCCATCTATATATGTACATCACGAGTCCAACCAAATGTCGTTCGTTTTCATAGTTCATGAATTTTATGGCCACAGGGTCCTTTGTGGGCGCCATCCAGTTCTCATGCCCCATGTGCGCGATATACATCTTCTGCCCAAAACTTTAATATTTATTAATATAATTTAGTACTTGAAAATAATGTTTTTAGATAATGTTAGCTATATAACATATATGTTAAATGTTATACATGTAGACAATCACAATCTTGAACCCACCAGTCCTGAATTCCGTCTATCAATTTGTATATCAGGGAACTCCCAGTGTTGCGTGCAGGACACAGAACAATAGAAGTGCAATGCTGAGCGAGCTAGCCCGAAGTCCGCCTATCAATTTGTATATCGCGGAACTTTAGGTGCTATTTGTAGAACACAGAACAATAGAGGCCCAATTTTCAACCCGATAACCCGCAATCCAAAAAGTGGCTAAGTATGGAATGAGGGATCCGTGCATGATCTATAAAATATGATATCCATACTTTATAAAAGTACATATTTAGTATGGATTACTCGTTCCTCGGAAAATTTCTAGGTCCAGAACTAGCGGATACATGTGTTCATATTTCCACTTACTTTTATATCGCCAGCCCCACTGTCCGCTTGTCCGTTTCATATTATACATATTACATGTAATATGTATTACATATTACATACAATTTGTGATACATATTCAATTTTGAGCCTACCAGTCATGGAGTATGTTTGTCAATTTGTATATCGCGGAACTCCGAGTGTTGTTTGGAGGACACAGACCAATAGAAGTGTAATGTTGAGCCAACTAGCCCACAAATCCTCTTCTCAATTTATATATCGCGCAACTCTGGCTGTAGTTTGCAACACACTGAACAATATAGGCCCAATTTTGAGTCCACCAACCCGAGAACCCGCAATCCAAAAAGTGGATATTTAGAGCCCGACAGCCCGATAACCTGTGATACATATTCAATGTTAAGTCCGCCAATCCTGGAGTTTGTCTGTGGATTTGTATATTGCGGAACTCCGAATGTTGTTTGGAGGACACGGGACAATAGAAGTGCAATGTTGAGCCAAATAGCCTGCAAGTCTGTGATTCAAAAAAGTGGCTAAGTATGGAATAAGGGATATGTACATGCTCTATAAAATGTCATGTCCCTAGTTTATAAAACTACATATTTAGTATGTATTGCTCCTTTCTCGGAGCCCGCCAGCGCTGGAGTCCGTCTGTCAATTTATATTTCGCGGAACTCAATAGAATTACAATGTTGAGCCAGCCAGCCCGCAAGTCCACTTGTAAATTTGTATATCATGGAATTCTGGGTGCTATTTGTAACGCACAGAACAATAGAGGTCTATTTTTGAGCCCGCCAGCCCGAGAACTTGCGATCCAAAAAGTGTGCATGCTCTATAAAATCCTAGCCAACCCACAAGTCCGCCTATCAATTTGTATATCGCGGAACTCTGGGTACTATTTGTAGGACACGAAATAATAGAGGCCTAGTTTTTAGCCCGCCAGCCCGAGAAACCACGATACACAAAGTGGCCAAGTACGGAATGCGATATCCGTACATGATCTATAAAATATCATGCCCATACTTTATAAAGGTAATTATTTAGTTTTCCCTACTTTGTACACATACTGGTCTGGTCATGACACAGTTGGTGTTGCACATGAATTATGAAATATGCACCAGGAGTCTAACCAAGCGCTTTTGTTTCCTTAGCCAATTTTATGCATGCGGGTTCCCCATTACGTGTTATCAAACTCTTATTCCCCGTGTTCCAAGTGTACATCTTGCATCCAAAACTTGGGTAATCCATGTCTATGTTCTCGGGTTCCCAGACGACGGAGTGTCGGATTTCATGTCCATCTATATCTCTACATCACCAGTCCAACTGACCTCCATTCGTTTTCATAGTTCGTGAATTTTATGGCCGCAGGTTCCTTTGTGGGCGCCATCCAACTCTCATGCCCCTTGTGCGAGGTATACATCTTGCGCCCGAAACTTCGGTGATCTACAATTGGACCCGGACTCGAATCTTACGACTCATTTGATAACTTTGTTTAATTAAATTGTAGAATAT
>JZKD02S1610589.1:241443-260154 GCA_000966675.3 Picea glauca
CCTTGTTGATATCACAAAAATGACATACATATATATAATGTGTTAAATTTATTGATAATGTAGACAACCATCCTTATCATTTTTTAATTTAAATATTTTAATAAAAATATATTAATTTATATTGCAATGATTATATTGGTTATTAATTTTCTCATAAATTTAATTTTGATGTATTCAATTAGGTATTTGTTAACGTTAATAATATTGAAAAATAATATTAACATTATCGAAATAGGTTATAGGTTTGGAATTCAATATTCACATTTTTTAATTTTATATATAGACTTTCCAAATATGATATTTATATTTTTGGAATTGACATACATTTTTGAAATTTAGTATAATTTAGTATTTACACGAATTTGAATTTCACATTTTTTAATATAATATTTACTCTTTGAAATCTAATTTTAATATTTTTTATCAAATATTAAAATTTGAATATCAATTTTTAAGTCTAATATTTACTCTTTAAAAATTTAATTTTAATATTTTTTTATTAAATATTTAAACATTTATTTTTTGAAAATCTAATTTTAATATTTTTAAATAAATATTTAAATTTAAATTTCACATTTTTAAATCTAATATTTACTATAATATAATTTTAATATTTTTATAAATATTCAAACATTTGAAATTAAATTTTCAAAATTTAACATACTTTAAAAACTTCATTTTCAATATTCACAAATTTTATAATTTAAATTATAGTTTATAAGACCAAATCTAATGAAATTGATGTTTGTATTTTTATAAATGTTCAAAGATTTGAAATTAAATTTTCAAAATTTAAAATACTTTAAAAACTTCATTTTCAATATTCACAAATTTTATAATTTAAATTATAGTTTATAAGACCAAATCTAATGAAATTGATGTTTATGTTATATCATATGTTCTACTTTTAATGTATATCATATATAAATATATAATTATATAATTACATCATATCTATAATTATTTTCTAAATGTTGTTCAATGTTATAACTATTATCGTTTATTAAACGTATTGGTTTGCCGAGTGTTGTTGTTGATATATAACTAGCAAAGTCGTTAACTAGCAGCTAGTGAACGTCGAAAGGCTTACAGTTTTACAACGGAGGAAATTAGAGGTACAAGAAACGTGTAGACAATTGATTAAATCTAACGTGGATTGTCTTGTCTAATATGTGTAATTTCCAAGAATGAAGTTGAAGGAGTGCCTACTAAACATGGTAATCTCAAAGGTTAATTATTTAAACGTGGCAATCATATGATGTTACAGTAATTTCTTAATATGATTAGGTAAATGTTAAAAAGTAAACAGGTTAACTGATGCATTCATAAATGCAAGGAAATGATCAACAATAAATATGACTCATTTATTTTGGAGGACGACTAAGAATATACCGGCATCTTCAATGTGTAGCCATCAGATTATAATTTAAGATTAAAATATCATTAATTGTGCCCATCTCCAATAGGTATATGCCTTTCAGCGTAATTATATAATTACATCATATCTATAATTATTTTCTAAATGTTGTTCAATGTTATAACTATTATCGTTTATTAAACATATTGGTTTGTCCAATGTTGTTGTTGTTGATATGTTTGGATGTGGTTGTTGGCGATGGTTGAGATTTTCTAATTATAGGTACACATCACGAGTAAAGACGTCCTTTTTATAGGTAGACCCAATATATATAGGAGACAGTCATATAGTCAAAGCAGAATCCAAAACCTGTCAAGGATGTTTTCTTCGACAAAACTATCAATAGACTAATATCAAGGCAAAAATACTCTCTATCAAAGAGGAAAACGAAAACCAACCGTAGGCCCAAAATATCTATGAGTTCTAAAGTGGACTCATTGATAATCAATACATACTTAAAAAGAGTGTAGGGCCCTCATGGCCTCCTACCCATTGACTATAGACAATTCTCCCTCGACATATATAAAGAGCCTTTTTGGATAGACAAATAGCTTCTTTGTTTTCTTCCTTATATATGTGCGCAAAGGATATTGATCTAAAAAGAGGGAGGAGTTCATAAATTATATCCTTCCATCCATCTAAAGTTGCCACCTTTAGCGAGCCTTTTCAATTGAGTCAATCGATGACGATCTTTGAATCCCCCAAAACATGTAATTCATAAACTGTAAGTCTTGAGGCAAGAATCAAAGTAGCCCAAGCTCCCATGAGCTCTGCCCTGGAATTTGTTCCACTTCCACAGTTTAAAGTCCATCTATACTCCTTATGTTCATCTATCTTCAAGACTCTGCCTGCACCACTAATTTTCCATTCTGTTGAGCAGCCCCATCAAACGAAGCAAGTGATTTATCTACAGGAAGGATTGTAGATGTAAGCCTAGGGATAGAAACTTTATGATTTTTCTCCAGATTGTCCAGTGTTCCTACAAAAAGATTAACAATTCTCCTAGTAGAGGGGATCTCTTCCTCAAAGATAGAATTATTTCTATCCAACCAAACTTTCCAGCATATATAAGCAGGAAGAGCTTGTAAATGAAAATTCTCAGTTGCCCAGTTTTGGAAACATTCATTCACTGATATGCCATTCCAACCATAAATGATATTTAGAACCTTTTTCACTTCCTCCCAAACTGATATAGTAAAAGAGTAATTAACAAATAGTTGTTTACCTGATTCCCTCTTATTTTTGCAAAGATAGCATAATCTTGGCCCCTTCCAACCTCTTTTTTGCAGATTTTTCCAAGTTAAGATAAATTTGTTTTCAGTTAAGAGCCAAACAAAAAGCTTTATCTTCAATGGAAAATCCCATTTCCAGAATTTCCTCCTCCAACCCCCTAATTTGAATCTCCATAATTTATTAGATATCGCTTCATAAACATTCTTAACAGATATTTGTCTCGACATATCACCACCTGTCCAAATTAATTCATTCGTCCTATCCACTAAAAATCTGTCTGAATCAATCAAATTCTGACTGTATCTATCCCATTCCACAACAAGATCCTCGACCAGACCCAACTCATCACTACTAATCCATATTGAGCCTATCGAGCCCCTTGGCAGAACCTGGCTCGCTTGATACAAGAGATGAATGCTCCTTTGGCTAAGACTGTTCACCAACTCCTGTGATAAAAAACAGTCTTGTCCCAAACCTAAAATAACATCTTTCCGAATTGATATAGAGTGTCCCGAACCCAGCTTCCAAGCCATCCATTGAATTATAATTGGTAATGTATTCCGAATATTTTTCCATGACTGAGACCCAAAGAAAGTAACTGCATCCGCCGATCACAACCATGTCAGCACCGATCCACGAGGAAAATATTTTTCCTTGATCACCCTTTTCCAGATACCCGGCTTCATCAAATCTCGCCATAAGGTGTTTGTCGCCAAATCTCCGTAGAAAACAAAGATATTCCATAGACCCCAAGCTCCATAGTGTTTAGGTTCTGTTATGGATTTCCAACTACTTAAATGATAATTTTGCTTGATTTTATTTCCCGACCAGAGGAAATAAATACTCATCTTGCAAATCCTGTGGAGAACCGAAATCGATATATGAGAAAGAGCCATCTAATAGACCGATTGGCTCTCAAAAACCGCTTTTATTAACAAAAAGTGTCCCCCCAGGGAGAGCCATCTATTACACCAGTGATTAATCCTATTCTCAAACTTATCAAAATGCCATTTCCAATCCTTGGATTTATAACTATCTGGCTCCAGCAAATACCCTAGATATTTAAAACCCACAGTAAGCTCTTTTCGTGAAAAAAAGAGTAAGTCTTTTAAAGACAGGAGAGTTTCTAGAGAGACTCCTGAGTGCAAGAAAATCGACTTCTGAACATTTATCACCAGGCCTGAAGAACGACAGAAAACAAGGAGAATAAATTGGATTTTCTCCCATTCTGCAATAAAATCTCTTGACATTATAAGAATGTCATCGACAAACAGTAGATGAAGAACCTTTATCAATCTAGAGACCTTTATCCCTGTTAGAGTACCATCAGCTTGTGCTTTCTTTAAATAAATACTAAGACCTTCCATAACCAAGATGAAAAGAAGGGTCAACAACGGACAACCCTATCTAAGTCCTCTGCTACTCATGAAGAAGTTGGAATCCTCTCCATTTATCAAGATTGATAAGTTGTAGAGGTTACACAAGCCATAATCCAATGTGTTGTTGGTAGCCCGAAGCCACACTGAAGCAAAATTAACCTTAGGAAATCCCAATTGGTACAATCATAGGCCTTTTTTAAATCAAGCTTCAGGATTATGGCTTGTAGTTTTTTATTTTTAATGTTGTGTAAAAATTCTTGTGCAGTACCGATTGAATCTAGTATTTGTCTTCCTTTAATAAAACCCAGTTGCTCTTCTAAAAGTGATCTAGAGAAAATTAGCCTGATTCTCTTTGCAATAAATTTAGCAATGATCTTGTAACATAAGTTACAAAGTGAAATACGATGAAAATCATTGAAGGAAGAGGGGCTATTAACTTTGGGAATCAATGCCAGAAAAGTTGAATTGATCGATCTAATAACCTCCCCTATGTTTCTTGTTTCTTCAACCATATCTAACAAATCTTGTCCAACCAACTCAAAAAAGTTTAAGAAAAATTCTATAGTCCATCCATCTGGACCGGGACTTTTGTCCTTAACAAATCCCCTAAGAACCTCCAATATTTCATTTTTCGTAACGACCTTTTCTAGAGAATGTACTTCTTCCTCACTCACAAAGTTTGAGAACACCTTGACAAAGATGATCTAATATTCAAAGTTGTTCTAGCCTGTATCTCTAAAGAATGACTTGAAGTATTTAATTGCTTCTTCCTTGATGGCTTTCTGACCTATATGGATGCCCCCTGTATCATCCTTTATCTCCCAAATGTATTTTTTATTCCTCATATAGCTAGTGAAGCAGTGGAAAAACTTGGTATTCTTATCACCCTTTTAATCCACATCGCCCTACTCTTTTGACACCACCTTTCTTCCTCCACCAACAATAATTTCTTCCTCTCTGCCTCAAGAGTGTACAAAACCTTGTGTCTTTTGAGTATAACAGTTTGCAAGTGCCTCTTCAATCTTAACCAATTCTAACTGATCTCGAAGGTGCTTCTCCTTAGATCATGATTTAACTCGAACTTTTAAAAGAGAGAGTTTCCCTACAACTCTCCTTTGAGCTCCAACAAAATAAAGAAAATGTGGATCATTCCATACATCCCGAACTATCTCAGCGAAGGAATCAACACCAATTCAAACTGGGTTTAACTTAAAAGGATATGCAATTGCCAGAATTCCAACACCAAACTGAAGAAAAACAGGAGCATAATCATATAGGTAGGGATATTCCACCTAGGTCATATACCTCAATGTATAGGTAATGAGATCCTCCACCACGTAGATCTGATCAAGGCATTTTTCTATACAATCAACACCGAACCTACCATTCTGCCACGTAGAAACTACCTCGACAGAGACAACATCCACTAAATTGTTTTTTAAAAAGAGTGATTTAAAAAACCCGCCAATGAGTCTACCAGCGTTGTTTGCCCCCAAACCTCCTCAAAAGAAGTTGTGAAATTCATATCTCCAACAATAATCAGATCATTATGTGCTAATAAGCCTTTACCATCCACTGATTCCAAGAAAGCTTTGCGGTCTTGACAAGGCCTATAAACATTCAATAGTGTTATATTTTTGTTGTCCATTAAGGATGTTCCTGACAAAAAAACCAATACCACCACTGCTTAGATACGGATCTTAACTATGAGTATATGCCTAACTCATTTAATGTGTTCATCATGTATTACATATGTGTGCAACTTTTTGTGAGTTTGTGTACACCCTATTGAATTTTTGTGAGTTTTTGTACACCCTATTGACGTGCACCTTTTAGATTGTTAAGTTTGCACCCTTTAGATTGTTAGGTCTGATATTTTGCAAACGTTTTTAACATAGAAATAAATATGAGTTTCTTGGGTGCTCCATAATATCTACTCTACACATAACATCGTTAATGTTTGATTAAAAAAATCATATACCATTATATCATTTATAAAGTATATACAAAGGTGAACACCACTTGGTAAAATCCAGAGGGGGGTAGGGTATGTATACCTTTGTAGACTTTACCAGTCAAATTGCTGGGCGAAGGGGGGTCCCTTGTCCCACAAACAAGGGGGTCTCATACACCAAATTGGTGTGTTGGCTTGGCCGTGACCTTAAAAATAGATTATTATTATTATTATATACAGCCTGAGTGGGCCTAATGGTTAGGAACATGTGTTTCCTCTTAAGAGGTCACAGGTTCAAATCCAGAGGGGGTAGGGTATGTATACTTTCGTAGACTTTACCAGTCAAATCGTTGGGCGGAGGGGGGTCCCTTGTCCCACAAACAAGGGGGTCTCATACACTAATTTGGTGTGCTGGCTTGGCCGTGACCTTAAAAATAGATTATTATTATTATTATTATTATTGAGAAATGATTATTCTATATTATATTAGATATAAAACTAGAAATTTTAAAATACCCGCAAAATATCATATTACATTCATTACTTTTATAATAGTTATTATTTAGTTATATATTATTTAAATAATGTTTTATGGTGTTTAATATTAAAATAATAATGGTGGTAACTTTTATATTGTTAATATTTAAACTTACTTATAATATTATTTAAATTATGTAAATGCTCCATTTCAATTATATAAATGTTATTTTTAATATATTTGAAGATATTGATTTTATTTTAATATTTTAATTTATTTATAATATTTTGAAAAATAATATTTATAATTTTAATTGCATGGTTTGAAGGGTTTTTAGTTTTATTATGTTTTTTTGGGTTGAAGGTTGTTGTTTTTCCATAAATGAAAAATAAACTTTATATTTCAAGCAAGGAAATATACATATATAAGCTCTCTCATTTTTTTCGAATTTGGCCACTTACCACATAATGTTTTTTTACTTCATCGGACTATGGATTATCCAAATTTTCTCCCACCGCCACTTAGGGGGTTCATTGAAATCATCCTCCATATGAGCATCGTAGCCAAGTTTGGTTGCCTATTCACCAGTTAGACCATTTTCTAACAAAGTTAGAGAGTCCAGTTCTTCATGAGACAACTTAATGTGATTTGAGAAAATTCTAGCCACATATATGTGCCATTCCTCAACCTTGTCTTTGCTCAATCCTAGCTCCATCTATTTCTTCCAAGCTTGTCAATCGATTTGATTATGGTTCTGGTCTTTGACATCTCAGAGGGAGAAAATATCTTGATTGTGCAGGAGAGTCACAAGGTCTTCATAAATTCTATAACTTTCATCATTTCCATCCCACAAATCCTCACCAATTTTGATTGATTCGGATTTTATGAGCAGAACGAAATGAACACAGATTATTATTATTATTATTAACAGAGAGACACAAGGAGAAATAAAAGAGATATGGTAAAATTTGCTTCTATTCAATAAATAAATATGTTGAACTGTAAAATGTAGACTGAAAACAAACTTGCTAGAATGGTGGTGGCTTATATCTGAGAATAGATGTGATAGTTGCGCTCATTCGCAAGAAGAAGATGAGTACAATGAGGATCTGAAATCTGTTTTACAATAAACATGAATTCCAAAACCCTATACATCCAAAAACCTAACACTAGGAGATGAAGCACCAAAAGTCATGTGGGCCCCGTTGGGGTAAGTTAGTACATCAACTTCCCGGGGTCGTAACTTTTGCATACGATCTCCGTTTGGGGCGCACGATAACTCATTGGAAAGGTATTGATGAGGATATTAATTTCATAGGATCCATAATTCCTTTGTAAATCATTAAGGTTCCCAATAGTGAAAAGGAATCATCTAGGCCCTCAAAATGGCCCCAAAAGTTTTGGACTCAAAAAACTGCTAACAATAGTAAATTGCCAAAAACCCGTTTTGAGCCAATTGGATTAGGTAGGTGGCCACCGATATCCTCATGGATCAGTCCTCTCACATTAGGAATAAATGGTCTACATTATGTTGAGTTCCCCCATCAGATGAGGAAAGTTCTGTTGCATTTGGCCCTGGGTGAGCCACTTGCCTTAGTGCAGGAGCTACCCTACTTTGACAAACTGATAAAGTTGGATCCTATTCTGGTGAGTTCCCTTGACCTATGTGTCCATGATATGATCATTGATGCATGTTCCATGCAGTTAGGGTTGAGCTTTGTTTGTGTCAACTATTTTTCTATCTTCGAGGTGTCCAATAATGGTGGAAAATATGGTTGAAGGAGGCCCACATTGAACATTATGTGCAAGCCAAGGAAGGGGGGAATGTTGAGCTCAAAATAATTATCGCCCACAACTTTGGTGATGGTGTAAGGTCCATAATGGAGTGGAAGAAGCTTCTGATGAGTCCCTGTAAGGTATTCTTTCTCCAAGTGCAACCAAATTTTGTCTCCCACATGAAACTTGTGTGGCACCTAGTGTTGATCATGCCATTGCTTGTACTTGGCATTGGAATTTTGTAAAATATATTGAACCTGTTGGCGGATGTGTTGGATATTCTCAATGAACTAGGTGGCTTTATCGGCTTCAGTTGGAGCATGCGACGAGTCTGCCTAGGTGGCCACAAGGGGTAGTGCAACATCCATGGGACCCAATGGTTGAAATCTTAACCCCACCTGAAAGGGGTTGTGGTCGGTTGAGCTATGTAGGGCTCTGTTGTAGTTGTGTTGAACTTAGGGAAGACTCCCATCCCATGTGTGTGGGTTCTTGGAATTGTACATATGCAGGATTTGGTGAGCTTGGTGTCTAGCAGTGACTAAAGGTTCAACCATAATGTGTCGAGGAACCTATTATCCTGATCTAATATAATGGTTTGTGGGATCCAAAAATGTACCCACAATCGTTCAAAGAACATATTGTCAGTGGTCTTCGTTTTCATTCTCTTCTTCTAGGCAACAAGAATCTCCATCTTGGAAAAGTGATCAACAACCAAAAAACACTGTCATTTCCCCACTTGGTGGACGGAAGGCCTGACATGTAGTCCATTGAGATGGATTCCCAAGGCCTATAAGGAATAGGAAGAGGGGTTTATAGGCCTTGTTTCTTATTGTTTGGTTTGGAAATAACGCATGTCGTTCAGGACCTAATATACTTGTTGACATCATGTCGAAGTTTCATCCAGTAAAAACGTTTCTGCAACACTACCACTGTCTTTTTGACTGCCATCCCACTGTAGTGGGCTTCCCAAATCAACTTCGCCCACTCTCTTTGATCCAGATAGATGTCGGTGGCCTCCCACCTATTCCAATTGGTTCATTTTGGTAGTTTTCCAATTTTGCAATTTTTTCCTAGTTTTTGGGTCCCTCACTTACGGGATCGTTTTGAGGCCCTAAAAGGAATTTTTAGGGATCTCCTCAGTCAAAATGTAGTGTAAGTCAAATTATGATGGATACATGTGTATTCCTCGGATAGACCTTTCAAATGGGCCATTGTGCACCTAAAACGAAGATTGTATGCAAAAGTTACGACCCTGGGAAGTTGATGTACTAGCTTACCCCAATGGGGCCCACATGACTTTTGGCCCTTCATCTCCTAGGGTTAGGTTTTTGGATGTATAGTTTTTTGGAATTCATTATTATTGTAAAAAATTCCTTCAGAGTCTCATTGTAATGATCTTCTGGTGAATGAACACAGTTGTCAGATCTCTTCTTAGAGATAAGCCACCACCATTCCAGGAAGCTTGTTTTCTACTGCATTTTACAGTTTCAACTTATTTCCTTATTGAATAGAAAACCAGTTTTACTGTATCTCTGTTATTTTGTGTTAATCATCGTTTAATAATATATATTCATTTCATTCTACTCATAAAATCAGGATCAGTGGTATCATAGCGGTTTGTTCCTTATCATCTTAATGCATGTCCCCAACGAGGTCGGGTACAAAGAATTGGGTCTCAAGCTTGTTTCTCTTGAGGAAAAAAGCTCTCGTGGCAAGAGAAAAGAAATATTACGGGACAAGAGACCCTTTCAAAAGGTTGCTTGAGAAATCCCTCACTCAATAAAGGAACGAGATGATGGATAGTTTCATGCAAATCTTTCGACGACTACCAACAGTTAACGCATCTTCCTCGAGCGGAGGCGCTTCCCCCTTCAAGGTACAAATCAAATTCGATATTCCTATATTTTAAGGTGAGATAGATGCAAATGTAGTAGAAAAGTGGTTGAATCTACTAGAAGGGTATTTTTATGTCCATAACTTTTCGAATAGAGAAAAGATTACTTTTGTGCTCCTCAAAGTCATTCCCCATATCAAAGATTGGGGAGAAACTTTCTGTGAGAAAAAGGAAACAGAGGAAGCCTCATTATTTATAGTTGCAGTCACTTGGGAGTCCTTCAAGAATGTTATTAAGGAACAATACTACCCTGTCGGAAGTTATGACAACTTATATACCAAATGGACCACACTACAACAAGAAAGAGACCAAGTAGTGCCAGAGTTCACAAATATCTTCCATACCTTGCGCACCAAGGTGGGTATCAAATATTCTGAGTGACATATAGTTCTCAAGTATCACGGTGCTCTACATAGATACATCTAGACCGAAATGGAATTTCTAAACATCTCATCCTTGGGTGCGGCCTATCAATATGCCGTCAAAATTGAGCAGAAGCTCAAACCAAAGATACGACAATTTGGGCCTGGGAACCCCTCACAACAAAATCCAAAAAAAGGTGGCCCCAACTCATAGAAAAAAGGATAGAGAAAAGATGGATAGTATCAAGACAACCAGTCCAAGCCACAAGAAAAGAAGTATATTGAAAAGACAAAGAAAGATATCGGGAAGTGGTGCGACTTCCATAAGAGCCCTTGGCATAACACTGCTGATTTCCACTCAAAGCAGTCGCTGGTGGCCGAAGTGAAAGCCTCTAAATCAAATGCAGGTTCTGACTTTGAGGTAGAACCAGAAAGGGGAAGACGGATAATTGACGTGGAACCTAGTGCCACTGTTTCTACCACCAAGATCCATCCTGGTGAACCAGACGATCTAGAAGAAGGTGAACACCTTTTCCATTCACTGATGTGGGTAAAAGGCACCCTGCTATACTTCATTGTTGATAGAGGTATCCATAAGAAACTAATCTCAACAGAGGTCATCAAGTGACTGGCCCTACCGAAAACGCCACACTCGTAGCCCTACACCATTGGATGGCTTTGCCAAGGAAGCGATCTCCATGTCATACAATAGTTCCGACTGTCGTACGACATCAAGCCCTTCAAAGACGAGGTATTGTGTGATGTTGCCCCTCTCAAAGTTTGTAATGTTATTTTAGGCCAACCTTATTTATGGAAACATCATGTTCTATATGAGTCTAGGCCTTGTAGTGTTATTATCACTTTGAATAGGAAATTGTACAGGATACCCGAGGCAGTCCCACCTAGTGTTATTTCCGTGATCTCTTCCAAACAATGCAGGAAGGTCATTTCTCAGACATGTAAATTTTTCTTCTTCGTGATTTGCTCTCAGAGTGAGAAAAATATCGCAGCCACATCCAGGGCCTCTACAACTGATCTCTCCACACAACAAAATTAAGTGGATAAGGTCATGGAAGAATACTTAGACATCTTCTCCTCCCCTACCGGGGTACCTCTACACTTTCAGCTCAAGAATCCCATCGATATGACCCCAAGCATATCTCTACCCAATGGGCCAGTCTACCGCCACTCTCTGTTAGAAAACAAGGAGATCAAGAGGTAGATCCAAGAACTTCTCCAAAAGGGGCACATCCATCCCAAATCATCGCTTTGTGGGAGCCTAATTGTGTTGGTGCAGAAGAAAGATGGGACTTGGGGACTCTGCATTGATTACCAAACCTTGAATAAAATCATAGTTCGGAACCGGTACCCGATTCCCTAAATCGACAACTTCCTCGATCAGATCACGGGGGCCAAATACTTCAACAATATTGATCTGAATTCTGGCTACCACCAGGTCCCAATAGAACAGAAAGATGGATGGAAGACCACCTTCAATTCAAAAGAAGGTATTTTTTAATGGTTGGTCATGCCCTTTGGTTTGAAAAATGCTCCAACAACTTTTATGAGGATGATGGATGATATCCTGCGACCTTTCACTAATAATTTTGTAGTGGTGTATCTAGATGACATCCTCATTTACAACAAGACTTGGGCGGAACTCTTGCAGCATATTCAGTAGGTTTTGCACACCCTGCGATAGCACAAACTATATGCAAACTTGGAAAAATGATCCTTCGGCGTGAATATGGTCCATTACTTTTTCTACATCGTTGATCATCATGGTGTGCATGTGGATCCAACCAAGATCTAGGTCATTTGTGACTGGCCAGCCCCAACCACACTCATTGAGCTTCAGAGATTCTTGGGCCTCGCCAATTTCTTTTGCAGGTTCGTGTTGGGATTCTCTCATATCGCATGGGCCCTCAGCCAATTAACTAGGGGTGGCGGTAAGGAAAAATTTGTGTGGTGCATGTCCCAACAACAAGACTTCGATGACTTGAAGCAACACTTGTGCTCATCCCCAGTACTTTTATTATCAAACCTACAACATCCCTTTGAGATCGATACAGATGCTTCAGACTATGTTGTAGGTGCCATTCTCACTCAACACGACTACCCTTGGGCATATCATAGTGAAACATTATCAAATGTTGTCCGTAAGTACCCTAGTTATGAAAAAGAAATGCACTCCATTGTGAAAGCCTCCCGCTAGTGGGGATGTTACATTCTTGGGAAGGATACAATTATCCACACTGATCACAAGACATTACAATTCATGCAGACCCAAGGCAAATTGAAGAATGACCACTATCATAAGTGGTCCACATACTTACAACAGTTCCACCTAAAGATCAAGTATAAAACCATAAGTACCAACCGAGTTGTTGATTGCCTCAGTCGACCTCTAGTCACAACACTCACCACGGTGCTAGAATCTTGTGTATATTTTAACCTTGTACAATATCTACTGCAAACAAATATTCAGTAACGGAACAAAAAAGATATAATGGAAAATACAAACATTACATAGAGATTTTTCCCCTGGAGACCCAAACCGGGAAAACCAACATATTCTATATTATTCATCATCTTACAATGTTTACAATAAAAAAATACATATAGGATCCAACGGCATCCAAAACCCTAACCCAATGACCTGGATTAGTTCAAAACCCTAATTCCTTAACCAGAAATAGAAAACCATCGACAAAGAAACCATGTGCCGAAAAACCACCTAAATATAATGCAGTCCCGAGGAAGAAAAAATGCGGTCCCGATGCAGAAAGACACTACTACTTGTGCAAATAATATAAAACATACCCAACATATTGTGACCACAAGACCTCTGGATGGCCCCACCCCTATGAGACAGACCCTGACTTCTCCACTACCTACCAAATGTTGGGCGCAAACTCAGTGGACGCTAATTTCCATCTTCAGTACGGGTTGTTGTGTTATCTGGGCCATCTCTACATTCCATCAAGTGAGTGCGTGAAGCTGATTTGGGAAGCTCACTAAATTCGAGTAGCATAACACTTTGGCATCAAAAAGACAGTGGCAGTGTTGCAAAAACATTTCTACTAGACGAAACTTCGATAGGATGTCGGCAAGTATATTAGGTCCTGCACCACCTATGCTATTTCCAAACTGAACACTAATAAACATGTCTTGTACACCCCTATGCCTTTTCTTAATAAGTCATGGGAATCCATCTCAATGGACTACATGTCGTGCCTCCTATCCACCAAGAGGGGAAAAGAATGTGTTTTCGTGGTTGTTGATCGCTTTTCCAAGATGGAAATTCTGGCCACCTGCAAGAAGAGAATCACAGTAGAGGAAACTGCCAAGCTCTTCTTTGAACAAGTATGGGTACGTTTTGGGATCCCAAAAACCATTGTCTCAGATAGGGAAATTAGTTCCTCAACACATTTTGGTCGAGCCTCTGGTTACTGCTGGATACCAAGCTCACCAAATCCACTTTGTTCCACCCCCAAAAATATGGCCAAACTTAGGTCATCAATCAGATGATTGTACATATCCTATGCATGTACAATTATAAGAACCCCCTCACATGGTATGAGAGTATTCCTTATGTCCAACATATCTACAAACAAGCCTTGCATAGCTCAACTAGCCACAACCACTTTCAGGTGGGGTTGGGATTCCAACCATTGGGCCCCATGGATATTGCACTACCCTTGGTGACCACCTCGACCGACTCATCCCCTGCTCCACCAGAAGATGAAAAAGACACCCGGTTCATTGAGAAGATCCAACACATCTGCCAATAGGTTCAGGATATTTTACAGAAGTCCAATGCCAAGTACCAACATTGCCATGATCAACACCGGGTGCCACATAAGTTTTAGGTGGGCGACAAAGTTTGGTTTCACTTGCAGAAAGAATGCATGACAGGACCCCATCAGAATCTTATCCCACTCTTATATGGATCATACACCGTCACCAAGGTTGTGGGTGATAATGATTTTGAGCTCAACATTCCCCCTTTCCTTGGCCTACACCTAATATTCAACGTGGCTCTCCTTCGACCATTTTTCCCACCATTATTGGACACGTCTAAGATAACAGAGAAGTTGACACCAACATAGCTCAAACCTGAATGAATACAACATGCATCTAGTGATAAGATTGTGGACACAAAGATCAAGGGCACTCGATAGCAAAGGATCCAACTTTATCGAGTTGTCAAAGCAAGGCAATTCCTGCACCAAGGCAAGTGGCTCACCCAGGGAAAAATTCAACAGAAATTTCCTCATCTAATGGGGGAACTCAATGCAATGGATACCATTGTTTCCTAAGGGGAGAGGATTGATCCAGATGGATTTTGGTGGCCTCCCACCTATTCCAACTGGTTCATTTTGGCATTTTTTTAGTTTGGCAGTTTTTTCCTAGTTTTTGGGTCCTTGACTTTTGAGGTCGTTTTGAGGCCCTAACCAACGTTTTTAGGGATCTCCACAGTCAAACTATAGACATAGTTAGATTATGACGAAAACATGTGTATTACTCAGATAAAACTTTCCAATAGGCCATCGTGCACCTAAAACGAAGATCGTATGCAAAAGTTACGACCCCAGGAAGTTGATGTACTAGCTTACCCCAATAGGTCCCACATGACTTTTGGCGCTTCATCTCCTAGGGTTAGGTTTTTGGATGTCTAGTTTTTTGGAATTCATGATTATTGTAAAAACGGCCTTAAGAGACTCATTGTAATGATCCTCTGGTAAATGAGTGCATTCGTCACACATCTTCTCAAAGATAAGCCATCACCATTCCAACAAGCTTGTTTTCCACTGCATTTTACAGTTTCAACTTATTTCCTTATTGAATATAAAACCAATTTTACCGTATCTCTGTTATTTTGTGTTAAGCATCTTTTAATAAAATATATTCATTTCGTTCTTCTCATAAAATCCAGATCACTCTTGATGGAATGCAGAGATGGTTGAGATGGCACAACAACCCATCCTGAAGATGGAAATTAGTGACACCTGTGTTGGCGGTGAACATCTAGTAGGTGATGGAAAAGTCAGGATTTGTCTCATATAGGTGGGGCCAATCTGAGGTATCGTGGATGTAAGAGTCTAGCACCGTGGTGAGTGCTGCGACTGGAGGTCGGCTGAGGAAATCAATGACCTAGTTGGTACTACCGATATTATACTTGATGTTGAGGTGGAACTTCTACGAGTATGTGGACCACTTCTGATGGTATTCATTCTTCAATTTTCCTTGTTTCTGCATAAAATACAATGAATTATGATCAATGTAGATGATTGTCTCCTTCTCGATAATGTACTGCCTCCACTGGAGACAAGCTTGCACAATGGAGTACATTTCTTTTTCTGAAGTAGGGTACTTACGGACAACATCTAATAGTGTTGCACTATGATAGGCTATGGGGTGGTCATGTTGAGTGAGAACTAAACCCATAGCATATTTTGAAGCATCTGTCTCGATCTCAAAGGTTTGTTGCAAGTAAGGTAATGAAATCACTGGGGATGAGCACAAGCGCTTCTTCAAATCATCAAATGCTTGTTGTTGGGATAGTCCCCACACAAAATTTTCCTTACCACCACTATTTCATCTTCATTATATTCGAGTATGCATTTCAAATGATAACCCTTTAAATATCTCAACTTGTTCGTCAAATTGTTGCCTTGTTAGAAACATTGAGTTGAGAATTAATTTAGGGTCTTGTACTCTGTTAGTACCTCCTGCTAGGTCTATCTCTGTGAGTCTCTTAAGCAATTCTTCTCTTTTGAAGGTAAGTGTTGGATCTGGGAGCTTCAACATCTTGCGAAAAACTTGTGGTGAAAGGGAAATGGGGGAACGATCTTGGAGTTGTATAATTATTTGGATCGACACGTACTTCTCAAAGAACCATGCAACATGTTCTTCGCAGTCGAATACCTCAGGAACAAACCCTGCGCGACCAATTCTGAATGTCTAGATTATGTATTTTTGTGTAGGAGGAGATGAGTAATATGAATATGCTTTGGACTACTGAAAGTTAAGGTCTTCATGACCAAAAATATTCAAAGTATCTCCGCAGAATTGTTGTCTAGATGTTGTTGCCATAGGTTGACGAGAGTATTCTTTCGGCTAGATAATAACCATAATATAGTAACTAGTTCACTAAACTTTTTACATTAAATTTAAACATAAATTAAAAAGTACTAATAAGTAATAATATAAAAAATTATAACCCTAAAAACAACCAAACCTAACTAAAGCTCCCTTCCTACATTAACTATATATACGATCCAATTAATTACAAGTACTATGACTTATATTATATAAAAAACACTATTAAAACTCTTAACTAAAACTCCCTTACATTAACTTTAATATAATTCAATTAATTAAAAGTTTTAAATTTTTGTTTATAAAATATAATTCAATTAATAAAAATACTAAAACATATATTTATACATATATATAATAAAAAACACTATTAATACTTTTACAATCTTAGTAACAATTTATATTATTATTTATTATTTAGTTTAATTTATAATTTTTGTTTAAAACTCTATAGATTAGGTTTTTAGACAACCGACCTAGGTTAAAACTTAAAAAACATCCTGCATATTAACTATTAATTGACTGAGATCAGCAAGCTATCAATTAACGATTAGTCCTGATGATGAATCCCGATTCGGATTCGAAACGTTGATGACAATGAAAACTACTATGGATTATCCGACAAACAACTTCGAAAATACTCACCACATAAATCTAAAAATAGTGAACTTGAAATGAATTTTTCAGAGAGATGAAAATAATATAATCATTTGGAAAATAGTGTTTTAATGCAATTTATTGATAAATCTCCTTGAGCCCTTCCCTGTTAATGACGATCTTTTTGGAGCCTACATGATCAATTATTATAATTAAACCATACTTAATTCATATTGGGAAAATCACAAAGATGGCGAGGATGGACTAAAACAATTTTTAATATGGAGTTTTTCATGAACCCGCCAACCTGGGAACCCGCCAACCCACGGTTGTGGATGATAAAAAATATTTCAAGTGTAGAACAACAAAAGGTCAGACTTGCATGTACGAGAAATAAAATGCTTTTAAGGACTCAAGACCCACAACAAGTTTGATGGTTGAAATGAGGATCACATGATTTTGGGTGCAAAGTGGAGATCGCGGAACTTGGAGAATGAAATTTTGATCCCTGCAATGTTGAAAAAAAAGGTTAAGTATAATATAGCAAGGCAGTTAGACGGACTTGTGGCATAGGAAAATTGATGGGGATGAAGACCCGCGAATCCTCCTCCCCGCGAACCCACTGATTTGTTAAGTGCGACTAAGTATGGTAACTAGATAGGGATAGAAGAAGAGAAGAAAGGAAAATGGAAACAAGGGAAAGTATAGAAGAGGGAAAATAAATGGAAAAAAAAGAAGTTGGGAAAATAGAAAAGGAAAGGAAAATTTGGAAGAAGGAATTGATCTCAACAACTGGCTCCAACTATGGGATGATAACCCCCTTTGGGTTGTCAAGAATCATGAATCTCAAGATCAGTTACCTTCTCCATTGGGATATGGAGTCATATTCAACATACAATCTTGCAATTCTTCTTCTTTCGTGGAGTTATCTTCAAATTTTAACATCCACTTAGCAATTGCTTTATTGTGAAAAAAATTGACTAAAGAAATAAACTATGTACATTCATGCTCTACCTACCCTAAATTACTTGAAAGAAAGAGGAACCTTAGGTATAGGCATATTTCCAATGGAGATATTCAACCATTTATATGATTTGTGGATTGAACTCCAAAATTCTAAGATATGTTGGGACTTGTACCAATAAGCCAGGGACACTCTCAACATGTACTGAAGAAAAATTATACCAGGTATGGTGAATATTTTATTGCATTGTTTGGCCAACAATGATTTGGAACCATAATTCAATACAATCAATTCTTGGATAAGGATTTGTACACATAATAATTCATTCTTCATTTTCTTTATTTACAACCACTTCCAAGGTTCTTGATTCATCGAAAATATCTTGAAAAGATTCTTCATTCTTGTAAGGGTGATCTTGTTCATCATTCTTCTCAAGATTCATTTCTTCCATCAATTCTTTTTGCTGCAATTTCTCTTGTGATGTTTCATCATCTATCACAAGGATGGAATCTTCTTTTGTACTTGGTGGAGGCTCCTCAATTTCATTTTCAA
>JZKD02S1610589.1:260212-272131 GCA_000966675.3 Picea glauca
AACTCAACATTACACTTTAGTTCTAAATAGAACTAGACTTAAGACTTCAGTTGCAACTCAACATTACACTTTAGTTCTAAAATATAACTAGACTTAAGACTTCAGTTACAACTTGACTCTTTACAAGGCAATTTGAAATTCTCTTCATGGTGGATAATGTTACACATGAAAACGCACTATATCAATACATTTATATCATTTGAAATATTAGGAATATCGTTTTTTCTAGCTCTTAGGAATTTTATATTCAACCTAACTTTTTCTAGAAGACTTGACTTTTGCTCATGGCTCACAAGGCTTGACTAGGCTCACAGAGGTTGTATGTTCCCCCTGACGTTTTCACTAGTCTGTCTATGCTCACATAGGTTGTACGTTCCCCCTGACTTTGGCACTAGAATGTCTATGCTCATGGAGGTTGTACATTCCCCTTGACTTTTGCATTAGACTCACATAGCATCTCATTCGTCCTAACTTTTGGTTTGATTCATAGAGGTTGTACGTTCCCCTTGGATTTTGTCAATACCTCACAAGACTGGTTGATTCTCCAAATCACCCTGGCTAGCCTCAGGGTGGCCCATATGGCCTCTCATTGGAGAATAATTGTCGATGCTTCCAAATTTAACAACATATTTGGTGGAGACTTTTAAATTTATTCCTCATATGGAGTATATGAGATGCTGATATCCTTTTCTTGGTCTTTGGAATTCTTTCCTTTATTCTCAACAACAAGATTTGATTCATAAAAGTCTTGCAGTGTTTCATGATATTCTTCTTCTGAATAATTCATTTCATGTTTTTGTGTTCATGTGGGAGAGGGTGGGTGGGCAACAACATTTAAAACATCAGCAAAAACATATGAATGCACCTTTAGGACAAATTTTTCTACAAATGAATCTTCTAACACATCCCATCTAGTAATGGAGTTAGGCATTAATGAACTATACCATTCAAGAGCATCCTCTAGTAGAGTTTGTAGGAATAATCTACATGTAACATTGTCTTCAGTGAGGCTAAAATCATAACATGTACCTTTAAAATTAATCAAGTGTTGCTCTGCATTTTCTTAAGCATCACCAAAGAATTTGGAAAAAAATTCAATAGGAATATTGGGCATTTGAAAGTCTATTTTTGGTAGATTTAAAGGGGTATTATAAAATCGCCTCCTTCTTTGAGTATTTCTCCCTTTTGCAAAGTCTTTCAAAGCCATTGATAGGCTTGATGAAGAATATAAAGAAGCATTATGACATGAATGAAACCCTTCATTTTGAATTTTTTCAATGGAGTTGTGAGGGAGTTCATTCTCCCGAATCTTTGATGCTTCTCATTTGTTTTTGAAATTGCAAAAAACGTGAGCCATGCTTAAAATAAGAAGAAATTTTATTGAATCTTCTTCTCGAAACTTTGAGCCATGGATATTTATGGTTCCTCAAATATCTTGAAAATAAATCGTTCACCAGTGGAGTCACCAAAAATTATGATTCTTGAATCTGTTAGGACCGAAACGGTAACCTCACGGGGATACAAATACCCCTGCGTTTTTATAGATGTGGTACTCCTCTTTTATTTTAATATTTTCTTGGGACTCCATATTTTTAGAATATGGGACTTTGCAGAAGTTCGTCATGATAATCAAATAAATATAAAGATTGCAAGAAAAAATAACAAGAAATAAAATGTTTTTTTCTTTTTTCTTTTCAAAGAGTTCCTGAGAAATGACCACGAACCACACACTTCATACATTTGAAAGAGATAGACAAAGTTTCCTCACATACATCACAGTTAAACTAAATATTTATGATCACATAAAATAAAATAAGATGGTCTCCATGCATACGAGAACTTTAATAGAGTAAAACATGGGGAGCTCAAATAAAGATAATGATAGATCAATCTCAATCCATTATTAGCATTAAACCATAATTAATGCATATTGGGAAAAGCACGAAGATGGCGGGGACAAAATAGAACAATTTTGAATATGGATATTTTCATGAACCCACCAACTCGAGAACCTGCCAACCCATGGTTGTGGATGATAAAAAAAAGGTCAAGTGTAGAACAATGGTCGGTCAGACTTGCATGTAGGAGAAATAAAATGATTTTAGGGACTCAAGACCCGTGACAAGTTTGATGGTTGAAATGTGGATCATGAAATTTTGGG
Organism: Picea glauca; assembly: GCA_000966675.3. Classification (NCBI taxonomy): domain Eukaryota; kingdom Viridiplantae; phylum Streptophyta; class Pinopsida; order Pinales; family Pinaceae; genus Picea; species Picea glauca. The sequence goes on from JZKD02S1610589.1 coordinate 262,374, forward strand.
TGCAAAGTGGAGATCGCGGAACTTGGAGGATAAAATTTTGATCCTACGAACCCGCGATGTTGAAAAAAAAGGCTAAGTACAATATCGAAAGGTGGTCGGACGAACTTGTGGCATAGGAAAATTGATGGGGATGAAGACCCGCGAATCCTCCTACTCATGAACCTGGAAATTGTTTAAATGAGACTAGGTATGGTAACTAGAAAGGGATAGAATAATGGAAGAAAGGAAAAGGGAAACAAGGAAAATAATAGAAGAGGGAAAAGAAATGGAAAAAACAGAAGTTGGGAAAATAGAAAAGGAAAGGAAAATTTGGAAGTAGGAATTGATCTCAACCACTGGCTCCTATTGTGGTATGATAACCCCTTGTGGGTTTTCAAGAATCCATAATCTCAATATCATTTACCTTCTCCATTGGGTTATAAAGTCATCTTCAAAATACAATCTTGCAATTCTTCTTCTTTCATGGAGTTATCTTTAAATTTTAACATCCACTTAGCAATTTCTTTATTGCGAAAAGCTTTGACGAAAGAAATAAAATATGTACAGTCATGATCTACCTAGCCTAACTTAATTGAAAGAAAGAGGAACCTTAGGTATATGAAGATTTCCAATAGAGCCATTCAAGCATTGAGTTGACTTGTGGACTCAACTCCAAAATTATGAGATTTGTTGGGACTTGTACCAATGAGCCATGCGCACTCTCAACATGTACTGGAGAAAAATTATACCAGGTATGGTGAAGATTTGATTTCATTGTTTGGACAAGAATGCTTTGGAACCATAATTCAATAAAATCAATTATTGGCTGAGGAGTTTTCGACATAATCATGCATTCATCATTTTCTTTATTTACAACCACTTCCAAGGTTCTTGATTCATAAAAAATCTCTTGAAAATATTATTATTTATTGTAAGGGTGATCTATTTCATCATTCTTCTTAAGATTCATTTCTTCCATCAATTCTTCTTGCTGCAATTTCTCTTGTGATGTTTCATCATGTATCACAAGGTTGGAATCTTCTTGTGTATTTGGTGGAGGCTCCTCAATTTCATTTTCAATTTTTTTTTTCGAAATGTCTTCATATGGAGTATATAGGAGACTATAATTTTCTTCCTTTTCTACATTCAATATTATTGTTTCATTGGCGATTTCTTGGAAATGTTCTTCTTCTATGAAATGGCTATCTTCTTTGTTCTCAAAATTGTTTTCTTCCACTAATTCTTCTTTAATTTTTTCCTCATATGGAGTATATGAGATGTTGATTACCTTTTCTTGGTCTTTCAAATTCTTTCTTTCATTCTCAACAACAAGATTTGATTCAGAAAAGTCTTGCAGTGTTTCATGATATTCTTCTTCTGAATAATTCATTTCATCTTTTTGTGTCCATGTGGGAGAGGGTGGGTGGGAAACAACATTTAAAATGTAAAAAAAAAACATATGAATGCACGTTTGGGATGAACTTTTCTGCAAATGAATCTTCTAACACATCCCGGCTAGTAATGGAGTTATGAATTAATGAACTATACCATTCAAGAGCATCCTCTCATAGATTTTGTAGGAATAATCTACATGTAACATTATCTTCAGTGAGGTTGAAATCATAACATGTACCTTTAAAATTAATCAAGTGTTTCTCTGCATTTTCTGAAGCATCCCCAAAGAATGTGGAAAAAATTTCAATAGGAATATTGGGAATTTGAACGTCTATTTCTGGTAGATTTAAAGGGGTGTTATGAAATCGCCTCCTTCTTTGAGTATTTATCCCTTTTGTCGATTATTACAAAGCCATTGATGGGCTTGATGAAAAATGTAAGGAAGCTTTATGACATGAATGAAACCCTTCATTTTTATTTTTTTCAATCAAGTTGTCAGGGAGTTCATTCTCCTAAATCTTTGGTGCTTCTCGTTTCTTTTTTTAATTACAAAAGAGGTGAGCCATGCTTAAAATAAGCAACAATTTTCTTGAATCTTCTTCTCGAAACTTTGAGCCATGGAAATTTATGGTTACTCAAATATATTGAAAATAAATCGTTCCTTAGTGGAGTTGCCAAAAATGTTGTCGCTTGAATCTATTAGGACCAAAAAAAAAACCTCACAGGGATACAAATCACCCTACGTTTTTATAGAGGTGGTACTCCTCTTTTATTTTAAGATTTTCTTGGGATTCTAGATTCTTAGAATATGGGACTTTGCAGAAGTCCTTCGTGATAATCAAAGAAATATAAAGATTGCAAGAAAAAATAAAAAGAAAGTAAATGTTTTGTTTTTCTTTTTAGAGAGTTCCTAAAAAATGACCAGGAACCACACACTTCATACATTTGAAAGAGATAGACAAAGTTTCCTCACATCCATCATAGTTAAACTAAATATTTTCAATCACATAAAATAAAAGAAGATGGTCTCCATGCATAAGAGAACTTTAATAGAGTAAAACATGGGGAGCTCAAATAAATATAATGATAGATCAATCTCAAATACTTTATACTCAAAACCCAGAGTTACAAAGTACAATCAAATTTGATCCCAAAATAGTTCTCTTGGGATATTTGAAAAGACATATAGTCTGTTACGAAGCTTTGAAATTTAAATTTGTCTTTCCTTAGGACTGGGATTGGGGCTCCCACGGACCATAAAGAAAATATGAACAATAAGTAAGCTATATAAGGAGAATGGTGGGCAATGCAGAGTAGCAAGACCTAGAAAGAAGATAGGGAGAAGTTATAAGATTTTGGTTAAACCTTTATAGTCAAAGAAGCAGAGTAACTGGATGAAAAATTGATAAAGAAAGCAAAATGTGATCAATGTGAACTTACCATGATGGTCTCTCATGTATTCACTTGCTTGTTACTATCCTTTTATTGTCTTCATTGGCGGTTACAAAAACCGGCTCAACTGTTTCTTTCCCTTCTTTGGTTAATTTGTCGATTTCCTTGCTGAACCAATCTTCAATATAACTTTTCATTGGTGCGACGTTTCTTTGATGTCGTATTTTAATGTTGAATAAATCACCTTCCAAGTCTCTTAAGTAAAGAGAAATACCATGTACTGCTTCCTCAATATCTTTATTTTTCATGAAATAATTAACTAGCCAATTGTCTATTTCATCTTCATTATATTCAAGCATGCCATAAAAGTTTTCAATTGATAACCCTTTAAATATCTCAACTTGTTCGTAAAATTGTTTCTTTGTTAGAAACATTGAGTTGAGAATTAATTTAGGGTCTTGTACTTCATTAGTACCTCCTTCTATATCTATTTCCATGAGTCTGTTGAATAGTTCTTCCCTTTTGAAGGTAAGTGTTGGCTCTGGGAGCTTCAACATCTTACAAAACAATTTCGATGAAAGGGAAATGGGGGAATGATCTTGGAGTTATATAATTCTCTAGCTAGACACGTACTTCTCAACACACCATGCACCAAGTTATTTATAGTTGAATACCTTAGGAACACACCCTACGCGAGTGATTCCAGATGTCCATATTACGTCTTTTTGTGTAGGAGGAGATGAGTAATATGAATATGCTCTAGACCACTGAAAGTTGTGTTCTTCAAAACAAAATACATTAAAATTATATCCATAGAATTGTTGTCTAGCTTCTGCTACCATAGTTTGACGAGAGTATTCTTTCAGCTGGATAATAGCTTGAAATTAATTTTTTGGAAAGATGACAATAATATAATCCTTTGACAAATAGTGCTTTAATGTAATTTAATGAGAAATCTCCTCGAGCCCTTCGCTATTAATGATGATATTTTCAGAGCCTATACGATCAGTTATTAGCATTAAACCATACTTAATGCATATTGATAAAAGAAAGAAGAAGGCGAGGATGAACTAGAATATTTTTGAATGTGAAGTTTTTCATGAACTTGCCAACTCAGGAACCCGAGAACTCGCCAACCCGCAGTTGTGGATGATAAAAAATAAGTCAAGTGTAGAACAACGGTCAGTCAGACTTGCATGTAGGATAAATAAAATGCTTTTAGGGACTCAAGACTCGTGACAAGTATAATGGTTGAAATGAGGATCACTGAATTTTGGGTGCAAAAAGGATATCGCGGAACTTGGAGAATGAAATTTCGACCCCACGAACTCGTGATGTTGAAAAAAAAGGCTAAGTACAATATAGCAAGGCAATCAAATGGACCTATGGCAGAGGAAAATGGATGGGGATGAAGACCCACGAATCCACCTACCCGTGAACTCGTCGATTTTTGAAAAGCGACTAAGTATGGTAACTAGAAAGGGATAGAACAAGGAAATAAAGGAAAAGGGAAACAAGGGAAAGTATAGAAGAGGGAAAATAAATGGAAAAACTAGAAGTTGGGAAAATAGAAAAGGGAAGGAGAATTTGGAAGAAGGAATTGATCTCAACACCTTCCTTCCCTACAACTCACCCAAGAGTCTCAAGGAAGAGAATGTCCCATCATTTAGCGATGTATCAATACCTTGCTAAACTTAGAAGAAAATATTTCCAAAGCCAAAGGAAAGTTTGAGATTCATCAACAAACCATTAAATGCTGTTTTGATAAGAAATATGTTGGTGAGAAAGAATTTCAAGTTGGGGATTTAGTACTCAAGTGGGACAAGCCACATGAAAATAAAGGGAAGCATTTGAAATTCCAACAATTATGGCTTGGGCCCTACGTTATCAAGGAGAATACTGGCGAGGGTACTTACTGGTTACAAAATCTTCAAGGGGAAGTTGAGCTCTGCCCTGTTAATGGCCAGATTCTCAAGCACTACATCATCTTACCTTTGTGGATGCTCATCCTTTGTACATAAATAAAATCCTAATTTTCATCTTTTATTTCTCGCTCAACTTTTACTTTTTTTTGTCTTCTTTTTCAATAGTTTCTATTTTGTTGGATTTTTCAGATCTTTTTGTTTTTCTTCTTGAAAACTGCCATCTCAAGTTTCTCAAAATTTTGATAGCTCAGTCCTGGTTATGATTCTAAATCATAACACATTTTGTTTTGATAACCTAATAACTTTGTGACCTGACTTCCAAACACATCATTTCTTAATCATACAACGTTTTCATGCGCTACCCGAAGTCATATCTAGTAGAGGAACATAGCTCATCAATATACCAGAATAGTACAACAGAGCAAGGAACCGTGGACCTTACCTAAGAACATATCGGTGTATTGTTTGGACTAGAAGGATGAGTGGAATCCCCCCATCCACCTCTCTCTAAAAAAAAGAGAATCGAATTTTATAAAAAAGGTAAAGGCTTGGGGAAATGCATTCCAGATCACATGGGACATGCAAGTATCGTTGTTGGGGATATGGAGGCTCATTGGAAATAGATAAAGGATTGTCGGACTAGGGTGACTCTATAGGGGCCATGGATGCTCGCTAGTAGTGAAGAAACACCATAGAAATGAACCATAACTTGCATTTTCAACATTCTTAATGTTTCATTCTCTGTAGTACTTCTTATTCCTTTCCTTATTGTTATATACTATATAAATAAGAAAACAATGAACAATAATCTAGTTTGAGGTATGGTCCTAATATCCTCTTTGTATCATCTAAACTTTATCTTGTAAAAATATGATCTATGGGGCCTATTCTTTCTATAATGGCATGAGAATGATAATGAACCTTCTCCCAAAAATATGTTTGTGGATACCATTTTACATAGATTCAAGGTTTCGCTTAGTGTGTCACCATTGTTGTGCCAAGCATTACAACCCTCAATTCTCTTGAAATTGATCTCCATAATACTCTCAAGAAAAAGGGGCCCCTTGAATTTGTTTTGACTTTGAAAAAAAACCTCGGATTTATTCATATTGATAGAAAAATTGTTCCTCAAGCCTCAACTTTCCTAACATTTCATCCCTCAAATTGGAAGCACTTAGAAATTTGTAAGGTCGTGTCTTTTTTATTTTTCGACAAAGTTGATTATAACTCCTCCAATGTACATTAGAGGAGTTACCTTCAACTCCTCTGATGTGCATTGGAGTAGTTTCTCCTAACTCCATCAATGATCTCTATAAATTTATTTTATTTCCCTCTGATCAACCTTTCAATCACATAATTTAATTGCAGCTCCTTTTATGAAATCAGAGGCGTTAACTCCAACTCCTATGGTTTCCTCATATTATTTTTCTTCACTTGCTCTTATAGAATTCGACACACTTGGTGATAAGTTCTTCGATGTACATTAGAGGACTTCCCACGAAGTCTTCCAATGTGCATCAAAGGAATTAACCTAAAATTCATTGATTTTGATGCCACCTACCCACATTCAATACTGGATTCTCCTGAATTATAAATACATTGCTTACCTTATTCTCACTATGCCACCGAGCACCAAGGAGAGGAAATTTTTTCCCAAGAAAGAGTGCACTGAGTCCCAACATGGGAATCCTCAATTGATCACGACTGTCCATGTGTCACTAGAACTCCAGGTAAGACATTGATCCACCATTTGCAATCTAGGGTTAGGGTAAGCCCTCGATCCACTGTTTATCGTCTTCAGATGATGACCTTCCACCCAACATTAGCTCGAGTGAATCCTTTGGTACTTGAGTAGACTTGATAAGTTTTGATGTCATTATGGTTTTGCGTTCATACTGACCCTATGTTTTCTTGATAGGTTCAGGCATATCTCATAAAAGAAGGGAAATGAGTAAAGCACCAAACACCAAGGCCTACGTCAGCGGTCGATAAGATCAAGATGAACTAGAAGTGGTTGGAGATATGTACGTGGACACCTATGGACTTCTATAAATTGAAGTATAAACACTCATATGGGGAGATCTATACCAGATGTTCAAAAAGAAAAAACTTCTCCACCGCTACAGATGATCAGGATTAATTAAAAATATTCAAGAACATAAAAAAATGAAATATTTAGGGTAGAAGCCTATGCAACTATATTCCCTTATGCATATTCCATCACCTGGATCTTAAAAAATATAGATTTGAAAGACAGAGATGTTTATAATGCTTGGAAAGAACCCATAGCATCGTTTCGAATGAAATACCTAGAAAAATTCTATCACATTTAGAAGGGTATTAAAAAGTTGGACAAAACACTCCTCGATGAGTTTGAATACACACCCAAAGACCTGTTCCCCAGATGGTACAAGGTAGAAAATAATTTAAAGAATAAACCCAAGGGAAGATATCCCACGAGCACGTTAAGGATTCCTTATCAATAAATGGTGGGCATGTTGTGCAGGTTATATGGGGAACCAGATGCTTCTTAGTTCCCCTTGTCTTACATGTCGCTAATTTATTAGTGCGTAGATAAAGGATTTTCATTCATTTGGGATGACATCATGTCATCCAACCTGATGGTCTCCATAATTGCAGTGGTAGAAGCTCAGCTGGGAAATTTTCCAAGTTTCCACATGTCTTCCTACCTCTTGGATATCATGTGCATCTCCCACCAGTACCCGAACATGGCATGGAAATTGAAACCCTCAGATGAGCCCATTCATGTTTAATGCAAATTTATTTGGGAGCACAAATACATAATATAATATTAGAATATATGTGAACATTTTATGTCCCCTCTGTATGAATGTATATGCTGCACAAAATCCCCATATATGAACAACGGAGAGATAGTTTTCATAAAGAGGATTGGGAATTGGTACCTTGTGGGGAATGGTACCTATATCAGAGTGTATAGTGCCACTAAACCCTCCCATATTCTCCCCTAGTTTGTACTAGATAAATTAGTACTCTAGGAAGTGGCAGATCAGACAATAACATATGGAGTAGGAGGAGTGATCTATCGAGTAAATAAGGCACTATGGCCACCACTTCCACTATATATTGGGATCTACTCATTCTCCAACACCAAGCAAAACAGGATGAAGTAAATATCTTCCTCTCATATAATTTTGGAGAGGAAATATTTACAAGACACGACCCTAAAGGAGTTGTAAAATACCATTTCAATAAAATAGTCTTGCCTTAGGAGTACACGACATATATTTTGGATGAATAAGAAGTGCATAGAAACACACTAACCTATGATGATGTTATCTTTTGAATAAAAGGTCATCCTATATGGAGGATTGCGGACGAAGAAAGATAAAAATAAGAATCCAGGAGAAAAGAAGCAGAAGGAGCATCTAGAAAATCATCCCCGACCTCCACCTCTGTACACTTTGGATCGATAGACGGAGAAGAAGAAAAACCAATAGATAAGAAAAAAATAAGTAAAGAAAAGGTTTTCAAGAAAAAAAAGGTAAAGAAAATGATGGTGCCAAGAAAAAGAGAAATCTTGAAGTAGAAAAATCCAAGGCTGAGTCAGAAGAAAAAGAAGCAACACAAAGGGAGATTGAGCAGAAAGAGACAATATAAAAGGAAACAATAGAAGCAAGAGAAACTGCAGAAAAAGAAACCAGGTATGTAGCTGATAAGATAGTTGAAGAAGAGAGGCAGAAGAAATATGTTGAGATAAGAAATGATGGTACTCGACCAATGGATATTGATATCCCAGAAGTGTCAATAGTAGATACTCACATAGAGGCACCCTTCAATAATATAGGAATAGGGTTTTGGGATCCATTTCAATAAAGTGAGGTCCCAAACGTGAGAAGCTTCACTTATGACAACAAGTCCAGGAAGATTGTGTAAGAAAAAATAAAGAAAGTTCCAACAACTCAAGGGATGCCAATCTCGGTCCTTACACAAGTTAGGGAAAATATCATAGGCATTGTTATAGCTGACGCATTCAAGAGTGCCAGTGAAGACAATATTAGGAGTTTATGCCAACAAAATTAGGAGAAAGAGGAAAGAATCAGGCAACTAGAAGAAAGACTCCAGCAAGTAAAAGTCGATGAAAGTAATATGAAAAATTTCAAATCTAGTGTTGAGAAAGTTAGGAAAGAACTGGAAGAGGCCATTATAGATATGTATGCTCACTTACACCTCTTTCAACAAGTAGCAGCCAAAATCATAGAGAAAAATAGTTAAGTACAAGATAAACTCCCTCAATTCAACACAATCTGAGAAAGCCTCAGTTGTATTGACAAGTGGATTGTAGAGAATCATGATGCACCAGATAAAGTATATCGACCATCATCCTCAGAGAGGAATACATATTTGTATTCACTAGACCGCTTCCAACAAGCCAGGAAAAGAGAAGATAAAGAGGTCACTAAATAAATGGCAGTATGATCGAAACTACACAAGGTCATGCAAGATTTAATGAAAGGCATTTGACTACCTCAATTAGACAAGCTTGGTAAAAATATGGTCACGGAAGAACTGGTAGACAAGGTGCAATATAACACAATCATATAAGATCAATCATTGAAACAACCACCACAATTACTACAGATATGATAGAGAAGCATCTCCTACATCGTATCAAATTGCATACCATGATACAAGAATTCATGGAAACACTGTTCAAATATATGAGCACCCTCAAAGATAACATAGCTATGCATAATGCACCATTGGAAGAACTGGATTACTGTAGAATCAGATCTCTCTATGATCAACTAGAGGTGTGGACAACATGTTGTAGGGGAAAATGTTCTTGAATAAAGAAAAAATAGAAATTAAAAATTGTTATTACCCATCTCTTATTTTGTCTTTTTCTCAACCAACTTCAATTTTGTCTTTATTGTACACTTGTCACTAGGAAAAAGGAAATTGAACAGTTTTGTAGCAACTTCTTTAAGAAGAATACAAAGAGTCACTCATGAGTTACAAATTATTGTATAAAAGAGGGAAGATGCCCATTTTGTAGGGGCTCTTCAAACATTGTATAGACTC
>JZKD02S1610589.1:273955-289781 GCA_000966675.3 Picea glauca
CCTTGCGAGCAGAGGGAAAACTCCGAGAAGGTATCGGGATAGTGAGGCATCGGAGTTCGGGAATCCCGTGGACCAGAGATCTGGTAAATCCATCATGGAAAACCCGACAAGTTCAAACCCATCCATCTGTTGGGACAAGTGGCAGTAACTAAGAGTCATTGGTCATCGGAGGGCTCATACAAGTAAGTGCCTTGACTTTGCAGTCGACGAAGTCCGAGGTTCGATATGAACCGTCCATCATTCGGGACGCGTGTTAGAAGATCTGAAGAAGTTGGGGTTCGATGTTTTGAAGGTCCTGAGGACAGGATACCTTTGAAATTCGGATTCACGAAGTCCGAAATCCCGATTAGGAGGCAAGTCACGCATGGGCCCCAGCTGACGTCGTTTCGCCGTAGCAGGGGAATCGGAATTTTCCAAGGTGAAAGCCCCGAATCATACGAGAGTCATCTATCTTTGAAGACGCGTGGCATCGATCTCAACTTCATAGAAAGTCCCAGAGAGGAGTCATATCGGGGAATCGACATTTGTGAGATCGGGGAAAACAGAAGTAAAATCACTTCGGCATTAGAAGTCGCGAAACCCCGAGGGAGACCTGGAGCCGTTGATCCTAATAAATGATCATGGCCGTTTATTTTGTTTACGGCAAAAAGGATTTTAGGGACGTCGAATCGGGAATCGGGGGTCTAGGGAATAAGGACTCACATACACCTCGACATCAGAAACCCCGAAATCTCGATAAGGTATATGACTGCGGTCATATAAGGAGAGGTCGCGTGGACTAAAGGCTTAGCCTGGGAGACTAAGGAAGCAGGGAAGCGTATTGGTGTATCGAAGATCGGGAGATTAAGAACCAAAGGGTCATGACATCGGGAGTTTGAAAAACCCCGAAACCCGATCGTGATTTCCTGTTGGGAACGGAGAAGCGCTCAGGCCTAAGGGATGTAACGAGAAGGATAGACCTGTGGGTCAATCTTAATAAGGATTCTAGGGGAGAATCAAAGGAGCCACTTTGGCTTGAGGGTAATTTAGAACAATCCTTAAGACCGGGAGGTCAGCGCAGAGGTCTCTATCGAGGCAGAGGGTGCGGTCTGCGTCAAGGTCGTATTAGAGATGAGAAAAGCTTCTTTGCTTTCTGTAGCAGGGAGGAAGAAAATTCACCATGCTGCCAAGGAGAAGAGATAGACAATCACCCGATCCGGAAGAGGAAAGGCAGATGTCCAGAGGAAGGGGTAGAGAAGTGCAGAATCCAGAAGTAGAAAGAGATCTGCATAACATACGCGCTAGACTTGTGGACGTGGAGATAAGACAAAGGCGCACAACTGATGTAGGAGATATTAGTGAGTCCGAAAATGAAGATGATGTTGGACATGGAGAAGAATAAGTCACAGCAGAAGATGCAGCCAATGAACGCTTGCTAAAAGCTGTTGCAAGAATGGGTGCAAAGGCGAAAATGGACATTCCAGTTTATGAGGGAAATCTGGATGTAGAAGAGCTTCTAGACTGGATTAGAGCTCTAGACACCTATTTTGACTATGGAGATATCGAAGAGGACAAGAAAGTAAAGCATGTCGTCACGAGATTAAAAGGACATGCTGCCTTGTGTTGGGATGAACTACAAGTGGATAGGCGTTGCCAAGGCAAGCAAAAAATTAAGAGATGGGACAGGATGATTGCAAAGATAAAGGAAAAATTCATCCCTAGAGATTATCAAATTACTCTGTTCAGGAGAATGCAGAACTTGAGACAGAAGCTAATGACAGTGAAGGAATATACTGAAGAATTTTACAGGTTGAATATCAGGGCAGGTCATCGTGAAAGCAATGACGAAAAAGTTTCCAGGTATATGAATGGCCTGAGATATGATATCCAGGATGAGATGAGCATGGTAACCATCCAAACGGTGGAAGATGCTTATCAAATGGATCTAAAAGTGGAAGAGAAGCTGAGCTGAAAGCAGAGTCAGAGGGGCAGAGGCAAAAGTCAGCCCAGAGGAAAATCAGTTTCCCAAGAAAGAACTCAGAAGCCCAGGGACGACTAGAAGAAACCTCAGGCACGGACAAAGAGAGGTGGAAGCTCACAATGAGGGTAATATGCTGAACAGAGAGGACAACATACTGAGCAGAGAGGAGATTTTGCTGACAACAACACTTTTCCTAGTACTAGAGGTAGAGGAAGGGGAAGAGGTGGAGTAATAACATGCTTCACATGTGGAAATAATGGGCACAAGTCTTACGAGTGTCCGGAGAAAAAGAAAGAAACTGGAGAAACTCACATCGCCGAGGCACAGAGGCGAGATGTTGAGGCAGAAGATGTTGAAGGCAGAAGATCGCTAATGATGCAAAAAGTCCTTTTGACACCAGAGAAAGAGGTGGAAAGTTCAGTCCAAAGGACCAGAATTTTCAGAACAGCTTGCAAGACCAAGGATTGGGTATGCAAGGTCGTTGTAGATAGTAGTAGCATGGACAATCTCGTTTCAACCGATATGGTAGAAAAGTTGGAGCTGGAGATGACTGATCATCCAAGTCCATATAAAGTTTCGTGGCAACAAAAAGGACATCAGGTAAATGTCACCAAACAATGCTTAGTTAAATTTAAGATAGGAGGATATAATGATAAGATATTATGTGATGTCATTCCTATGGATGTTTGTCATCTATTGCTGGGTAGACCATGGCAGTATGACAGGAATGTGATTCATGATGGGAGAATGAACACATACACCCTATAGAAGAATGGGAGGACACACATGTTGCTTCTGATAAAGGATAAGGAGGTGAAACTGGAAGTAAGCAAAACAATACTTCTCATGAGTGGGAAGGAACTCCTTATCGAGGTTAAGAAGAAGGAGGATCCACAGTTCATTGTGGTCAGAAAACTGAAAATTGTTCTGACTAGCACAAGAGTGGATGATTTACCAGAGGAGGTTCAGGAACTGCTCGAAGAGTTTGCTGACATTGTAGTGGATGAATTACCTCATTCGTTGCCACCTATCAGGAGTGTGAGTCATCACATTGATCTCATACCAAGAGCTAGTTTGCCAAACAAAGCCGCGTACAGATTGACGCCGTAGGAGAATGAAGAGGTTAAAAGGCAAGTCCAGGATTTGTTGGACAAAGGTTTGGTCAGAGAAAGATTGAGCCCATGTGTTGTTCCGATAGTACTCAGTCCGAAGAAAGACGAAGCTGGAGGATGTGCATTGATTCAAGGGCGATAAACAAGATAACCATCAGGTACAGATTCCCATTGCCAAGAATGGATGATTTGATGGATTTCTTAAGTGGAGAAAAATTCTTTTCAAAGATTTATTTGAAGAGTGGCTATCACCAGATTCGCATGAGAGAAGGCGATGAATGGAAAACAACATTCAAGACAAACGAGGGTTTGTATGAATGGCTTGTTATGCCGTTTGGATTAACAAATGCTCCAAGTACCTTCATGAGGTTGATGAACGAAGTCCTGAAGGAATTCATTGGGAAATTTGTCATTGTGTATTTGGACGACATACTGGTTTTCAGTAAAACAACAGCGGAGCATCTGAAGCATTTGGCTACAGTGATGCAAAAATTGCAGCGGGAGAAGCTGTTGGTAAACATGAAGAAATCCTCATTCATGAAGATAGAGCTCATTTACTTGGGATTTGTTATTTCAGCAAATGAGTTGAGGATGGATCCAGATAAGGTGGAAGTAATCAAGAATTGGCCATCACCGAGGAATGTATTCGAGGTGAGAAGTTTTCACGGATTGGCTAGTTTCTACCAAAAGTTCATCAGGAATGTTAGTGGATTTAGTGCAGCAATGATGGATACAGTGAAGAAAAGACATAAATATTTTCACTGGACAGAAGAAGCTGAGAAAAGTTTCAATCTGTTGAAGAGGAAGATCATGAAACAACTAGTTCTGGTGTTGCCGGATTTCCAAAGGACATTTCAGGTGAAATGCGATGCAAGCAGATTTGCAATCGGGGCAGTCTTAAGTCAGGAAGATAGGTCGATAGCGTATTTCAGTGAGAAGCTGAATGAAGCAAAGATGAAATATTCCACTTATGATAAGGAATTTTACGCTATCATACAGGCACTGAATAAGTGGAGGCATTACTTGATACCCAAAGAATTTGTTTTGTACAGTGACAATCATGCACTGCAGTTTATGACTCAACAGAAGAAGTTGAATCAGAAGCATGTCAAATGGGTAGAATATATGCAAAATTTCACTTTTGTAATTAAACATATTTCTGGTACTACTAACAAAGTTGCTGATGCTTTGAGCAGGAAGTGTTTGCTGTTGTAGGAGTTCAAAGTCAAAACACTGGGGTTTGATGATCTCAGGGACATGCATAGAGATGATCCAGATTTTAAGGAAGCGTATGAAGCAGCTGAGAATCCAATTCTCAAAGATAGCAGCAAATGGGCCGAATACATGATCTAGGAAGGATTGTTGTTCAGAGGCAATCAACTGTGTATTCCAAATTGCTCCATGAGGGAGAATCTGCTGAAGGAGAAACATAGTGGAGGATTGGTCGAACACTTCGGTCATGACAAAATGTTCGCAAAGCTGAGCGAATCATACTTTTGGCCAGGGATGCGATCAGAGGTCAAGAGATTCGTGGACAGATGCAGAATTTGCCAGCATTCGATGGGAAGGAAGCAGAATGCAGGTTTTTATCAACCATTGCTCATACCAGAGAGGCCGTGGGATGAAATTAGCATGGATTTCATATTGGTGTTGCCAAGGATGAAAAGAGGTTGTGATTCAATCTTTGTGGTGGTGGATAGGTTTTCCAAGATGGCACACTTTATCCCATGTCAGAAAACTAGTGACGCGACTCACATCGCGAACCTGTTTTTCAAAGAAGTCATTCGACTTCACGGCTTGCCAAGGAGCATAGTTTCAGACAGAGATACAAAGTTCATAGGGCATTTTTGGAGGAAATTATGGAAGAAGTTGGAAACTAACTTGTTTTTTAGTTCAGCGTATCATCCACAGATGGATGGAAAGACAGAAGTGGTAAACAAAAGTCTAGGAGATTTACTGAGAAGCTTGGTGACAGAGCACCACAGCAGTTGGGACAATATATTGGCACAGGCAGAGTTTGTGTATAACGACTCAGTGAATAGGAGTACAGGACAAAGTCCATTCTAGGTTGTTTATGGCATACAACCGAGGGGAATTTATGAATTGAGGGATTCAGAATAGAATGCAACTAGGAGCGCTAGTGCAGAAGATTTCGCAGAAGCGATGAAAGAACTTCACAGCCAGGTGAAGGAGCAATTGCAAAATTCAAGCCAGGAATATAAGCACAGAGCATATCAGCATAGGAGACAACTTCAGTTTGAGGTTGGTGATCTAGTTCTAGTACATTTGAGAAAGGAAAGGTTCCCGAGAGGAACATATAATAAGCTGAAAATGAAGAAAATTGGGCCATATAGGGTCTTGAAGAAAACTGGAGAAAATGCTTATGAGATTGAATTACCTGATGGGATCGGAATTTCTCCGATATTCAATGTCTCAGATTTATACCCATACAAAGATGAGGAAGCAGGAAAAAATGTTGAACAGTCAGAGGTTCAGTGGCGAAAGTAGATGCCAGTTGTAGAGAAGCCACAGATGGAGTGGATACTGGATAAACAAGTGGGTAAGAAGGCCAGGTGAAAGAAATACTTTGAGTATCTGGTCAAATGGAAGAACCATCCAGTTGAATATGCCACCTGGGAGAATGAAGTGGAGATACATAAGCATGGATAGACCGTGTAGGATCTCATGGAAAGGAGCCCATGAAAATTTTCAAGCGAGGGAAACGGCGAACCCCGACTTCTTCAGATCTTCTGACACACGTCCCGAATGATGGACGGTTCAGATCGAACCTCGGACTTCGCCGACTGCAAAGTCAATGCACTTACTTGTATGAGCCCTCCGATGACCGATGACTCTCGATTACTGCCACCTGTCCCAACAGATGGATGGGTTTTAACTTGTCGGGTTTTCCACGATGGATTTACCTGATCTTTGGTCCACGGGATTCCTGAACTCCGACGCCTCACTATCCCGATACCTTCTTGGGGTTTTCCCTCTTCTCGCGAGGATTTAAATACTGTGCAACTCCTGCCGAATCAGACGGTTGATGGGAAACTAGGTGGTGATCCAACGATTCACAATCCCTGGAACTTGAACTCCGAATGCAGCCGTAACCTCCCCGCTCCTCTTGCAGATATGATGGCTGGCGGGACTCCGCAAATCCTCTCCACAAGATCCTGGCCGTCCGTTATTTTCCCTCCTTGATACTTTCACGAAGTGAACCAAGAATTCCTTCCCGGACTTAATCACCTGTGACACAAAACTCCGACGCCTTGAGTCACTCGATATGTACCAACTCCTTATGCTACCTTCCATAGCTCCAAGGTTTTATCTCTCCTGAGCTTTCTCACGACTCTGAGTCTTAGAGAAGATTCTTGCGCGCACTCCTTGCGGAAACTCTCAGACACTTCCAAGTGCTGAATACCTTCGACTTTGCGCACACCTTCAACAGTAGTCTTCCAAATGATTGCTCAAGTTCGCAACCTTGAGGCTTTCCCTGGCCTGCGCACTCCTTGCACGACTCTTGTTCCCCAAATGTACTTTTGTGTGAATGAGGACAAAAGTTAAACTATCTAAGCCTTCTGTCAATGCACTCCTTGTGGACACCTTCAACTGCACTCCTTGCAGGAATTCTTGCTGAGATAGAGAAACAGTTGAAACTCATTCCACTTCCTCTCAAACTTCAATCTCGACACATGAAATCATATACACAACATAACAACAAATGCATAACAGGAAGAAAACATCTATGAGCATATCAATCAACATACATACACAAAGAATAACATGATGCCATGAATTTGAATCAATTTCCTTCTATTAATTCAAGACCTGTACATGGGTGTTCTTACACAGCTCTCTGCATGCTCTTCTTCTTAATGCTTAGAATTATGTTACAATGCACAATGAGGGTGTCTATATCCCGTTTCCCTCTTGCGCTCCCAATCAGTCTATTCTAGACTTAAATTCTATCTACCTGCATTAACTATCTTAAATGCCTCCTACCTACTAAGGACGAGAGCGTATGGCTCAAGGTCCCGATTACATTTACAAGTGTGTCTCATCTTAATGGCTTCATTTAAGATGGCGCATCAATTCCCAAGGTGATTTCAAAATTCGTGCTGGCTTGTCCAACTGTCCACTTGCATTCCGCGCTGGCTCGCTTGAATTGGGAGATGCTCCTGCATCATGTATTAACATTTAACTTCAACCAATCAGTGATTCCTGATAGTAATCTTCCATAAATATTTTTAAAAGGGGTTTTACCTATAGATCTATTATTTGAATTATTGTAGGAACACTCTACATGGGAAAGGATCAAATCCCATTTCCCAATGCTATCACTTAACAAATTCATCAATTGATTACCTAAACTTCAATTTACCACTTCTATTTGACCATTGGTTTGAGGATGGTACATTGAACTAAAGAATAATGCAGTTCCTAATCTCTTCCAAAGTGTCTTATAGAAATGTCCAATGAATTTGTTGTATCTCTTTGAATTAATGGTTTTGGGTAAACCATATAACCTCATAATCTCCTTAAAGAATAAAAAAACTACATGAATTTCATAAAACAATATTGTTAAAAGTTCTGGAGTTTTCCATTTTTGAGAAGTTCTTTAGAACTAAAAAGTTGGAATCAATGCTCTTTTTTGTTCTAGATAAACCTAGGAAAAAATATATACTGAGGTCATCTCTTCATCCATATGATAAACTCAATAGCACTCAACCCAATTAATTATGTCTTTGGAAATGTCTAGAAAAAAAATATATCTCTTACACCAAATATTTGATCTTGTCAATACCAAGGTGACCACTTAGACATCCATTACATGATTCTCTAATATATTTCATTTAACCTCTAAGAAAGAAAAAAATTCTTATTTTCTAAACAAGCAACCTTATTGGATAAAATAATTAAAATGCGTCGACCTATATCCATTAAGGTTATTTGCACATTGCCTATGTTGTGCAACATATTCATTAGTTGCATACAAATTCTTCATATTATTTGGTTCCACAGCTTCTACGAACATTGTTAGTAGAAAAATTGATTTCCCACTCGATGCATCAACTACTTTATTTGATTTACCAAATATATTCTTCAAAACAAATGAGTATCTCTACAAAAAATCATCTCATACAATTGATGAACCCCATGTTTATCATATGTTGCTCATCCTTTCCATATGTATTTTTGTTGTGAACACTAGCTTCAAATACCTAAGACATTTTGAAACTCTTGTTGGAGTTGCCAACTTAGTTATTGTTTGCCATGTGATGTTGAATATAATGTGATTGGCTTAATTTAAATATTTATACGATGAATGCATGATTTGTTTTATTACTTGAGTCTATTATGTTGATTCGAATAGTATGCACTAACATTGATTGGAAACCTAAGGTTTCTATAGAGTTTGATTTATGAATCTTGTTCCATGTGTATCACACCATGAATAAACTTAACCCTTATGTGATTACTCATATTTAGAGTTGTGATTCATTCTAATCAAGAAAAAAAAGGAGAAAATCATGGGATCATGTCACCTCAACTCATGAGGGTGACTGATCTAGAATGGATTCAGGAACCAAAATGGGTCTAGGAAGGCCTAAAAATCAAAGTGATCATAATGGCTTCAAAACAGACGTGTGCATAGGAATCTTCGATACAAAACCAACGCAACTTGAACATGCTCAAACAGATTTCATATGAGAAAGATATCACGGTCTGTTCGTTTCGCCAAATAGGCAAAAGTTGATGACTGTGCAATTCGTATAGTGCTGACGTGGTAGTTGATTGTACAGGTCATACAACCGTACATTGAGGTTGTAGGTATAGTGACGTGCTGACTGGGCTGATAGGTGGACGAGTCATATTGTGACACGTGGCACGGGATGACATGGCAACATCCGTACAGACACGTGGCAACTGGCTGATGTGGCCGGTGCGTTGAATGGGTAGGTGTTGACGTGTGAGAATCATGTAATGACACATGTCATAGCTTTGGGAGAATGGGATGGTGCCACATGGCCCAGTATTGGGATGCCACATGGAACCCCGTCATTGGTCTGTTTGTATGGAAAAAGTTTATTGGACTCCCGAGGAGTCGAACCGTGACCTCTGGTCCAGGTCGACACGTTTTGGCAGGGTTGGGCTACCAACTTGCCCACATTGTTTCTTAATCTCTATGGTGAAAAAATAATATTTGAATTAGACTATGGTGTAATTCGACAGAGTAAAGGGCTGGGGCCTAGCCCCATCCCCCGATGTGTCGCATATGACCTATACCAATATGACCCTGCACTTCTTACCATTCGGCGCAGAGTTGTTGGTCTAGACCTGGCGCATATGACCATCGCATATGACCACTCTATTCGACGGTTGGAACAAATGTAAGGATGGTGCCTGGTTGACCGAGCTAGCCCGTTGACCAAGGGTGTGACTAGGCACTTAAAAACATGGGCTACAATGGAATATAGAGTGCGTGGAAGAATTGGCCCACGATCATATGGCCATGCAACTTATGACCAGGACCCAGAAATGGAGGGGCCAACGCGCCAGCACTAGCCAGGGACACATGGAGGGCGCCCACATGACTAGGAGCCCGAGGATTGGGGGTTGCACCCTTTATTTTCCCAAAAGTGGTTTTTTTAACTATATATTAAGATTTTTAATTGATTTTTAACCAGATTTGGGAGATTTAGTCCATTTTTGGAGGATCTTGGGCCCTTTTTGAGACCGGATCTTGGGGGAAAGTTGGGAGTTTGTTAGCCACTTCAATCCTATATAAAGAATAGGTTCTTGAAGCCATGAAAGGAGGTTCAAAATAGGGAAATGTTGAATATTTGCAAAGCCAAAGCCATTTTTTATGCAGGGAATCCTTTGATGAGAGCGACTTTGCGGGCCATTTATGGGAGATTCGTTCATCTTTTTTCAGTGTCGTCAGTTGTGATAGGTTCTTGAGATCTAGAAGAACACAACCAGATTAGTTTGTAATCCATTTGGCACTGTTATGATGTACGTGTGAAGCTTTGAATAGAAATAGGAAAGCCTCACCCACTGAGACAAAGGCTTGAAGATGTAGGCGATATTGACGAACTTTGTTAACAATCTTGTTGTTATGGTTTGTTGTTTATTCATGCTTATTTATAGATCTGTATATTTATTTATGGATGCCATGTTTCATCTATAATTCTTCCTCTTTCATGAGTTTCCTAAATGGTTAATGAACTCATGTTTTAAAACTCAACCATAGTCTTTAAAAGATCTTTTCGGATCAAGTGGTATCAGAGCTAGTTGACGACTGGTTTTTGAGTTTGCATGATTACCATGGAAAATATGAATCGTGGTGAAGTTGAGCTTGTTCAAGAGAAACCTGATATTGGATCGAGAAAGAGAACGTCTCAAAGTGAGAAGATGGCATCAGAAGAAGGACCTTCTCACGAGGAGAAAGAGTTTCGAAAGACTTTCTTCGCCATGTCGGAGATGATGAAGGTTCTATCTGAGGATTACTTGGAACATAAGAGACCGATTCTAGGTGAAATATCAAAGGCCAAAAATGAAGAAGGAGAGGATCCTCCTCAAACTCCTCCTTCACCTCCTTCTTCTCCATCAACTTCTTTTTCTTCAAGTTCAAGTTCCAAATCCACTGCAAGAAAACATGTCCACAAACATAAACATGAGATGCTTTTACTTAAAATTGATGTGAAATTTGAATTACCCATGTATGATGGTGAAGTCAATGTAGAGAGGCTTGATAACTGGGTGAGACAAATGGAGGTTTATTGCAGTGTGCAACAAATCAAGGATGAGGCAACTCAAATCAAGTTGGCATCGCTTCATCTTGCAGGCACAACACTCATCTCGTGGAAAAACAAGTTGAAAAATGGCACACAACAAGTGGGTAATGTATTTCCATCATGACAAGTTTTTGTTTCTACACTTAGAAAGAAATTCTATTCTTTGGGTTATAAAGAGAAGGATTTAATTGAATGGCAAGTTCTTAAACTAAGAAAATGACAAACAATGCAAGAATACACAGATGACTTTCGTAAAATGGTATTGATGTTAGATATTCCTTTACATACCCAAGAAACTCTTATGAAGTATATAGGAGGTTTACCTGCACATATTCGAAACACTGTATTTATGTTTGGACCTACTAATCTTGATGAGTTTTATGTTCAAGAAACATACGTTGAAGCAAGGAAAACAAGAGTTGGTGTATCAGGGGAATCGTCTTCAAGAAAAGGGGACAAAAGGAAGTGGAATGGCAAGAAGGGAAGAGAATCCCTCTTGCAAGCATTGCCAGAAAGAAGGGCATGATGAGGACCATTGTTGGAAATTTCATCCCGAGAAGAGACCAAAGTGGTTCAAAGAAAGGAAAGGGAGGAAAACAGTTGCAGCAACAACACGACCAACAAACTTGGGATCAAATTCGGGTGATGAATAAAAAATTTCAATGGTTGGTTTGGCAGGTAAAATTGGTGATGGATTTTATTCTAGAAGTAAATTGTTTCACTTAAGGGTCATAATGAGGCATACTAAGGTCAATAGATTGATATATAGTGGATCTCAATCTAACTTGATTTCAGAGGAAGTGGTTAAACAATTGGGATTAAACACTCAGATGCATCATAAGCCTTACTCACTTAAATGGATAAGCAACAATCATAAATTTCACATAAAAAAAGCAATGCACATTGAAGTTTGCAATTTCATCTAAGTTTTTGGATGAGGTAACATGTGATGTGGTGCCACTCAATGAATGTGGAATGGTCTTAGGAAGTCCTTATTTGTATGATCGCAAAGCAATCTTATACAGGGAACACAATCAATATCACTTAATCAAAGAAGGCAATGAATATGTGGTACATGTTCATCATTTAAAAGAAGATCAATCTCTTCAAACAATGGAACAAACAAGAAATGCATCTCATCCAAGAAACACACCTATAATTGTCTCAAATCAAGTAATTGATCTTAAGAAAGAACATGAGATGATTGTAGAATGGAAGATCAATCACACTTTGCTTCAATATAAGCTAATGTCGTGCAAGTATTACAAAAATATTCTCTTGCAGTCATATTTCTGATGTTATCATTAGTAATGTTGTCAACATGGATGATAGTGGCTTCAGTAAGATGTGACAAAGTACAAATGGCTAACAATATGTTGTCAGTTATCATGATTGTTTTACAGTTGATCTTGATGAGAAATGTGCATAGGAAAAAGTTTAAAGACAGAGAAAAAGTGGGATGACCTATCCCACAATTGATGACTGGTTAGTATCCTTTTGGAGGACCAAAAGGTCTTTAGTGGGGAGGCATGATCCATAATGGATCTAGGAACCAAAATGGGTCCAGGAAGGCCTAAAAATCAAAGTGCTCAGAATGGCTTCAAAACGTACGTGTGTGTAGTCCTCGTAGATACGAACCCAACGCATCTTGAATGAGATCAAAAGGACATCATATGCGAAATATATCGCGGTCTGTTCATTTTTCCAAACATGAAAAATTTGATGACTGTGAGTCTGTACAGTGCTGACGTGGAAGTTGACAGTACCGGCCGTACAAATGTATAGTGACGTGGTAGGTATAGTGGCATGCTTACTGGGCTGACAGGTGGACGATTCATATTGTGACATGTGGCACCACTGCAAGGGTGACATGTGGCACGGGATGATGTGGCAAGGTCCGTACATACACATGGAAGCTGGCTGAAGTGGCAGGTGCGCTGACTAGGCAGGTGTTGATGTGTGTGAATCATGTCATGACACGTATCATAACTTTGGGCGAATGGGATGGTGCCATGTGGCCCAGTCTTGGGCTTCCATGTGGCACCTCGTCATTGTTCATCTTGTATGAAAAAAGTTCAAGACTCTCGGGGAGTCGAACCCGTGAGCTCCGGTCTGGGTCGACATGTTTTTGCAGGGTCGGGCTACCAACCCACCCGCATTGTTTCTTAATCTCTATGGTGCAAAACTAATATTTAAATTAAAAGATGGTGTAATTCGGCGGAGTAAAGGCCCCAACCCCTGACGTGTCGCATACGACCTATACCAATATGACCCTGCACTTATTACCGTTTGGCATGGAGTTGTTGGTTCAGACCTGGCGCATATGACCACTCTATTATACGGTTGGCATGGATGTATGAATGGCCCCCGGTGGACTGGGCTAGCCCACCAACCAAGGACATGGCGAGGCCCTTAAAAGCATGGGCTACAATGGAATATAGAGCGCGCAAATGCGTTGGCCCGCGACCATATGGCCATGCAACATATGACCAGGACCCATAAACGGAGGGGCCAGTGCGAAAGCACCTACCATGGCCACATGGAGGGCACCCACATGACCAAGAGCCCGAGGATCAGGGACTGCGCCCTTTATTTTCCCAAAATTGGTTTTTTTGACTATATATTAATATTTTTAATTGATTTTTAACCAGTTTTGGGAGATTTAGTCCATTTTTGGAGGATCTTGGGCCCTTTTTCAGGCCATATCTTGGGGTGAAGTTGGGAGTTTTTTACCCACTTCAAGTCTATATAAACCAGAGGTTCTTGAAGCCATGAAAGGAGGTTCAGAACAGGGAAATGCTGAAGATTTGCAAAGCCAAAGCCATTTTTTATGTAGGGAAGCCATTAAGGAGAGCAACTTTGTGGGCCATTTCTGGGAGCTTTGTTCATCCGTTTTTAGTGGCATCAGTTGTGACTGGTTCTTGATATCTAACATAACATATCCAGATCAGTTTGTAAGCCATTTGGCACTGTTATGATGTACTTTTGAAGCTTTGAATAGAAATAAGAAAGCGTCACCCACTGAGACAAAGGCCCGAAGACGTAGGTGAGATTACCAAACTCTGTTAACAATCTTTTTGTTATGGTTTGTTGTTTCTTCATGTTTATTTCAAAATCTGTATATTTCTTTATGGCTTCCATGTTTCACTTATAATTCTTCCTCTTTCATCAGTTTCCTAAATGGTTAATGAACTCATGTTTTAAAATTGAAACACAGTATTTAAAAGATCTTTTGAGATTAGTGAGTAAGTAGGAAATTTGATGCAAGAGACAAGCCCTAATTGCATGGGAGTTTGAATCTCAAAATCCCAACTGTATTTTTGATCATATCCAGATAATGGAGGCAAGCAATAATCTCCCAAGCTTAGCTGCAACGAAGTTGGAGGGAAATAGGTAGGCAACTTCCTAGGAATCAGGGATTTGATTAATACAATTGTTTAGAGCTGTTCCAACTATTTATATGGCTCGGTATGAAAGAGATGGGGTCCCTGATATTTTTTGAGGTTATGAGCTAGCTCGAATTGTTAGTTCAGAACATAGTTTAATTACTGCCATTATCTATGTAATTTTTGTAGATTGTTGAATAAGAGTTGTAGTGTAGTTTTTTTTAAGAAGAGCTTGATAGGGTTCTAGACCTCCCTTGGGTAGTGTTCATTGAAGGGGAGATTAGAACAAAGCCTCCTTAGTTTACTTTGGTATTTCTATTGGACAGTTTACTTGCATTGTTGTTAAGCTAGTTGACATGCATTTCTCACTTTATTTTTGTTTAGTTAGAATACTTGTATTAAAGTTTATTCAATTATTTTATTATACTTATTTTTAGTTAGTTTATCTATATGTCTATTCATTTCAACATTGCCATACTTTTGTGTAGTATACTAGCTTACAATCTAATTTCATATTTTTTTTATATTTCTTTTAACTACATTAGTCAACTATATGGTTGTGAGTTTTGCAATTCTTTATGACTATTATCATTGCTACTTTGTTCAATTTCACCTTGTGAATGTATAGACAACAAACCTAGCTTCACCTACATTCATCATCTCATTGGGTAATGGTATCAACCCCATCTAGCTTCCAACAAATTGCAAGAAGAGATGACAATATGAACCGTCCCTTTAAGATACTAAATGGAATTGGGTAGTTTCTTTTCAACAAGTCATAGTTGGTTACTTGTTTTGCTACAACATCATAATTTAAGACATTCAGGGCTTTAGCATACTTAATTTATACATATTTTGTACATATATCACACAACATATTTGAAGTTTGTACGACACCTTAGTTGATAAAGTGAGCTAGGGAGTTTAGTATTTTATTTCTATAATTCTATAGTTGGACACTTAAATGCTTGTAATTTAATTTTTCCTATTTAGGGTTTGATGATCTGTAAAGCAAATAGATTCCCTTGGCAGGAGATAATGCCTATACTTCTTTAATTCTTGGACAATGGCATAGATTTCTTGGTCATAAATGAAATACTTCTTTTACGTTTCATTCAACTTCTCACCGAAGAAAGGAAGATGCCTTTCTTCACGATTCACAACTGCTCCAATAGCTAAACCACTAATATTACAATGAACTTGAAATACTTCATTAAAATTAGGAAAAGACAACACTAGTTTTTCAATGAACTTACCTTTTGACAATTCAAAACTCTTTTGGGTGGCTATGTCTACTAAAAATTTCCCTTCTTCGTACATTCAATCAAGTCATTTTTTTTTTGGTTGGGGAAAAGCACTAATAAATGTTGCAGAAAAAACCCATCCTATGCACTCACCTCCTACATCTAGGCCAAGTCAACCTCCTATGCACTGACCTCCTACATCTAGGCCAAGTCAACATCCTATGTGACCTCCTACATCTAGGCCACGTCAACACGCCTAGCGGTGTGCACCACCCTAAGAATGCGGTGTACAACACACCCTAGGGTTCCAAATAGGCAACAC
>JZKD02S1610589.1:292543-315385 GCA_000966675.3 Picea glauca
TTATAGAGCTAATCATTGAAGTGGAGTTCTTGAAAACCCAGGAGAATGAGTATAATGCTACTCTGGTTTGCATGGAAGACGAAAGGCATGCTTTGAACGCTGAGTCTTCAAGCAACGAAGAGAGGTTACAGTCTTTGCTTACCAAAATTGCAACTAACGAATATGAAATTAACAGCCTTCGGAGCCAGGTGAATGAAGGACTAAAACAACGCTTAGATTTAATTGATGAGCACATTGTAACAGAGCGTTCTCTTCAACAACGGAATGAAATCCTACAAGAGGAGGTGGACAGTACTAAGGGTTTGCTACAAACACAAAATCAGAGAGTTCAAGAGTTGGAGACTGCTCTCAACGAGGATATTCAATCCAAAGAACGCCAACTGGTGCTGGTGCTAGAAAATGGAAAATCAAAACCAAATGGTTTCATAGGAACTGGAAAGCCAAAGCCAAATGGTTTGCTACAAAATGGAAAACCAAACCATTCGCATCAAAGTGAAAATGGTAATGGTGTTACTGAAAAAGCAAAACAAAAATGTGATGGTGGTATTGAAGAGCGAACAACAAACGGATTGCTCGAAAAGGGAACACCACGAACACCTGAAAAACGAATATCAACAAAGTCGGTGGCTGAAAACCGAACATCATCAAAACTTGTCCATGAAAAACAAACACCAAACAAGTCAAACAAGGTACCTGGAAACCGAACACCATCGAAGCTAGTGCCTGAAAAACAAACACCAAACAAGGAGCCGGGAAAACGAACACCATCGAAGCTTGTGCCCGGAAAACAAACACCAAGCAAGGTGCCGGGAAAACTAACACCATCTAAGCTTGTGCCTGAAAAACAAACACCAAACAAGGTGCCGGGAAAACAAACACCAAACAAGGTGCCTGGAAAACGAACACCATCAAAGCTCGTGCCTGAAAAGCCATGGCGGAAAACGAACACCATCAAAGCTCGTGCCTGAAAAGCCATGGCGGTGAAGAGGGCTGTATAGGCATAACCCATTCTTCAATTTTTTTTCCAGAGCTGGTATTTTTGTGATCAGGCTCAATATTAAAGTTCACTCTCTACAGTATAATGTAGATATTAAAGTTCACTCTCTACAGTATAATGTAGAGGTAGTGCATTTTGTCATAGTACTTTGTTTTCTTAAGAATCATTGTGTTTCAACACTTTTTTTCTATCATAAGCAGAGGTCAATTTGTCTTAAAACATTTAGTGATGTTTGTTACCATAGTATGAGGAATGGCTAGATTTATCATTAAATGAATTTATGAGGATTTATGATGGTTAGAGGAATCATAGTTTTTGTTTTTTATTAAAAAATTAAATGTATCATATAACTTAATCATTATAAACATTGAATATCTATATTATAAACTATTAACATTTCAATGGTGGGATGAGGAAAATGTGTAATTCCTTTCATGTTTAACATGGAGTTGACACGTGGCGCTTGTACATGGGCACACATATACATATCTTAAAAAATTGTTTATATCCATTTTAAATCATGCTATATCATGCAATTAGAGGCATCAAATCCCTTAAGGTGCAAAATAGATCACGAGCTAAGATGGAGAATAGTATAAGGAAAATAATTTTGGGGAAAGTTTCTGACACTATTGGGCTTTGAGTGAATTATGCTTGAACAATTGTAGATGGAGAAACACCTGGCCCCATTCAAAAAATAGACATTCATAACGACCTTGATCTTCCTATTTCTTCATGCAGTTTTGAGCCAAGACCAAATTTTCTTTGAGATTATGGAGAATGGTCATGTGGACTGTAACATTAAGTTCAACCTCTAGAAAATTGGAGACACCCAACATGTATGGGGGAACTGATGGTGGCTTCTATCCATAGATTGTTTTAAAAGGAGTCATGCAAGTGGCAATATTATAAGAGGTGTTGTACCACCATTCAAAGAGGGGTAAACAATGAACCCACTGATGTTGTGTGTCATATGAAAAACACCTCAAATGTGTTTCCAAACACTTGTTGACCACTTCCATTTGTCCATCAGTTTGGGGATGATATGATGTGTTGAGATTCAATTAGGTTCCCTAGAGCCTAAATAATTCTTGCCAAAAATTGTTGGTAAAAGTGGGATCACGGTAAAAAATAATAGAATGAGGCATGCCATGGAGTTTGAAGATATTATCCATACAAATTTGAGCCACTATGGATGTTGTGAATGGGTGTTGAAGAGTACATAAATGAGAATATTTGGAAAGACAATCCACGACCAACGTGATGACCATGACTACCGACATTCAATAAAAAATTTCATTCCTGCGATGTTTATTTCATGCCAGATTTATGTTCAATAACTCACCTTCCAAGCCTCTTAATTCAAGAGAAATACCATGTATTTATTCCTCAATATCTTGATTTTTCACGGAATAATCAACTAGCCAATTGTTTCTTTCATCTTCATTATCTTCGAGTATGCCATAAATTTTTTTAATTGATAACCCTTTAAATATCTCAACTTGTTCATCAAATTGTTTCTTTGTTAGAAACATTGAGTTGATAATTAATTTAGGGTCTTGTACTTCGTTAGTACCTCCTACTAGGTCTATCTCCATGAGTCTCTTAAACAATTCTTCTCTTTTGAAGGTAAGTGTTGGATCTGGGAGCTTCAACATCTTGCGAAAAAATTGCGGTGAAAGGGAAATGGGGGAACAATCTTGGAGTTGTATAATTCTCTGGCTCGACAAGTACTTCTCAACACACCATGCAACAAGTTCTTTACAGTTGAATACCTCAGGAACACACCCTGTGCGGGCAATTTTGGATGTCCATATTACGTCTTTTTGTGTAGGAGGATATGGGTAATATGAATATGCTCTGGACCACTGAAAGTTCTTGTCTTCATGACAAAAAATATTCAAATTATATCCACAAAATTGTTGTCTAGTTGTTGCTCCCATAGGTTGACGAGAGTATTATTTTAGATAGATAATAACTTGAGATGATTTTTTTGGAGAGATGAAAATAATATAATCCTTGGAAAATAGTGCTTTAATGCAATTTAATCAGAAATATCCTCGAGCCCTTAGATATTAATGACGATATTTTCAGAGCTTGCATGATCAATTATTATAATTAAACCATAATTAATGAATATTGGGAAAAGAACAAATATGGCAGGGATGAACTGGAACAATTTTGAATATGGAGTTTTTCATGAACCCACCAACCCCTAGTTGTGGATGATAAAAAATAAGTCAAGTGTAGAACAACGGCCGGTCGGACTTGCATGTAGGAGAAATAAAATGATTTTAGGGAGTCAAGACCCGCGACAAGTCTAATGGTTCAAATGAGGATCACAAAAATTTAGGTGCAAAGTGGAGATCACAGAACCTAGAGAATGAAAGTTCGATCCCGTGAACCCATGATTGTGAAAAAAAAGTCTAAGTTTAATATAGAAAGGCAGTGGGACGAACTTGTGGCATAGGAAAATGGATGGGGATGAAGACCCTTGAATCCTCCTACCGGGGAACCCGTTGATTTTTGAAATGCAACTAAGTATGGTAACTAGAAAGGGATAGAAGAAGGGAAGAACGAAAAAGGGAAACAAGAGAAAGTATATAAGAGGGAAAATAAATGGAAAAAAAAGAAGTTGGGAAAATAGAAAAGGAAAGGAAAATTTGGAAGCAGGAATTGATCTCAACAACTGGCTCCAACTATGGGATGATAACCCCCTGTGGGTTTTCAAGAATGGAGAATCTCAAGATCAATTACCTTCTCCATTGGCTATGGAGTCATCTTCAAAATACAATCTTGCAATTCTTCTTCTTTCGTAGAGTTATCTTCAAAAACTTTGACTAGAGAAATACACTATGTACATTCATGATCTACCTACCCTAACTTACTTGAAATAAAGAGGAACCTTATGTATAGGTAGATTTCCAATGGAGCCATTCAAGCATTGATATGACTTGCGGATTGAACTCCAAAATTATGAGATATGTTGGGACTTGTACCAATGAGCTAGGGGAACTCTCAACATTTACTAGAGAAAACTTATACCAGGTATGGTGAATATTTGATTGCATTGTTTGGACAACAATGCTATGGAACCATAAATCAATAAAAACAATTATTGTCTAAGGAGTTTTTGACATAATCATGCATTCATCATTTTCTTTACTTACAACCATTTCCAAGGTTCTTGATTCATTAAAAAACTCTTGAAAAGATTCTTCTTTCTTGTAAGGGTGATCTTGTTCATCATTCTTCTCAAGATTCATTTTTTCCATCACTTCTTCTTACTGCAAGTTCTCTTGTGATGTTTCATCATCTATCACAAGGATGGAATATTCTTGTGCATTTGGTTGAGGCTCCTCAATTTCATTTTCAAATTTGTTGCTTGAAATGTCTTCATATGGAGTATATAGGATATTGAAAGTTTCTTCTTTTTCCACATTGAAGATTCTTGTTTCATTGGCGATGTCTTGGCAATGTTCTTCTTATATGCAATGGTTATCTTCTTTGTTCTCAAAATTGTTTTCTTCCACCAATTCTTATTTATTTTCGCTGAATTCATCTTGCATATTTGGTGGAGACTCTTTAATTTATTCCTCATATGGAATATATGAGATGTTGATATCCTTTTCATGGTCTTTGGTATTCTTTCCTTCATTCTCAGCAACAAGATTTGATTAAGAAAAGTCTTGTAATGTTTCATGATATTCTTCTTCTGAATCATTCATTTCATCTTTTTGTGTCCATGTGGGAGAGGGCGGGTGGGAAACAACATTTAAAAAATCAGAAAAAACATATGAATGCACCTTTGGGATGAACGTTTTACAAATGAATCTTCTAACACATCCGAGCTAGTAATGGAGTTAGGAATTAATGAACTATACCATTCAAGAGCATCCTCTCGTAGAGTTTGTAGGAATAATATACATGTAACATTGTCTTCAGTGAGGTTGAAATCATAACATGTACCTTTAAAATTAATCAAGTGTTTATTTTCATTTTTTGAAGCATTCCCAAAGAATGTGGAAAAAATTTCAATAGGAAAATTGGGCATTTGAAAATCTATTTCTAGTAGATTTAAAGGGGTATTATGAAATCTCCTCCTTCTTTGAGTATTTCTCCCTTTTACAGAGTCTTGCAAAGCCATTGATGGGTTTGATGAAGAATATAAAGAAACATTATGACATGAATGAAACCCTTCATTTTGAATTTTTTTAATGGAGTTTTCAGGGAGTTCATTCTCCCGAATCTTTGGCGCTTCTTGTTTCTTTTTGAAATTACAAAAAGGGCGAGCCATGCTTAAAAAAAGAAACAATTTTCTTGAATCTTCTTCTCGAAACTTTGAGCCATGGATATTTATGGTTCCTCAAATATATTGAAAATAAATTGTTCTTGAGTGGAGTCGCCAAAAATATTTACGCTTGAATCTATTAGGAATGAAACGGTAACATCACAGGGATACAAATCCCCCTTCATTTTTGT
The DNA here is from genome assembly GCA_000966675.3 of Picea glauca. Taxonomy (NCBI): domain Eukaryota; kingdom Viridiplantae; phylum Streptophyta; class Pinopsida; order Pinales; family Pinaceae; genus Picea; species Picea glauca. The sequence continues at coordinate 298,023 of JZKD02S1610589.1, forward strand.
AGAGGTTGTTCGCCTCTTTTATTTTAAGACTTTGTTCAGACTCTAGATTTTTAGAATATGGGACTTAATATTTTCAGAAAAAATATTAATTCCCATATTTGAGGATATCCTTTGAACGAGTATGGGTACCTTTTGGGATCCCACAAACCATTGTCTCAGATCGGGACAGTCAGTTCCTCATCACATTCTGGTCAAGCCTCTGGTCACTGTTGGATACAAGGCTCACCAAATCCACTACCTTCCACCCCCAGACAGATGGACAAACTAAGGTCATCAATCGGATGATCCCACATATCCTATGCATTTACAATTCCAAGCACCCCCGCACATGGGATGAGAGTCTTCCTTATGTCCAACATATATACAACTGAGCCCTTCATATCTCAACTAGCCACAACCCCTTTCAGGGAGGGTTGGGATTCCAACCATTGGCACCCATAGATATTTCACTACCCTTGGCAACCACCTTGGCTGAATCATCCCCTGCTCCACTAGAAGCTAAAAAAGCCACCCGGTTAATTGAGAAGATCCAACACATCCGCCAACAGGTTCATGATATTTTACAGAAGTCCAATTACAAGTACAAGCAGCGCCATGATCAACATCGGGTATCACATAAGTTTCAAGTGGGTGACAAAGTTTGGTTGCACTTGCAGAAATAATGCCTGACAAGACCCCATAAGAAGCTTCTCCCACTCTGTTATGGATTGTACACCATCACCAAGGTTGTGGGTGACAACGATTTTGAGCTCAACATTCCCCCTTTCCTTGGCCTGCACCCAATATTCAATGTGGCTCTCTTTCGTCCATAGTTCCCACCATTATTGGACACCTCTAAGATAACAGAGCAGTTGACACCAACATAGCTCAACCCTGAATGCATGAAACATGCATCCACTTATCATATTGTGGACTCACAGATCAAGGGCACTCGATAGCAAAGGATCCAACTTTATCGAGTTGTCGAAGCAAGGTAGCTCCTTCACCAAGGCAAGTGGCTCACTCGGGGCCAAATTCAACAGAAATTTCCTCATCTGATGGGGGAACTCAACGCAATGGAGACCATTTCTTCCTATGGGGGGATGATTGGCCAGATGGATTTCAGTGGCCTCCCACCTATTCCAACTGGTTCATTTTGGCAGTTTTCTAGTTTGGTAGTTTTTTCCTGGTTTTTGGGTCCCTGACTTCCAGGGTCATTTTGAGGCCCTAAACAACGTTTTTAGGGCTCTCCATAGTCAAATTGTAGGCATAGTTAGAGTCTCATGAAAAAATGTGTATTACTTGAATAGACCTTTCCAACAGGCCATCGTGCACCTAAAATAAAGATCGTATGAAAAAGTTACGACCCCGAAAAGTTGATGTACTAGCTTACCCCAATGAGGCCCACATGACTTTTGGCGCTTCATATCCTAGGGTTAGGTTTTTGTATGTCTAGTTTTTTGGCATTCATGCTTACTATAAAAAATGCCTTCAGAGCCTCATTGTAATGATATTTTGTCGAATGGGCACAATCATCACACATCTTCTCAGAGATAAGCCACCACCCTTCCAACAAGATTGTTTTCCTCTGCATTTTACAGTTTCATCTTATTTCCTTATTGAATAGAAAGCCAATTTTACTGCATCTATGTTATTTTGTGTTAAGAATATTTTAATAATCTATATTCATTTCGTTCTGCTCATAAAATCCAAATCACGCTTGATAGAACATAGAGATGGCCCAAATGGCACAGAAGCCCATCCTGAAGATGGAAATTAGTGACAATTGTGTTGGTGGCCAACATATGGTAGGTGGTGGAAAATTCAGGATCTGTCTCATATAGGTGGGGTCAGTCTGAGGTATTGTGGACGCAAGATTATAGTACCATGGTGAGTGTTGCAACTAGAGGTCGACTGAGGCAATCAATGACTTGGTTCGTACTACCGATATTATACATGATGTTGAGGTGGAACTTCTGCAAGTATGTGGGCCACTTCTGATGGCATTCATTCTGTAATTTTCCTTGTGTCTGCATAAAATACAACGACTATCTCCTTCTCGAGAATGTAATGCCTCCACTAGTGAAACAATTGCATAATGGAGTACATTTCTTTGTCATAATTAGGGTACTTACAGAAAGCATCTGATAGTGTCTCACTATGATAGGCCACAAGGTGGTCGTGTTGAGTGAGAACTGCACCCATAGCATAGCCTAAAGCATCTCTCTCAATCTCAAAGGGTTTTTGCAAGTCAGGTAATGAAATCACTAGGGATGAGCACAAGCGCTACTTCAAATCATCAACGCTTGTTGTTGGGTTAGGCCCCACACAAAATTTTCCTTACCACCACCACTGGTTACTTGGATGAGGGCCTATGAAATATGGAAAAATCCAAACATGAACCTGTGATATAAATTGGCAAGGCCTAAGAAGATATGAAGCTCATTGATTGTGGTTAGGGCTTTCCAATCAAGGATGAGCTGGATCTTGGTTGGATCCACATGCACACCATGCTCATCAACAATGTATGCTAGGTACTGGACCATGTCCATGCTGAAGGAGCATTTTTCCAAGTTGGCATATAATTGGTACTGTTGCAGACTGTGCAAAACCTGTTGGATATGATGCAAGTGTTCCACACAAGTCTTGTTGTAGATGAGTGTGTCATCTAGATACACCAATACAAAATAATTGGTGAAAGGACACAAGATATTTTCCATCATCCTCATGAAATTTTTTGGGGCATTTGTCAAGCCAAAGGGCATGACCAACCATTCAAAAAGATATTATTTTGACTTGAAGGAAGTCTTCCATACATCTTTCTACTCTATTGGGCCCTAATGGTAGCCATACTTCAGATCAATCTTACTGAAGTATTTGTCTCCCTTGAGCTGATCAAGGAGATCGTCGAGTTAGGGAACTAGGTATCGATTCTTGACTGTGATTTTATTTAGGGCCCAATAATCAATGCAGAGTCATGAGGTCTCATATTTCTTATGTAACAACATGATCAGGCTTCTACAAGGTGATGAGATGGATCAGATGTGCCCCTTGTAGAGAATTTATTGGATCTGATGCTTGATCTCCTCATTTTCTAACATGAGTGGAAATAGACTGTCCCATTGGGTAGTGATGCATCGGGGGTTAGATCGATGGAATGCTTGATTTGATAGTACAGAGGTACTCCAGTAGGTGAGGAACGATGTCTTTGTATTCTTCCATGACCTTATACACTTGATTTTGCTGCATGGAGAGGTTGAATGTGGAGGCTTTGGATTTGGCTGTGATATTTCGCTCCCTCTGAAAGAGAATAAAAAATAATACAAACTTCCTGGTCTAAGAGATGACCTCCTGCATTGCTTGGAAGAGATCAAGGAAATGGCACTAGGTGGGACTACCTTGGGTATCTTGTACAATTTCCTGTTCAAATTATTAATAACATTGCAAGGCCTAGACTCATAGACAACATGAAATTTCCATAAACAAGGTTGTCCGAAAATAACATCACAAAATTCAAGGGGAGAAACATCAAACAATACCTCATCTTTGAAGGGATTGATGCCATATTATAGGAGACATTGTTAGCTAACGTGAAGATCACTTCCTTGGCAGAGCCATCCGATGGTGTAGGGTTGCGGGTGTGGTGTTGTCGGAAGGGCCATACTCTTTAAGACCTCTACTGAGATGAGGTTCTTTTGGATACCACTATCAAGGATGAAGTGAAATAGGGTTCCTTTCACCCACATATATGAATGAAAGAGGTGCTCCCCTTCCTCTTTCTCATCAATTTCACTGGGATGGATCTTGGTGGTAGAAATGGTGGCACTGAGTTCCATGTCAATGATGCATCTCCCATTTTCTTGTTCTGACTCAGATTCATAACTCACATCTTATTCTAAGGATTTCACCTCAACCACCAATGACATCTTTGAGCGGAAATCAACAGTGTTATCCCAGGGGCTCTTATGGAAGTCACACCACTTCTTGGTATCTTTATTTTTGTTTGCATTGTCCTTCTTTGCTTGTGGATTAGACTGGTTGTCCTGAGGCTGTCCATATTTTCTCTTCTCTTTGTTATGTGGGTTGGGGATTCCCTTTCCTTTCTTCTGCTGTGAGGGGTTCCTAGACCCAAACTACTTTGTCTTTCGTTTAACCTTTTGCTCGATTTTGATGACATACTGATAGGCCACACCCAAGGATGAGATGTCCATAAATTCCATTACTTCTTGGATGTATCTATGAAGACCACCACGGTACTTGAGCACCAGATGTCTCTTAGAATATTTTATACTCATATTGGTGTGCAAGGTATGGAATATATTTGTGAACTATGGCACTGCTTGGTCCCTTTCCTATTGTAGTGTGGTCCATTTTGTATACAGGTCATCATAACTTCCAATAGGGTAGTATTGTTCCTTAATAACATCCGTGAAGGAATCCCAGGTGAGTGGGACTGTAAATAAGGAGGGTTCCTCTATTGCCTTTTTCTCACATAAAGTTTCCCACCAATATTTGACATGGGGGACGAATTTGAGGAGTGAAAAAGTAATCTTTTATCTATTCGAAAAGTTATGGATAGAAAAATACCTTTCAAGCAGATTCAACAATTTGTTTACAACATCTGCATCTATATGAACTTCAAATATAGGAATATCAAAGTTGATATGTACCTTTAAGGGGGTGACACCTCCGCTCGAGGAATATGCATCACTTGTTGGTAGTTGTCGAAGGATTTGTGATAATTTATCCATCATCTCGTTACATTGTTGTGCGAGGTATTCCTCGAGAAACAGTTTGAAAGGATCTCTTGTCCCATTGTCTTTATTTTCTCCCGCCATGGAAGGTCGCTTGGGCATACGAGATATTTTTTCCTCAATAGAAACAAGATCGAGACCGAGCTCTTTGTACTCTAACCTCGTCGAGGACATGCATTAAGAATCACCAGGAGCAAACTGATCTGATACCACTAGTCCAGATTTTATGAGCAGAATGAAATGAACACAAATTATTATTATTATTAAGATAGATACAAAAGGATAAATAACAGAGATACAATAAAATTGGCTTCTATTCAATAAAGAAATATGCTTAACTGTAAAATGCAAACTAAAAACAAGCTTGCTTGAATGGTGGCAACTTATCTTTGAGAAGAGATGTGATGACTGCGTTCATTTGAAAGAAGAATATGAGTAAAATGAGGCTCTAGAAGCAGTTTTACAATAAAAATGAATGCCAAAACCTTAACATTTCAAAATCCCAACCCTAGGAGATGAAGCACCAAAAGTCATGCGGGCCCCATTGGGGTAAGTTAGTACATCAACTTCCCAGGGTCATAACGTTTTCATACGATATTCGTTTGGGGCACATGATAGCCTGTTGGAAATATATTGACGAGTAGTTTCATTTCACAGGCTCGATAATTCATTTGTGAATCAGTAAGGTTCCCAATCATGTAAAATCTTTGTTTAGGCCCTCAAAATGGCCCCAAAAGTTTAGGACCCGAAAAACTACTAAAAATAGTAAATTTCCAAAAAAAAAAATTAATCCAATTAGAATAGGTGGGTGGCCACTGATATCCTCCTAGATCATTGACACTCCTACTGTTCCCGATACTTCATACCGTATATTTACCCACAAGAGGGTATGCTTCCACTAACTCCTTCCATATAATCGAATTGGTTTTAGATGACTTTCTAGGGGTGTGAAACTAATCTTGAAAGGATAAGACATCCATATATATGGATTTGTTTTATCCTACCCCATAGAGATGAGTTGAGGGTAAGTCTCTAAATATATTTTCCAGTTAACGTTATGATGAACATGTAAGGATTTTTTATTCCCTATCCCCCACATATTTTGGGTCTAGCTAAAGTAGACCATTTGAATAGTGGAATTCCATCCTTGTCTCAGCTTCCATACCAAAGGAATTTAAAACATGATTTCCAATTTTTTTTTAAGATACCTTTCGTTACTTTGGAAATTGAGGTCCAATAGACAGGTATGCTTTGTAAAAATGATTTGAGGAGTACAATCCTTCCACATATTGAAAACCATATGTTGACCCATAGGGATATGTGTGCTTTGATCTTCTTGAGAATCCTTAACTAGTCCTTAGTCACATAATCATTGGGCTTTAGCTGAAACCCCAAGTATTTGAATCCTTCTTTTAAAATTTTATGTCAAAAAGGGAGGGCACTTTTCAACAATGGACAAAGGTCTTGCCTAGGGAAAGAATAGTGGATGCAAGAATTTGGATTGTTGATTTCCATCCCTCTTTCTCTGCAGAACAGTTCCATGATTTGGAAAATACAAATGAATTCTTGTGATTCTCCTACACCAAATAGTATCATGTCATCAACAAAATGAAGATGAGAAATATATTCAGCAGGAGTACCTTTGAGACCTTTCATTTCATTACAGTTTTTAGCATTTTTCATAAGTTTACTCAACCCTTCCACTACTAGGAGAAATAGGAAGAGTGACAGAGGGAAACCTTTCTTAAGCCCCCTAGAGGCTCTAAAGAAGGAAGAGGGTGAACCATTGATGAGGAATGTAAATGAGGTGAATTGAACACATCCGAGGATCCAATTGATGGTGGCTAAATTCATCCCCATTTTAACCAATATCAATCATATAAAGGTCCAACTAAATTTATTATAATCTTTTGACGGATCGAGTTTCAACAAAACCGATGGAATTATGGATGTTGTGATGGAGTGCATTGTTGGTGCAATTTTATGTATAATATATAACAAAACATAAATTATCGACATAATTTATAATCAATAGAGTTGATACACTATATGTTCCGACAATAGGTGATGTATCTATGTCTAATGAGTATAGTGAAAATCAAGAACACTTTCAAAATGCACACTTTGATTTATAACTTAATCTATGTTTTTCACACTTTGCAAAAATCAAAGAACATAATTAAAAGAAAAGGCTCTAACTAACATGCACTCCAAAGACTCTTTTACATGTAACAACACTATCCATTTACTGGTTCATGAAGGTGGAAGATGGATTTTGAACTCATTCCCTATCACAATTCCATTCAATAATAACTTGCAATCAATTCTTATCTAGTTATGCACACTCTTCAAATCAATGATATTATGAAAGGGAATCAATGAAATATAACAACTCTGAAAAGATATTTTGTTCCTACATAGGAGACAGAGGTTTATTTAGATGTTCCATTTGTTGTCTCATGTAATGTGAAATATGGAATCTCAAACCGATCCTATATTTCCACACATCGTAAGATAGAAGCTAAGTTTCAGTACAAATATATACATAATTATTTTGACATTAAATTGTCAACCGAGGCTCGTAATCTTAGAGGTACCAACACTGTATTTGCATGATTGAAGCCTAATATAACCTAATCTAAAGTCAACAACACATTTAAATGCAATAAACAAAACAAGAAAATGGAGATAGTTCAATACCTAGGGAAGAAGCCAATTATGGGGAGGACATATCTTACGAGTTAAGCCTTAAATCTATCTGTTTGTAATTGAAGCTATATTAAAGCATAAGAAATTGAAGTACGAGAATTCAAAGTGCAGAAAGTAAAACTAAGATAAACTAAACTAAACTATCTTAAAGAAAACAAATTTACAACTAATTATTCCTATATTGAAAACCCATCCCTTGCATGAAACAAAATAAAATATATTAATAGTGACAAAAGTTAAAATATAAAATACAAAATTTACTATTTACTAAGAACTTCACCATTGAGAAAACATAAATGTTCGAGCAAACATACTTTTAACCAATCTCAATTCTTCAAGCCAATTATCAAATAAATTTTACAATGGGAATTTTTATAGTGTAATGTTCAATCACATAACATTCTAACAAAGAAAATGAATCAAAGGAACCATATACATCAGAATTATTCGACAGTGTTGAGCTTGATCAATCTATGCTTACAAAATATTCACAATTTTAATAATTTATAAACAACATTTTAGCAGCATGCATAGTCCAGATTTCTTTCACACAGAACAATTTACAACTAATTTACAAACAACGATTTGGCATCATAAAGATATGCACAATTCGATTTTTTTCACCAGCAACCTACAAACTGAGAATTTAAAATGAAAATGTTAGCAACTTAAAAACAACATTTTAGCAACACACACACACCCACACACAGACACATAGACATATATATAATTCATTTCATAAACAATCTACAACTGATAATTTAAAACAACAGGTACATAGGGTAGCTTATCTACAAGTGAAAAATATGGAAATGAACACTGAACACAACACACTGAAACACACAGGCTACTGGTGCCCCCCCCAAGTAGTTGTGGCATTTTTTAATTCATAGAATAATCACAGGATAGGAATGCATCGAACCAAAAACATATTATATTATAATTACGAGTTCAAAACAATAATGACAATATCAAGGATTTTGAGAAGAGCATCTATCCTCGGTGTTTTTTCTAGCCAGCTATATATTGGTTTACATCATAGCCAAGAGTTTTGACCACTGAAAGGGTTAACACTCCTCAAAATAGTAAAATTGTTAATTATAGGCATCTTTGTTACAACAACCTGAGCGTCCATGGCCACAAATATGGGGGTTGGTTTAACCATCTAAACTGAAATGAAATTGGATCCATAGCAAGAGGGTTCCAATGTGCAAGAAACCCATGTTTTGTATTTTCCCGAAGAAGCCCACGGATATGATAACCAACGATTATGTTGCACTCTGAGTATCGGATCAAGTGCTAGAATATTCATTCGTGAAAGTACCAGAACATGTGTCGGAATGAGTGATGGAATGTCAAATTCGAGTTGATTGTGATTAAATACTCCAATGAAACTTGCATTGAGTTCTGAAAAACACGATCTATTGGATGGAACAATCTCCCTTCATTTTTTTTTGTACAATCGTCCACCTATCAAAAAGAACAATGATTATTAAATTGATATTTCAATGATGTAAATGTATATAGTGAATGCATCCCCCAAGATATCCATTTCTTAGTTGTTTGGTGGGTTTTATAGCTATATAAAACAAGATGTTCATAACACTAAGTTTATCATCTACAAATTAGTTAAAACGATGTAAAATACATTAAAAAGTATAAACTCACATCATTTATTTTTAATGCTTCTAATTAATATATTTTAAATAAATGGTATGCTTTAAAGGGTGAAGGGAATTGATTATGGTGAAATATGATGATAAAATAATGAAATGAAGTCAAAGAAAGGAGGTATTTTAGGAGCTGCTAGCGGGAAAATCCACCCTTTAACTACACTAGGTTTTAAGATGTAGACAGAGCGAATGATTGTCTAAAAGTCAATCTATTTTCTACTCTACCCCAAACATACCAAAATAGATAGAAAGAAAGCAATAAGAGAGAATATCAGTAATTGTACCTTTTATCCCACATCTGGTGATGATCTCCTCAAGATCTGTAGTTCCAATGACTACACGTATCCTCCCAAGGCTGACCTACATCCAAAAATAGGAAAAGAAGGACTAAAAGTATGCTATTATATTCATGAATTAGGGTTAGATATCAAATGCTAAGTATAAATCAAATAAAATACACAAACCATCATCATTTGGGACAAGGAAAAGAGATTATTTTATTCATCAAACAAAGAATCAAACTTACAATCTGTGTCAGCCACCATTCCGCGAACCTGGTCCGGGCTCCTCTTTACAATGCTCCAAGTGCACCTTCAATAGGCCTCTTTTCTCAATTTTTTGATTTTTAGAAATAATAGGTGTGCTCGTTTAACCATATACAATATAGCAATATCGTCACCCAACCATAGGCCAAAGCCACCCCTGAGCACCTTAACCTTGACAGAGAATAATTCTGGAAGAAAACCCTAGGTTATATAGCCAATTAAGGTAGTGTACCTCTCTCCAGAGCTAGCACACAAGGCAGAAATTCCAAACCATAACCAATAGAAATTCCAAGCCTAAACCGAGAATACATGTTGCAATAGCTTCAACTGCAGCTACTCTCTAGAATTGCGCACTTACCCTGTTACTGTAGTGCACACTCTTACATTTCTTCAGTTTCACGTTGTGTGTGTCAAATGAGATCTAGCGACCTTTATTTATACTTTTTCTCCTTAGATGTCTGGGTCAACTTCTCATTCTTGAGGCTAAACACTGAATATTAAATATTTCCTTTGGTGGACTTGTCTTCTAGTGTTATGTCCAATGTTTTAGGGTTTCTTATTTCTTCCCAGAATATTCTATTCTCGTCAGGTTTACATGTGGAGTTTAATACCTCCCACAACTACCATAATATCAACACTCTCTCCTAGCTAGGTAGGTATTGAAGGCAATGATCTTGAGCACAAACATACCATTCAACCAATAGCATCATCATAGCCATACATGCTATCTCATGATTAGATCATGAGCACCATCATCACTATTAGTATGATTTGATAGCATCAACTGCATCATCTCTTGAAGCCATACTCCACCTGAGTAATCAAGCATGATGTTGAATAAGTCACTCACTCCACAGAGTGATACACGAACCATTCTTCTAATTTGGACATATGTCCTAGAAGAATAACTATTCCAACAGATGCTGGAAGCCACACCATGGGCTACAAGGCGTATTCTTATAATCTAGACATATGTCCTAGAAGAATAAATGTCCTGGACGATTTTCCGCCTGGAAAATTTCTATCCAATAGAAAACTCACTATCTATTTAGCTGATAATCATTTTCAACACTACTAATAGTCTACATGGAAATCAGAGCAATGTCATTCAATAGAACACAAATGTGTCTATCCATAGTAGTACATGACTACTATATAGTGGTACACAACCACACCAAGTATTAGATGAATACTTAATCAATGACACATATTCACAACCAATGTAACAAATCCACCACAATAACATACATATATTGTCCAGAGACATAAAATCTCTATAGCAATCATATCATTTGATATCAACCTACATAGAAACAATATCATAATATAAAATGAGTCATCTAGGCCATTATTCCACTCACATCTGTGAGATCTAGAAGATCATCTTCCATCAGAAATTAAAACATCAACCATGGGCTATCTGGATTATTCTTCTCAAGCATAGAAAAATAATTGTTCTTGATTTCTAAGCCTAGACCATTCACCTAACTGTGCCATTCCTCCGGCACTAATCATAGTGAAACTTGAAGAGAATGAGTCTAACCTAGGGAATTCCTGTCCCTGATTCCTGAACCTGGACCATTCACCTAACTGGGCCATTCTTTCAGCACTAAACATAGTGCAACCTGGATAAAATGAGTCGTCCCTAGGGAATGACTGCCCAGACCATTTCCTAATGGAAATGATTGTCCTGCACCAACCTCCAAAGAAGAGAAATCTTTGAAATTGCTCACAATTGTGAACTTCTAAAGAATGAATGCCTGGTGAGGTGAACCATTCTACTTTACCACTACTCAGAGTGACTACCAAGAAGAATGACTATCCTAGACCATTCCCCCACACTGGCCAGAAGGGGAATCACTGTCTATGGTACATCAACAATCTATCGAACCATTTTCATTACGAAAATGATTGTCCGATATTGACCATTTTCTGAACTAGAAAATGCATGTTCGTTAAAAATATCAAACCACTTTCCGAACTAGAAAGGCATTACTCATCCTGGACCATTTTTCGAGCTGAAAAATGACTGTCCATAAATCAATAACACATCAGTGCTCCCTCCCAACCTGGGAGTAATCTCTTCCTTTTTCAATAAGGAAGTCGTCTCCACGAGCCCAAACTTGCAATATTTTCATCTTGGATAGAGGTTTTACCAAAATATCTGTTATCTACTCATCTGTGGAGATATATAGGAGAACCACTTTTTTTTTTTTTTAATCTAGACTGCATCACGGATAATGTAATGCTTGATCTCAATGTACTTTGGTTTGTTACAGAACCCTTGTTTTCTTTGAAGGATTCATGTAGCTTTGATCATTACAATATATATCATGGTTGAATTCAACACTTCTATTTCCTGCTAGCTCATGACATCATAGCAAGGCTCAAACTGAAACATATCCAAGTAACACTTCTTCTGTCATCATGAGAGTTTGCCATGAATTAGAAATCCATCATCCCAGAATTCTGAGTAACTATTCTGATACACTGTCTTTGTGATAGAAATTTTTCACCATGCTTATGTTGTATATAAGATACTCTGCATCAAGTTGTTTGAATCCATACAAGGTCTTCTTATATCTTCATACATGGGTCTCTTTCTGGTATACCTCAAAAAATTGAGATTGCTTTACATAATATTCTTCCTCAAATGATCTATTGGGATAACAATATTTTACAACAAACTTATGTAAACTTCAATCCATAGATACTGCAAGATATATAATAGCTTAGATAGAGGTGTATCTAGTTTATGACCACAATCTATTATCGTAGTCTTCTCCTCCTTCTGGAAGAACCTCTAGTTCTGAATCTCGCAATGCTTCCATTCATAATCCTTTTTCACAATGTATTACATATATTGTACTTCATCATAACTTCCATTTATTCTTCTTGATTGTTTCTAGTGGGTTCAAACCAAGATGGTTGTCTTGTGATTCTCGGTATAATAACTGGTTGTTCAGTTTTTTCTTTATCTCTTGGAATCTTCATGTTCTTCCTCATGTTTCTATTTAGATCTTGGGTCCATGGATATTTCTATATATTTCATGCCCTGAATATTCCAACTTATTCCTTTCATCATAGGATCATGGATGTAGATGGACAACCAAGGATACTTTAAGGCTTCTTTTCGAATAAGACTTCTTCTAAAGTCAAACTGAACACGTGCTACTTTTCATGGCCGCTACTTTCAATGGGAACATGGATAGATACTTCATAATCCTCAATGGATCATATTATTTAGGATTATCTCCCTCCTAATCCCTGCTTCATGTATGAATGCATGATCTTCTTTTGGAATTCTGTAATCATCTCCCTCCATCTAAGAGAGTCCATGCATCCTTATTTCCTTATGCAAAGTGTCAGAAGTCTTTTTCTAATTTCCTCTTGATTGTTGACTTCTTTCTTTTTGACTTCTTCTGGTTCTCTTCAAGTTTGATTTTGATTTCGTCTTATCTAGCAGTTGTTACTTATATAATAGATTCCACATGAATTTTTACCAAGGATTGTCAATGTACTTCATCTTCTCATGTGTATTTCTTGACTTGTAGTCATCGTGATATAAATCCTTATCTTGTTATTCTTCCATAGGTATTGTTTCACTTGAACATGTTATATTCTAAGAAATAGATATGGAAGATATGTACAGAAAATATGTAAACATGGTATGTACAATAAATATGAAGAAGATTGTTACCTTGTTTTAGAATAAGAAGTATATTTTATCCTTCTTGACTTTCTTTGAGGGTTCCCTTTCTTCGACAATTGTTGCTTCGTCTGTTTCCTTCCTTTTTCTTAACTCAGGACAGTGGTTCCTATAGTGACCATATTTTTGACAGTTGAAGCATTGTATCTTTGACATATCCTTTTCTTTATTTGGTTTCTTCCTTGAGTCAAACTTTTTCTTATTCCTCAATTTATTGAACTTTTTTGTGTAGGCTTGATTATCATATTTCCTTTGGAATTTATTTTTTGCGCTAATCCTTGATTCTTCTTGTCCACAACAATTCCAAAGTTCTTCAAATGTGGGATACTCCTTCCTTGTGTTCTTGCTTGCGACAAATGCATCCCATGTCTTCGGAAGACCATTGAGTACTATATTTACCAGTTCCTTCTCTTAAATGATTTCTTCAATAGCTTGTAGTTGATCTCTTAATTGATATATTCTCACAAAGTATGATTTTATGTTGTCATCATCATTCATTTTCATGTCACGGAGCTCATTCTTCAGACTCATTACTTGTCCAATGTTTCTCACTGAGAAGAAGTTAATTAGGGCATCGTGCATCTTCTTAGCTGAGTCAAGATGAGAGATGTAGGGTATCAAGTGGTCTTTTAGATATTCCACTATGATACTCATGGAATTGATGTCATTGTCCTTGAACTTCTCCATAATTTCAACGTTATGAGGTTCCTTCTCTTTTCCTTGTTCAACCTATGGTTCCACAATATTTCCTTTCACGATATCCAACACTTTATTTTTGGCAAGGATGAGGTCAATCCTTGTCTTCCATGCTTTGAAGTTAGAATCCCCTTCTAACTTGTTTTTTAAATTCATAGAGTAAGTCATGACTTTATTTGACTTGGCCAACCTTTGACTTTGACTTGGTTAACCTTTTACTTTGACCAAAAACTAAAACTTGGAATCTTAGCTTATTGAGAGTACCAAGAGGTGCGTTGGGTTAGGGCGCACTAGGATATCCATAAATTAGGTCAATCCCTTAAACTAAGGTGCCTCAAGAAGAGGGTTAGGGTTTCATTGTTGCAACAACAAAAAACTGACTGCAAGTGGAACTGTAACTGAGAAAATCCTCCCAATCTATCTTCCAGCAGTTAGACTATCTGAAGATAGGATGGGCCCATAACCTGTTAGAAATAATAGGTCTGCTCATTTAACCACAAAAAATATATAAATATTGTCACCCAACCATAGGCCGAAGACACCCTCGAGCACCTTAACCTTGACAGAGAATAATTCCAGAAGCAAACCCTGGGATTAATAACCAATCAAGGTACCGTACCTCTCTCCACATATATCACACAAGGCATAAATTACAAACCATAACCAATATAAATTCCAAGCCTAAACCAAGAATACATGTTGCAGTAGCTACAATTACAGCTATTCTCCAGAGTTGTGAACTTACCCAGTTTCTGCAATGCACACTCTTACATTTCTGCAGTTTTGAGATGTGTGTGTCAAATGAGATCTGGAGACCTATATTTATACTATTTCTCCTTAGCTGTTTGGGCTGAATTCTTATTCTGGAGGCTAAACACTCAATATTAAATATTTTTGTTGGGCGACTTGTCTTCTAGGGTTATGTCCAATGCTTTAGGGTTTCTTCTTGCTTCCCACAATATTCTATTCTCTTCAGGGTTACACATGGAGGTTAATACCTCCCGAAGCTACCATAATATCAACACTGATCACCTCATGGGAAGGAAATGGATTGAATGGAGGAAGAAGGGGCTGATGAGGGAATGCTAAGGAAATATATCACAAAAGGTAGCAAACGCTTGGGCAAGGAAGGGAAGTGAAATTGGGCAGGGTTTCACTGTTCTTATGATTGGATGTGAAATGAGACCCAAACACCTCCTTTTATATGAAAAAGGGATGGTTATTCGGTTGGGTGACGGTCTATAGCAGGTGAATTGATTAGGAAACCTCCAATAGCCATGAATTTCACTGAATTCCTTATAACTTTTTAATTTTTGCAACTTTTGCAAGAATACACATGTTTTTTAGTGTGCAACAAGTGCATGTACGTGGGATGTAGTGGTGTAAAAAGAGTATGTACGCAGGATGTAATGGTGCAGGGCACATACATGCTCTAAAAAATGGTTTTTTAAGAAGAGTTCCTCAGCAGTGCTTTGGAAAAATATGCAAGTAAGAGGGCCAATGTCATGTATGCATGACTAGGGAATTTTAGGGCTATAAAAGATGCCCCCTAATGTGTGAGTTCATAAGAGTGACTGATGGCTAAAATACATTACAACATCTTCACCAATGTACAAAATCAAGTGAGCCCGAGACCAGAGTTCAAGAGGTGCCATCTACAAAACAACAATTATCTCTCTGAGGCGGGCATACCCATGCTAGGAATGAACTAAATTATGGTTTCTAATCAAATACACTGCAGATCCATGTCATATAACTATATAAAGTATAGCTGTGAGAAATACATAGCGGATCTACATCTCAAAATCAATCGAAGATATACAAGTATAATATTCATCTTCAAGAAGCTAGTGACGCCTTATGGCTGGAGATGAGGCCTTCATAGCTCAAGCAACAACTTGAAGATATTCAAAACTCAAGTAGGAGTACAATGGGAGTGTATAAATCACTACCCTGAGGTCTTCGACAGATCATTGAGAAAATACATGAGGATCTTGATGATCAGGTAGAGAAGTTTATCGATTTCGAATATGGACTTGAATGGAATCTCGGGATGGACGACTCATGAAGGTCAAGAGACAAACTATGGAAATTCTGACTTAGGTTGAGTGAAACTTCCCTTCGACAAAATCATGAAATATGATTATACTCAGGCAACATGACATTGACATAAGTTCGCGATGAAGGAGGAAACACAAACTCTCGATGTGTTTGGAAGAGTAATCAAACGGAGGAGGAAACAATTCTATGTAGCAAGAATAACTTCCTAAGGTAATACTAGATACCAATGCTTGACAAACAAACAAAAGGATGTTCTTTGTCCAAGGGCGACTCTCTGTGCTGCTGAAAATTTAATGAATAATTCCCATCCTCTCTTTTTTGAAAATTTGATTTTTTGTCTTTTTCAAATTTTTAAGATCTTGAAAAAGAATTAAACAATGGTACGTTTCAAAGGAGGAACGAGTGTCGCAAGTAAGCATACTAGTTCCAAGCGCAAGGAACATACTAATGCTCAGAGAAATGAGACATGTGCAAGAAAAGGACACTCAGGGAAAAATCCTCCATTGGTCAAGGTGTCAGGTCGTAGAGGAAAGAAGTGCTACAAGGCTTGTGTATAAGGAATGCTTCAAATGTTCAGTTGAGAGCAACATGAAACCGACATTAGGCCAAAGACGCAAAGTTGAGACTCGTAAATGCGATTAAGAAAGACACAATGAGAGCCCTTCCATGTAATTTTCACGAGCCCAGAGAAGGTAATCTCAGTAGTTTTTTCATGTTTAGAGAGTCTGAAAAAACACAAAAGAAGACTCCATGGAGTACCTTTTTCAGAGATAGTCTAGTCGGTTCGAAAAAGAGGTAAACTTGCACCAAAAAGACGTTTATTCAAAACCTTTTTAATGAGTGTGACACAGACAAGATCACTTGACAATATTTCCAATTTTAAGGAGTCTGAAAAGAGCTTAACTATGGACTCACATCCTTTTTGTGAGTTTAGTATCCTTACCCTGAAAAAGTATAAAAGTAATTGAGGAGAAATCTGCCGGTGAGACAAATCTCCTGAGGCATACCTTTTTGCGCTATAATCTATAGGCTGGAAAAAGGTTTAAACTCATGCCAATAGATTTTATTTTGGACCAATTTAACGAGTGTGAAGGAACAAGGTCACTCAGTGATATTTTCAATTTTAGGGAGTCTGAATAGAGCTTAACTATGGAATCTGGGGGGTTCCCTTTTTGTAAGTAATCTCCAAGGCCCGAAAAAGGTGATAAACCAAAACCAAGGAGAATGTTCCTTTTTC
>JZKD02S1610589.1:321744-338505 GCA_000966675.3 Picea glauca
CATACACATCATCACTAGATACCATGGCTTATCCCATTAAGTGTTGACATGTGTCCTATTCCTCATCGAAACTCCATCTCTCCCCACTCTCCAACCCTCTTATGACCCTACTCCTTGAATGGATGAGATGGAGTTTAGTTCGTTTGACCCTGTTGTTTTCCAACTGGTGTGTGTTAGTTTCCACTAACTACTATGTTAAAAGACTTATCAAAGAAAACTGACAAGAACGTCCACTACTGGTGATAGTTAGAGTGGGATTATAGTTAGGGTATAGTTGTTGCAAGGAAACCCGTACGCGAATTCATAGGAACTCTATGGTACGCGAATTCGTATAAACTCAAGAAAATACGTTTCCTTGTATAACTTTAGATATAGGAACTCTATGGTAATGGTTTTTGTATCTAAAATCAATGATTAAAAAATTCTTGACACATGGAATTATAGGGGTTATAATAAATAAAAGGAGACTTGAATGCATGGGATTGTTGTAATAAAGTTGGAAGTACTCCTTCATTTAGATATGAAGTGGAGAGTATTAAGACTTGTTTTAAAAGTGGAGCTTTAGTGAAACACATTTGTGGACCCCTTGATAAAGGTAGAAACCATGTAGGCTAGAGTTACTTTAGAATGTATGAAATAACCAAATCACAATTTCATGAATGGTCTAAACCTTAACCTATTGTGACAAGTGTTATCACATGTACTAAATGATTGTAATAGGCACAACTTTATGGAAAGGTTGACCACCTTGTCTTAGTCGCTTGTAAAGACGTTTAAGATTATGTCGTATGCCAATGGTGATGATTATGGTTGTAAACCAATCAAGTATAACAGAGTAAAGAATTTTCAATGCACCTAGCAATTTTTTTTTAGTTGGTAAATTTGGGGTACATTACATATGGTATCAGAGAAAAGATTACAACACTTGGACCTCAAAGCAGGGCCAAAAATTTATTTAGTACATGTTATTATGTTAAATGAAAAACTAACAAACACGCTTACTTTTACAAACAAAACAAATTTGTTCTGTTGTGATAATGGCGGCACAAAATGAAGAAGAAATCAGACTTGAGGAGAATCCTGATCAAGGACATCCTAGAGAGCTTGGGAATAACAATGAAGGAAGTTTAGCCACCCAGGTTCTGGAAACAATGAGAAACCTTATTGTGGAACTGCAAGATTTTAAGATAGATAATGAGAAACAGAAAAAGGCACACAAAGACCAGTAGGAAATAAATGAAGTATTGTTACGTAGCATAGTAACAAAGAAGAGCCCAAAAGAAAACAACAAGGAAGAAGAGGTCAGCAAAAGGGCCTCCAAAAATTCTGGCCTCAAAGCAGAAAATGAGAACAGTTCTTTTGAAGGCACACCAAGAATAGAAAATAAAACAACCATAGGAAGAAAGAGGAAACAGGTGGACCACCTGGAGGGGGAATTTAAAAAAATCAAACTGTCCACCTTTGACGGAGAATCTAGGACAGGGGAGGAGGTTGAAGCATGGTTACTAGACATAAAAAAGTGTTTCTAGATTTACAATTATTCTAGCAACATGAAGGTTAGAATGGCCATTTATAACTTGAAATGAAAGGCGAGTATATGGTGGCAAGACCTAAAGTTGGCCAAGGGCTTAAAAGAAAAACATATGGAATGGTCGGATTTCAAGAAATACTTTAAGAAACAATATTTATCAGAAAGTTGTTATGAGATAAAGACCAAAGAATTTTATGAGCTAAGACTCGGTCAAATGACTGTGGATAACCTGATAAACAAATTCCTTGAACTATTAAGATTTGTGCCTTATATCAGGGAAGACAAAGTAAAAATCCAGCGGTTCCTAAGCTTCTTAGCACAGTTCTATAAGGACATAATTGAATTCAACAACCCAAAAACCTTGAGTGAAGACTTTAGAAAGGCCCAAATGTGTTATGACCAATACAAACAACGGTGTGAGCTTCCCAAGGCTCAGAAAGATAAGAAACGAGACAAAATGAATCAACGGAAGAAGGGCTTCCAACCAGCCCCTTTCTGGAATGCAGCAAGGAATTTTCCAAGGAAATATTTTTAGTCCAATAATCACAACACCCAAGGGGGAGAAAGACCATTTATTTTGGGACCCAAGAAGTTTGGGGACAGCCTCAGGGAATCGTTAAAATGGTGGGAGTGTGGAGAACCTCACTTAAGGAGGAACTTTCCACATTTAACTTCTGCAGCAAGTACCATAGTTCACAATCTGCAAGAAGCCTCTACAGTGGGAGATGTGGGCAGAAGTGTACACAAGATCAACACAGTTGTGGATGGACAACAAGATGATCACCAATTCTCTATAGTGGAAGTTGAAGGTAAAATCAATAATAATCATATTTCTATTTTAATTGATTGAGAAGCTACTATGAGTTATGTTACTCCTAGTGTAGTTGATTCAAACAAGTTTAAGAAAATAAAACATATTAAATCCCGGTTAGTACATCTAGCAACAGGGACAAAAAGGAAAGTAACCGATTTCATTTTTGATTGTGAACTTAGTTTAAATGGTCAAAACACAAAGTTAAATTTAAATATTCTACTGTTAGGGTCTTATGATATAATTATTGGAATGGACTAGTTAGAGAAGCATAAAGCAATTTTGGATTGTTATGAAAAATCAATTACTTACAGAGATGAAAACAACACTATTAGGACACTAAAAGGCATCATAAAACTAGTCTCAGTTAGGCAGATTTCAGCAATGCAGTTTAAGAAGTGTATGAATAAAGGTTGTCAGATTTATGCTATTCAAGTGACAAATCTGTTCGAAAAATAAAACAAACCCAACCTAGAATATTTTACCATATTACATGATTTTATAGATTTATTTGTAGACAAAATACCAGAACTTCCTTCAAGAAGAGAGATAGACTTCTCTATCAATATGTTGCTTGTATCATCCCCTATATCTATGGAACCCTACAAGATGAGTTTACCTGAATTAATAGAGTTAAAAATTCAACTACAAGAATTGTTGGACAAAGAATACATCAGACCAAGTGTCTCACCATGGGGAGCACCAGTCCTTTTTTTTTAAAAGAAAGACAAAACTCTAAGATTATGCATTGATTATAGACAATTGAAAAAAAAGATTGTTAAGAACAAATATCCCCTACCTAGAATCAATGATTTGTTTGACCAAGTGGGAGGGGAAAAGATTTTTTCTAAGTTGGATTTAAGATCTGGTTATCACCAAGTCATAATAAAGCATGAAGACATAAGTAAAACAATGTTCAGAACGAGATATGGACATTATGAATTTGTTTTTATACCATTTGGTCTCACTAATGCACCAACAATGTTTATGTGTTTAATGAATAACATATTTAGTCAGTATCTGGATAAGTTTGTTTTGGTATTTATTGACGATATTCTTGTGTATTCGAAAATGGAAGAAGAACATGAAGAACATCTAAGGATAGTATTGCAGACATTAAGAAAACACAAGTTGTATGCAAAATTTGATAAATGTGACTTTTACCAAAAGAAAATACAGTACCTAGGACATGTAATATCTGAAGAGGGTATTGCAGTCGACCCAGAAAAGATAAGATCCATCATGGAATGGCCTATCCCTAAGGATGTGGTGGACATCCGGTCATTCATGGGAATCATTGGGTACTACCATAGGTTTATAGAGGGATTCTCTAAGATTTCATACCCCATCACATCCCTACAGAAAAAGGGAACCAAGTTTATTTGGTCGCAGAAATGTCAGGACAATTTTACTAAGTTAAAAGAACTATTAACAAACGCACCTATTTTAAGGATAGAAGACTCGGATAAAGACTTTACAATCTGCGTGGATGCAAGAAAAGAAGGTTTGGGAGGTGCCCTAACTCAAGAAGGGCATGTTATTTGTTACGAGTCATGAAAACTAAAAGAGCATAAACAAAATTACGTCACTCATGACTTGGAATTGGCAACTATAATCCATGCATTAAAAATGTGGCGACACTATATAATGGGAAGAAATTTTTTGTTGCTAACTGATAACAGTGGTGTGAAATTCTTGTTTAGTCAACCAGATATTAACGCAAGGAAAGAAATATGGTTGGCCTTCTTGAGAGAATTCGATTTCAAGGGAAGACACATCAAGGGTAAGGAAAACAAAGTGGTAGATTCATTAAGTAGAAGAATTCATGGGTTGTTTGAGATAAATATTAGCAAGGCAGAAAGCGACATTGAGCAAAGGATAAAAGATGCAAGTGATAATGACGAAAAATACATCAAAACCGTGCCATATTTACAAAATAATGCAGAAAATTTAGACAGAACAGATCTGAGTTTGGATAGAAATGGATTACTAAGATTCAAAAACAGGTTGTACATACAATATTCTGGTGAATTAAAGCTAACAATTTTGGATGAAGTACACAAGAAGCCATATTCTAGTCATCTGGGATACCAGAAATTAGTAACAACATTGAGGATGTTGTTTTATTGGCCTAACATGAAAGGCGAGACAACATAATACTTATCTAAGTGCCTAGATTGTCAATAGGTGAAGGCTGAACACCAACACCCAACTGGCCTGTTACAGACTCTACCTATACTAGAATGGAAGTGGGAGACTATCTCACTAGATTTTATCATAGGTTTTCCTAAAACTCAAAAACAGAATGATTCAATTATGGTAGTAATCGATAAACTTAACAAGTTTGCACATTTTATTCCTGTGAAATCTACTTATAAAAATATTAACATCGTTGAAATATTTATGAAAGAAGTTTTTAGACTACATGGTATTCCTAAAATGGTGATTTCAGATAGAGATGTCAAATTTAGATCTACATTTTGGAAAGAATTGTTTGCAGGGTTGAATACTAACTTGAATTTTAGCACAAGCTACCATCCACAAACGAATGGGCAAACTAAACGAACAAACCAGATTGTGGAATATATGCCACAAATGTATGTAAGGATGAAACCAACTAAGTGGGATGAATACCTCCACTTGGTGGAATTTGCATACAATAATGGTTATCAAACATCGGCTAAGATGAGCCCCTTCGAAGTACTATATGACAGCAAGTGTACAACTCCAATTAGTTGGGATAACCTAGTTGAAAGACTCATGGTGGGACCAGAAATGCTCCAGGAAATGGAGAAAACGGTAAGAAAAGTACAACATAATTTAAAGGAGGCACAAGACAGACAAAAAAGTTATGCAGATCTGAAAAGAAGACACTAGGAATTTCAAGTTAGAGATCATGTGTATTTAAAAATCAAATCCAGAAGAAGTTCATTAAAGCTAGTAAACTGTGAAAACTTGGCACCTAGGTTTTGTGGCCCCTTCGATATCTTAGCTCGAATGTGACCCGTGACATATCAACTTGCACTTCCTGTAAATTTAAAAGTTCATAATGCATTTAATGTTTCTTTGTTAAAAAAATATGTTCATGATCCTACTCACATGATCGATTGGAACATGGTGCAGGTGGAACCATAAGGAGAGTTCAAAGAGAAACCTTTGCGCATTATGGACAGGAGAAAAACATTACTACAGAACAAAGCCATCGCCAGGTAAAAGTGCAATGGAAGCACTTTAGTCCTAAGGAGGCCACTTGGGAATTGGAGGAATATTTGTATAAATCTTACCCAATCTTGTTCCGAGAAAGGAATGAACACTGAGGACAGTGTTTTACTGAAGGGGGAGAGGATGTAATATCCCTAAAAATAATTAATTATTAAAGTCTGTATGCACTTAGGAATTTATTTCCATTTTTGGAAAATTAATTCCATTTATGACAATTCTGAATTTGGGATTTGATTAATTGTAATTAATTATTGTGATTGTTGGGCAAAGATTTGATTTGCCCAACCAACTCTTTGACTATGACACTTGTAAAAGACAAATATTTTTATATTAATTGTTGAAGGAAAAATGGAACAACTGCGTTGAAATCAGCTAACCATGACTCCATGAGTGGGAAACATGCTTGAACTACCTCAAGGATGAATTTTACAAGTGGAAAATGAGGAATTTGGCCATTGGCAGCCCCTAAAAATAAGGAATTTGTAAAGCCGTGAAAATTTCCAAAGGTGGAAAAGACCTAGGCACAAGATGATTTGTTTTTGGGGCATATACATCATATGAGAGGAGGCAGGACGATGCCTAGTATGCTGGGGAAAGGATATCACTTGTTGTTATGAGCATTGTTCGGAGTGTGAGGCAAGGGGAAATTTTGATCTAAAAGAGGACTATAGAGAAAGAGGAGGTTTGGAGTTTGTCCTTATGGATTCATGGTCAGGCTAGGGGGTGAGCAGAGAAAGTATTTTGGTTGTTTTGTTCTATTGTTGGGTGGAACTTGGTTGTTCCATTTTTTGTCCCAACACTTTGTTCAGATATGTACATCTACTTATTTCCTTGTTGAATTGTTTTATTGATTAATAGCTGGTAGAATGAAATGAATTGTAGAATAAGCCTTTACAGTTTGATTTTATTCATTTAGTAGAGTTAAGAAAGATATTGTGCATGTTAGTTGTTAATGAAGTTGAATTATGTAAATATACATGTACATAGGATATGCATCCAAGATAAATAAACTAGAATTATTACTGTGTTAATTGTAACCTTTACCGGGTATGTAAATATATGCATACAAGTATTCAAGTTAAGGAATATTGGACTGTTGAACATGCTAAACGAAATTCTGGAAATAAATACAAGATATAAATATATGTATATATATTGTTGTATGTTTAGATACGCAGAGCTACATAAGAATCTAAGGATTCAAACATGGAAAGATTTTATAGCCGTCTTGAATCACATGATATTTCCATTATTTTCCCATTTATCAATCTATATCAAAATCATGGAGAAGTACAGTCCTTTTCGTTATAGAAAAACCCTTAAGAAAAATTCAGGGGTATAGAAAATGCCACATGTTTTTACACTTAACAAAGTTTTTACATTCTACATAACACATGCGATCATAATTGTTAAAAATGGAATCGTATTCAATATAGGGTTTCTTCCCTG
The DNA here is from genome assembly GCA_000966675.3 of Picea glauca. NCBI lineage: Eukaryota > Viridiplantae > Streptophyta > Pinopsida > Pinales > Pinaceae > Picea > Picea glauca. The sequence goes on from JZKD02S1610589.1 coordinate 328,758, forward strand.
TTCAAATCTGTTTATTCCATTAAGGATTTAAAAAATACAAATAACCAATTATCTACAGAAACCTGGTGTCAAACAATCACATGAATAGTATTCTAGGGTGAAAACCCTATAGCACTATAATCAGAACCTGGGAGGTTAATTTTAACACTGAGAGTTGGAACTTGAATACCTTTCGAGTGAGGTGATCCCATAAATCGATGTCCTCGAACAATTAAGTCCTGCAAGGGGAGAATCAAGAAATTATTAAACTAGGTTATGAACAATCAACGAATTTAAATATTGAAAATGAAGCAATGTTCAGGAAGAACCCACAAAATTAAAATACTAAAGAGTCAATATATGAACATTACTTAGCTTGAGATTTTGGGCATGGATGTTTTCTTTTCCTTCCATCAGTGTCGCTAAGAAAACTGTCCACGGGCCCAAAGGGGGGGAATGGGCCTTGAAATGTATGATGGGTACCCTCACAAGTAACAGGGGTCCCATCATTAATTTTGAAACTGAAAAGGATTTACCGATTGATCCAAGATGTAAAAAAACAAATAGACCAGTGATGAACATGCATTACATTTCACAACCAGAACAATAAAGTTTTCACAGTGTAAAGAAAATCCCGCAGAGGCATTATTGCCCAGCTCAGAATTACAGACAAGGTTACGAGACACTGGTATCATAATTATTAAACTTACGAATTGACGATAAAGAACACACAGACATGAATCGAGCATTAATACAGAACCCGAAATACATTTTTGAACCTACTATCTTAACCACAGATTTCAGTAATAGTGAATTTAGGGTGAATTCTATACCGAAATATAAACCCTAGAAATTAAATTAATTACATCAAGAGAGGTCTTACGACCTCAACTTTCCTGTATAAATTAGAAGAGAAATAAACAGAACGATACCACAGACAGGTTACTGCTTGCGCGCATTATGGGAAAGAAGAATCTTGTTACAAACACATGGGCTCTTTCCTTTATAACTTTATGTCGTGGATTTAAAATGAAATGAATCCCAGTAAGTCCAGGGAGGCACTTTCTCATCTTTAAGAACCGAGGTTTTGGGCTTTCATTCCATCCTCGCCTCCTTACTAATCCAAGAGATATACATAATATAATACACAAAGAATAATGACATGCATTTACACATACAGGACACCACAAGTGGATTTAAATCTCACTGTAGAAAAACGTGTGCAAGCTTTAACCACGGGAGCTTTGGCGATAGGTATGTTGCACATAACTTAAGACAAAACAAATATTTAAACAATCAAGAGAAGAGCAAGGTCATGGTATACCTTCTTGCAAACAAAAACCCTAAATGTCATTACCAGACAATTCTTGAATCCTGAAACTAAACCGCATTTGTAAAATATGCATACAAGTCCCAACGAAAAACCTGAGTAATGGGTGGTTACCCTCACAGGAGTAGACAGGGTCGAAACTGCCACAAGTGGGAGACACTTATTTTACATAGGGCATGGATGGAAATACACTTAGATTTTAAATAACAACGAAGGGAGGGACCTTAACTAGAAGTCGTAAAGGATAATAGTTGCAGAGGAAATCACCACTATGATTAACCCTTCCTGAAAGCTACCACTTTACTACAGATAGCTTAAGCATTAAATTCGATTGTGAACTTACCGGATAGAGGAGGGAACCAGATAGACATGTAGCCACTTCTTGCTTTACGCAGAGTAGGAATCACCATGTTGTCAACCATCACACAGAGAAGAGTTGCAGTGTTTAACAGTGAGTGTTTTGTTGTAAATACAGAGAGCCAAAAGGAAAATGAGACATTAGTTACCCAATATACTCTCATATCACAAAGTAATGGTGAAGGGATGCTTGGAGTACACCGGCCATGTGAAAAAATGTGCATGGCGTAGACACATTGGTCACGATAACCTAGAATCAGTATAGTGCAGGAGCCTCATAACTTTCAACCAGAGAATTCAATGTTATTTACGGACATGTATTAACTGCACATTGAACCGAGCCAATAACATTGCTAGTGCCAATCCTTGTCACTAAGGTGGGAGGTTTCATGTTGGACAATAAGCATTAGGGTTATGACTTGTCATGCCAGATGGGATTCCAACTGCAACGTTAAACAACATTATTCATTTGACCCTGTTGTTTTCCAATTGGTGTGTTAGTTTCCACTAACTACTATGTTAAAAGCCTTCACAAAGAAAACTGACAAGAATTTCCACTATTGGTGACAGTTAGAGTGCGCTTATAGTTATAGTATAGTTTTTGCAAGGAGACCCGTATGTGAATAAGTTTAAATATTTTAGGTAAGACATACAATAATACATTCATATAAACTCAAGAAAATATGTTGCCTTGTATAAATTTAGATATAGGAACTATATGGTAATTGTTTTTGTATCTAACATCAACGATTAAACAATTCTTGACACATGGAATTATAGGGCTTATAATAAAGAAAATGAGACTTGAATGTATGGGATTGTTGTAATAAAGTTGGAAGTACTCATTCATTTGGATATGAAGTGGAGAGTACTAAGACTTGTTTTAAAAGTGGAGCTTTAGTGAAACACGTTTGTGGACCCTTTGATAAAGGTAGAAACCGTGTAGTCTAGAGTTACTTTAGACTGTATGACATAACCAGATCACAATTTCATGAATGGTCTAAACCTTAACTTATTGTGACAAGTGTTATCACATGTACTAAATGATTGTAATAGGCACAACTTTATGGAAAGGTTGACCACCTTGTCTTAGTTGCTTGTAAACATGTTTAAGCTTACGTTGTATGCCAATAGTGACAATTATGGTTGTAAACCAATCAAGTATAACAGAGTAAAGAAGTTTTAATGCACCTAGAATTTTTTTTTTAGTTGGTAAATTTGTCGTTCATTACAATAGGGGTGCCACAGACTTGGTTCCAGCTATTTCGGCGTTTGGCCAACATCGTTGTACACTATGGCAGGGCCAATAGGCCCCATGCTTATATAGTATAGACCATTGATGTGTCGAGGGAAAATTTTGTATATGTATTGTTTGAGGGCATAATCCCAGCGATGTATACTAAACACTTTTTGAGCCGTTCACGCCCACCTATGTACTCATGACACTATTTTTGAGATATATATATATTATTTCTTATGGATTACATATTTTAAAAATGTATGTACATGTGTATGTGTGCTTTTCATTTTATGTGTGTGCAACATGTCAATCTAAAATTTGATTAGCTAGAGTATCTGTTAGATTATTAAATCTCCTAGAAACGTGGATATACGTAATGTAATTGAAAGAACGTTCTAAGAGACATACCCTAAGGAAACATTGGTGCAAAGTGGGATCATAAACGTGGTAAAACCCATTTAACTAGGACACAACTAGTTAAGCATCTAGGTAGAACGAGAGGTGAGAAATCCCATGCGAAAAAGAATCACGAAGAAATTCTATCACTACACTGTATTCAGAAACATTGTTTGTAGTGTAGCCAAGACAGATACCTCCGGAAGATATAAACTGGCCTCTAGGTGTGAAAATCATTGAAGTTACGGAAGAAAGCCTCTGATTGTGTCGTCTAGCATCGTTTGCGAACCCAAAATACACCTTTGATTTACTTGACATCTACCAAAGTGAAAAAGAAGCCATAAATAACTACACGTCCACAAAACAAAAAAGAAAAAAATTGTATAAAAAGATATACATATTACAAGAATTCACATAGGTGACCAACTATTGGGAGCAAGCCGAATAAGAAAGAAAGGCTATTTTGGGAAGAAAGGAATGCAAGAGGAAAGTGACAGCTAGAAGGAAAAGCAACACACGTGCATGCATGGAAGACCTAAGGACGCTAGGGTTAGGGTTTTTGTAATACATTATAATGGATGATGAGCTATGAATGAATATAAATAGATACCTAGGAGGTCTAGGTAAGGAGTCAATTTTGTAGTTCAAAAGAGTCGGTTCTATAGTTGGAGAGGGTCAGACTATGTAGTGTTACTCGTGTGAGAAGGAGTAACTAGTCTGTAACACGACTATAATCTGATACATTTTTGTAAGTATTTGAGATGAGGGAGAGAAAAATAACTAGACCTTGAGGGTTAGATCGGAGGTTGAGGAGCATAATGCGATCTAGTCAGCCTCGTAAAGGTCATGGAGTCTATTTTGTGAATGTATGAACTAAGTTGTAATGTGTGTGGTGCCATATATGACAGAACCATAATAAAAGAGCTTAAGAGATGAATCTTTGTGGATGTAGCCCAGGAGGGGGTGAACAACGGTAAAACTTGTGTTATGTGATTGAATGCTTGTATATATTTTACTATATATGAGTAGATGTTAGAATGATGTATGAATGAATTAGTGGATCCAATTACATTACATGCATGAATGAGAATGGCAATATATTACTTTAACAATTAGATAGATCTCATAGTGCACAACTCACAGATCCCCATTCAATCCTGGACTACAAGCACTTGAGTATTGTAGTCACCCATTAAGATTATCTCGGGTGAGACTGCGCAGTGCACTCTGTGTACTACATTTCCTTCTAGTTTACCAGGAGGTACGATAGTTTTAGAGGCTTTGTTGGATCCCTAGTAGACCTGAACTTGTTACATGGGTCAAATCATGTTAAAGGTATAATTCAGATAAGTAACCAACAAATGGTTCCACTGTTGGTTGGAACAACACAGGATTGAGTGGATGAGATGTGTTGAAAAAGTATTAAAAGAATGTAAGATCTGCGGAAGGCATGTCGAAATAATATTGAATCAGATGACAAGAAGGTGAGAGAATGTGCTGCTAAAAGGGGATGTTGAGACCGTGGAATCCCACAAAAGCAGAGATCGAAAGATGGCTGAAAACAAAGGAGCTAGATTTTGTGTAGCAAGATAACATAAACCCTAGAGCAACACCACACAAGTATCTTGAGAAGTATGTGTTTACTGATCTGCATGAAGTATTTTTTCTGTGATTTTCCATACTTATTGCAAGAGTGGATATTGCGATTGAAGGATAACCATGCAAAAAACTGGATTTGGCAGTTATATTGGACCGTAGTTGATATCACGTAGTTACAACATGTGAATAATAAATTCACCCGCACAGTAGATTTTTGGATCGACAGTATTGTAGCAGGATTTATAACAGAATTTGCAGTAGATACCACGAAGTCATACAAAACATCAAAGTAAGAGTTTCTAGGTGGTCCTAGAGAAAGGTATATTAGATCGATGTATACTTATATTGATATATTGCTCTATAACAAAGGTGTAATGACAATGGAGTTAGACAACTAAACTTCCCTACGTGCATGGGGGAAGAGGGAAAGCACTGACAGAAAAAGGAGAAATGGATAAAGGAAATAAGGAGGAAGCCTTAGACCCAATCATGATGAACGATGACCAGATTAAGTGGATCATGGAGACAACTGGAAAGATGCGCATTGGAGTACCCTACCAATACAAAGTGAACGCCAAGAAGAGAGTCGTAGTCGCGAGGGAAGTCTTGGAAAGTGATGAAGAGGAGGTAGAGGATATCTGGGTTGTGGAGCATATTGAGGAAATCCTACGCGTGACATATGAGAGGAAGACGAGAGGTCCAAGATCAGGAATAAAAGGCAATAATACTATCCATATTAATGTCAGTGTGTAATCCATAAACCCATGTGCGACTAACACACCAAAGAAAACACCACCATTTAGACGACCAAACTTCGGGAGAAGGAAGACATTAGGATGTACATCCATGCAAAGAAAAACAAATGAGGGATCTAGTTCAGGAAGCATCAGTCAAGTATCTACATTGCACGGAGGTAGTAATTCAACATTCAGGATGGCAGGACACAATTCCACCATCAGGTTACCAGAATTCAAAGGATAAGCGTCAGAGGTCCCAGAGAAGCACTTGTTCATCTGTTAAAAGATATGGGAAGCAAAACAGATCATAGATGAGGATACTAAACTTGCACAGCTAGCGATCACACTAAGGGATCACACGCTGGATTGGTATATGATTTTAGCCACAAACAATCCACCAGGAACAACCAAAATGATTGCGAATATCAAGAAATTGTTGATAAATGAGTTTCGGAAGCCAAGTTCAGAGGAACAATACATGAACGAGATGATAGAAATTAAATAGAAAATAGGAGAATCATTATGGGAAATTGACCAGAGATTCAATCGACTTAAAGGAAAGTTGAAATATCTCATGACAGATATGCAACATAGGAACTTGTTCGTCAATTCATTATTACCACACTTAAAATATCCACTGTGACAACAGAAGTTTCAGACATAGGCTGAGGCTCTATAGGCATCCCTGTAACTGGAATAAAACCAATATTAGAAGACAGATCCAGCCATCAAAGAGTTGAAGGAGGATCTGAAGAACTTAATGTTGCAGCTAAACCAGAACAAAATTAAGGAAAAACAAGAAGTCATTTGGTGTACCACATGTAGGACACCATAAGAATGAATGTCCAACATTCATGCAATACATGGCAGCAAGAATGCAAAATCCATTACGAACAGGAGGTCTATGGTGTGAAATTTGTAAGAAACTAGGCCATGATCCATATGACTGCCCAATGATGCAGAAGTACCAGACAGTACCAAAGAGTTCGTATTGAAACTTTTGCAAGTTAGTAGGCCATGATGAAAAAGATTGTAGAACCATGGAGTTGATGAGAGAGAGGACATCAGATGTGTTGGACAACTGAGAGTGGGGGGTGAATCAATTGTTACTATGATTAAAAAATAATGCCCATTTTAAACTCATTACATAACACTCAATGACGATCACAATAATGCAGGGAAGTAAGCAATAGAATATTCAACATCAATCACACACATGAAATATACAGAGACAGATATTCCTAAGGAAACCCATAAAGGGAGAAAACCTCTTCTTCTTGATATGATAAGTAGTCTTTATTTTTTGTACATTATCATTCTTATGACCACCAACTCCTTTTGAGGCTAGCACCTCTGTTTTACAAGCAACAACTTACTGAGAGAACCAACTCTCTGGTTTCTCTAGAACCCACTAGAAGGAAGCACCGACTCCCTTTGTGTTCTAGCACCAACTATATGGAAGCACCAACTTCTAGTCACACAAGAACCAACATGTACAAGCTGCAACTTGCTGAGAGAACCAACTCTCTTGATTCTCTAGCACCCACTAGAAGGAAGCACCAAATCCCTGAGTGTTCCAACACCAACTAGATGGAAGCATCAACTTCCAATTACATAGGCACCAACCTGTATAATAGAGAACAATAGTTCTCCCTTGCACCACCCTGGTTTTTCTGGTTGCAACTAGATGGAAGCTGCAACTCTCTGTGTTCAAGAACCCACTTGAAACTATGAGGACAACAATCCTCCCTAGCACCACCCTACCACCCTGAGATATAAATCTTTGTTACTGAAATTTATTAGAGTGATACAATATTTATCAATGACTTACCAGTCTCATCACTATTTTCCTACACTGCTCTGCTCTGCCTGCATTAGTGTCTTCTTGCTCACATATTCTTGTGATTTCTGTTCTTCTGCTTTGTCTCTCCATGCACACTTCAGATTTCTCTTCCTCTCTTAGATATGCCTTTTGTTCTATGTATTTATTCTGTGTTTTATTCTCTGTGCACCATTTCCATTCTCTGCTCTACACCTCTTATGTGCGCTTCAGCTCCTACGCACATCCTGCTTCTACTCGCATGAATAACTCTCAAAATAAGAAACCATATCTTCTCTGTTCTCCATATATTTATCATGCCAGGTCCTCTGCCAGATCATACACTCAAATCTTTTTCCTCACTGGCGATTATGATGAGTCTGTTCTTCATCAATGGTCGTTATCCTGAGATTCTTTGGCTTCTCTGGCAATTACAGTCTTCAAAACTTTTCCATTTGTCAATTGTTTCTATGATGAGTGTTCATTCCACTAGAAGTTACCTTGAGACTCTTCATATCCTCTGGTGATCACCCTGAATCTCTTCGAATTCTCTGGTAGATAAAATCACTTTATTCCATCAGTTACAGAAAGTCATTTTGGATTCTTTGGCTTCTAAGCCCCTTCCTTCATGTGACCATCGACGGAGACCATACGCCTAACCAAAAGGTGATTTGTGACTCATGACTTAAAGAATATTAGTATGATACATATTGATTCTCCCAACTCCCGATATCTGAAGTAGAGCTTAGCGATGTGCTAGATCCTCCCTTAACCTTCGTTGATGTGACCATGGCTATGACCACAGGCATAACTTCCAAGCGCTTTGCGATCTTGGTCTAGCGAGTGTTAGCTCCTTATTTCGATATGAACTTGGGCGATGATCTCATGTGACCATGCAATTCACTATAGAGCTTCATGTGTCCTTTCTCCAAAACCATGGTTTTGATTGTGGCACGCCTTCAACATTGTAAAGTTCGCGCACCTTCAATCCCCACAATGCGACGAGACCATCAATCTCATGATCTTGATGGTGCACCTGAACTGACAGATCAGATCTAACCTTCTTAAATCAATGGATGTGATTGATTCTAGCCTTTCGGTCTTCAGGAGTTTCAACTCTCAAATCTCTCTTTTCCCATATGACAATCTTCTGAAGTGGAAGATCTATTGACACCTATCTCCCTGAATCTACCATTAGGATCTCCTCCACAAGTCCGACATTCGAGACTTTCAATTCTCAAACTCTTGTTTCTTCCGTAGGACAATGTTCCGGAGTTGGTGATCTGCAGACACTTGTCCTCCTTAATCGATGGCTCTACCTTTACTTCAGGGATTTTACCTCTCAACTAGATCAACGCTCCCGTGTCCCCTTTCTCGATCAATGATCGAGATCTGTTTCGCTACTCCAGGCTTTGGCAATTTCAATTCTCAACCTTCAAACTCTCGCATAACTTTTTTAGCTAGATTCCACAGATTCTTGCCATGTGTCCTTCTCAAATCAACAGTCCTCATTTACTTTTGGACTTCATCCTTCAGAAGATTCAACTCCTCTACACTTTCTTTCCCCCGGAGAATTTCACCCGTAGTACATGATCTGTTGATGTGTGTACTCCTGTAGATCGACAATCCTCAGCTCCTTCGACTCTTCGGGACATTAGGATGATCGTTGCTTCATTCTCCTCTGGAGTGGTCACCTGTCGAATAAGTCATAAGCGGTGGAGATCGCTTGATGTCAGTTAACACTTCCACTTACAATTTCCTTTCACTGAACTAGATCAACAGTTGAGAATGCACCTGAAGTGATATTTAGATCGGACGACTTAGAGAGACTTTGGACCTTCGTCCTTTGGGACTTCGGAACTTTTAACATTTGTTGGTGATGAATTTTACGAAGTAAATATCCCGGATTGATGTATCTTGCTTATGTCACTTGTTAACATGGCACGAGCCCATTTCCTCTTGACACTTGTCATCATATGATTATGCCACGTGTACTTGCTAACGTGGTCTTCCACATGTCCTTGCTGACATGGTTTGCCACATGTCCTTTCTAAGGTGGTCTGCTGATGTGGGTGAGACATTTAGGCAGTGTAGTGGAGGTGGAGGCAGAGATCGGTAGTGGAGTGTGATGTGTAGCAGGTAGTGGAGTGTCATGTCGGAGCATAGAGGTGGTATGTATGAGTGGTTTGGTGGTTTACTCAGAGGGGAGCTAGGCGATAGGTGGTAATGAGAGAGGGGGGTCCAAGTTAACATGAAGGTGACAAGTATGAGGGTCCCACATGGAAAATAAC
>JZKD02S1610589.1:338553-349708 GCA_000966675.3 Picea glauca
GGGGGGGGGGTCCAGTATCCCCTGTCTACCGTAGATATGAGTGCCTGATTATCAATCGTTGAGATTAGTATGCCCTCTAAATTATCCTGTAGTTCCACTTATTTCAATCCAATGGATGAGGAAAATTCAGGTGATCGGGATATGTTGGCACAGGGGCAGACCCAGGGTTCAACACTATAATAGAGCACCAACAAAACCCTAACTACCGGCCCTTTCGGCAACACCTGCGAAGCAGATGAAGTCTCACCCTAGGTAGAGGCAGGGGTGGTTGTAGGACTCCAGTTTCTGCAACCTTAGCTAGGACACAGATATGTGATTGTAACACCTTAACAAGGCACTTAGCAGTTATAATTCATCAATATCCAGTCTTAGTTTACAACATAATTAAACCCTAATTACAGAGCATTGTAGTATTTAACCAAATCTACTATATTCAAGCACTAAGCACATCCACATAGGCAAGATCTAGTATTCATCCATATTATTAAGCACATAACATTAACATATCTATCTACCATTAATCTATATCGAAGCACTAAGAAATTTAACCTATAAACACATCAATACATCGCACAAAGTAGAGAAACACAACCATGGGGCTACACCCACCAACTCTTCATCTTCTTTATTAGCTTCTTCAATCAGTTACATGCACAGAGCCACAAAATCCCTACTCTACAGAGGATAGAAGATTTGCACACCTCGCTAGATCCTCCTTCCCCGGGCTATGTTACACCACTAAGCCTCTTCTCAATATCTTACAATTGCTTGCACTGAGCTCTACAAGCCTCATACAATATGAAAAAAAGAAATCTCCACTCAACACTTAGCACTTTCGATCACATAGATCGAACTACTTCCTACATCGCTCAACCTTCTATTTATACTTTACAAAATAGGCATAAGCATGGGTAAACCCATGGACTGACATCCCCATACCCATTACATAATCCTGAATCACAAAACAGACCCTAAAAGGGGCCAAGATCCCACGATCTCCCCTTCGTCTTGCACTCCACCTTCGACAGCCTATCGAAGTCCCAAAAATAGGTCAAACCTGACCAAGGATCCTCAAAACTTGGTTAAGGGCCAATGGGCCCCCAACACTCACCTGTGACTCATCCCAAGTCACTTTGATCTAGGTAGCTCTATTTCAAAATACTCAAGCTTGGATCGAGCTTCTTTGAATTGTTGTTGTGCCACAACCTCCTATTCAATGAACTCTGATATGATTGCTTCGTTGATAGGTCTGTCTAGGCGCTGTTCAGCTGCAATGACAACTTTCTCCAGTTCCTCTCCTCGGCCTTCGATCTCTTTGAACAGTTGGTAAACCTCATCCTATATGGGTTGGAGCCTCTGAGTCACTTCCATAAATTTTCTCTAAATGGTGTGGACCTACTGTTGGGCAGTGCGCTACTCTTGGGATCGCTTCATCCTTTCAACATCTGACAGGGGATTCAACTGCGCCTGTATTATTTCTGCTTGATACTTCACCTCTTGGATCTGTGACTCCAGTTTCTTTAGTTATGGATTCTCAGTGAGTCGCTCATATGTCTGGGCACTACAATTACTCAATCGCTTACATTCCATGGCGAGGCCCTTGATTCTTTCAACTGTTCTTTAGGAAGTTGCTTCTCTTTGATCCCTTACATCCTGCGAAGTGTCCGGCACTGTGCGGAGCTCTAAGTCTACTATTCATTTTTGTAGTTGTTGGATAGCTTCTGCAAGATTCTCTACTTGATGCATGACTTAGTATTCTTCCTGTGGTTCTAAGCCTGTCACAGAGCAAAGTGCTCTGTTGACTGCTTCTTTCACTTCGAGTTACTCTGCGAGCAATTGTTCCTTTTCTTGCTGAATTTGTGCTTTCCCCTTTTCAAACTTCATCTAGAGAGAAACCTTTTCCTTCTCTTCAAGTCGGTGTTGTTCTATGAGTACTCCTTGCACTTGCTTCAAGGCCTGGGTGGCTTGTTCAGTTTCTTCTTGTGCATGATGAAGGCGATCTTCGGTCGCATCAACTAGTCGACGAAGTTGGGTTGACTCATCTCCCAACTCAGGTTCTCTCGATTGCAGGGACGTAGTGGAAACTACGTGGCTAGACTGAAGGGCCTGTTGTACCCCTCAGAGTTCAACCTCAATTCTATCGTACATTTCCTCCTTCTTAGCTTATTGTTTCTCCACGATTTCCTACGAGACGTCATTTAGGGCTGCTATGATGAAGTCAAAATCATCGGTAGTGAGTACAGTTTGCATCTTCTTCATGGCGGCTTTGGATTTCTTCCAGGAAGAAGGTTTCGGGGGAGAAACCTTCCTCTTCTTCAGGGGATAGGTTGCCTCTCTAGGTAGTGTTACTTCTCCTTGTTTTTGTTCAGTTTCTTTTCCATTTATCTCTTCTACTTCGTCATCACCCCCTCGGTTAGGTGATACTGAAGCAATCTTTCCTGAGGCACTGCTTAAGTCTTGGACCTCTTCGGTATTCTTCCTTCTACCAGGTCTGGGTGTATCATGTTCTTTGTGCGTGGTCTCTGGTCTGTCAGGGTAAAAAATATCTACAAGGTCTGCGGGAATAAGGAGGTATGTCGACCAGTCCTTAGTGATATCCTCAAGGTCCTCTTCCTTGAGCTTGTAGTATGACTGAAGCTCCTCCTTATGCTCATCTTCTCGCGCTATAATGTAGATGAAGTGTCGATCTGCATGGAACTTCATCAGTGGTCGGAACCTCTGTAGGGTGTTCGGAGTCATGTGAGGTTTAGCTTCGATGGCTCTCTTCATTTGGAGGTAATATGTGTAAAAAACAACGTTTGACTACCACTGCTTACTCATATTTCTCGAGTACCAGAGCATGGTGAATTTCACAGCAGGTGGCTCGAATGGCTCGATGTCCGAGAAGGTCACACTTTCCATCATTTCCCAAGAAACAAACGCGATGAGGATCAAGAGCCATCTAAAATGGAATTCATATCCTTGATCCTGTTCTTCACAACAATCCAGTTCAATTTGATTAAATAGGTACTTCGCCCAGTTCATTTGTAGACCTTCCACGCACTTCCCTTCAAGGTCAATGACAAAGCCTGTGACCTACATGGGTCGGTTCTTCCTTATATTTCCTTTAATTAATTGGCATGATAGGCGCACTGCACCATTATGGATGGAGGCTACCTTGTAGCCTCACGTCCCCTTCTCAACATCGTTGTATGTATCCTTGATCTTCTATGCTAGTGCACGATCTGTGGATTTTCCTGGATAGAAGTCCTACAGATCAGGTCCTTTCATACTCAATCCTATGATCCTATGGATCAGCGTCAGATTGAATGTGATACGACGATCGAGCCATAAGTAGCTGCCATGGTAACATGAAAGTAATAGCTTGAAATAGGCGTTAACTTCCTGGTGCCTTCCAAAGTGTGGGATTTTCATTACATTCAACAAGGTGGACTGTGTGAGGTTCATCGTCCATGACTAGGGGATTATCTTCGAATTCTTCCCCTTCTTCTTGGTGAAGTATTTGTATGGGGTGAGCATGCTATGGTTCTTGTGATCTATGAGGTTGAATTCACTGAACTTCAACACTGCGATCTTGTCCTGTTGTGCTCTTACTGCGTGTATCCCCTTCGAGAGGTATGCAGTAGCCATGGTGTACTCAAAATCTCTTGGCACACTATCTTGACTCACCGCACCAACTAAACGTGGGATGTAATCGGGAAATATGGCTGGGATCAACTTTTCATTTTCTAGGTCATCTCTGTGATTGGTTCTCTTCTTTGTTGTTGGTCGGGATGGTCCAGATCCACGAGTAGTCGACGAAGAGGCTTTCACTCCTATCGTCGATGATGCTTGTATACCCACATACATTACTCTTTCATTCATGAGGTCGATGAGTACCTCCTGCACAGACTCTTCGACTGCACTAAGTTCTTCGGACATACACACTCGTGGTTGAATCCCTCGGGTTTGAAGAGTAACTAGTCAATGCAACGGGACAGATGGTGATAGTGCGATGATCACTATGGAGAATCAACTAATATGTGGGCTCAAATTGACGGTTAGAAAAAGTGTTCTCGGTGCAAGGTTCAACGGAATAAATATATAAAGAAGCAACGAATCTCTCCAATGGGCCAGAAGCCTCCATTGATTCAGTTATGTCTATTACAGCGTGGTCCCAACGGTCTGATGGCAAGTTTTTGGACCATAAATTCCTTTATACCCGTTCAGGGTGTCGGTCTAACGATTATACTGTTCTCAATGACTATATTTCTTCTCTATGGTGAAGTGCCATGTGATGTTGTTCTGATATCCCAACGAAGTTCCTATTTTGTAAATTTTCCCCTTGTGAAATTCCCTCTGGAACCTTCTGTAACTTTTCGATCTTTTATCTCTTCTTTTTGAGATTTCAAGCCTTCTTTCTGGTGAGCTTCATCTCGTTATTCCTCTTTCCAGTCTGATTCTTGTCTTCTTTTGGCATAGTAACTTCGTGCTGCTGAGATTCTTTCGTAGGGTGCATGGGTAATAATTATTCTCTAGATGGGGTAGATTCTCTACTCTCCCGTACCTCATGTTTCCTTCCAACTTTGATATCCAAGTCTCCGGTCCTAAGTAGCTTCGATCTGTTCTCCTTTTCTTCAATCAACTGCATGATCCTCCTAGTCATGAAATCTTTTAATTATTTCTTTTTCTGCTCTAAGACTTCATCTTCTTTCCTTCTAGTCTGGTCCTTATCGATCCAAGGTTTTCCTAGTAACATAGTAAATGGACTGATGTTCTCAATAAATTTAACAACCTTAATATCTTCCTCTGTCCAAGTTCCATGAGCACTCATAGATATATGGGTAAGTCTTCCATGTAGGGTTATCATTTTTCCTATGAATAATCCTATTCCTCCCAATGAAGGAATCATAGTAGTCTCCCCTAAAAGTTCCCAAGTTCTTTCTATCATGATATTTACCTGTGTTTCTTCATCCAGAACACAGTCAATTTCAAAGTCTCATATTCTTTCTTCAATGCACTCTTTTTCTTTGAAGATCTCAGATAAGTTGATATGTCGGTGGTCATTCAAGGTTTCTTTCATCTATAGCGATACTTTCTCTGATTCTTTCTGGGGTTCTACCATAATCTAAGTTTCTGGATCTGCCTTAGGGTTTTTCTGGTTCATATTCATTCTTTCAACCTTAGCAATCATTCTAGGTAAATCCAATACTTCATGGTCCATGGATCTACAACAAAGACAACTAGATTTTCTACCAGGGTATTCCTTAGCCAGATGTCCCGGTCTTCTGCAACTGTAACAAAGGGTTAATTCTCGTTTTCTTTTAAATGATCCCAACCTTTCCTCTACTGCGCACTAGGATCATAGTAGCTACACTAGGATCATAGTAGCTAACCTGCAAAAAAATATTTCTAGGATCCTGCATCCATTTGTTAGTCCAAAAATTATCTCTATGCATAGGTATAACATATCTTTCACTATTCTTATCTGATCTACTCATATCAAATCTTCTTTCATCTATCAATGCCCTAGTTTTCAAGCTAGGACAAATCTTATCAAACATACCTAGATCCATACTTTAGAAACAAAAATTTCCACTAATCTTATCTTCAATAGAGCACAAATCTTCTAGATATAAAACTTTTCACTATTCTTACATTTATCAGAGCATAGAGCTTGCAGATCTTACCTCTTTAAGAAAAAATTCTCACTTTTACCTTTCTTAGAGCACAAAGCTTTCAGATCTTACCTCTTTTCTTTAGATCTGACTCTTCTTCTTGGCATATAGCTTCACAAGTCAAGTTGAATGCTTCGCACTAGGGATATAGATCTATGCACAGAGCTTTCCCAGTTTCAGGTCAGATCTTCGCACATAGCTTCTTCTTCCTCAGCTCCCAACAATCACAGTTTCGGTCCCAACAATGGAACCATTTGTTGGCATAGGGGCAGACCCAAAGTTCAACGCTACAATAATGCACCAACAAAACCCTAACTACCATCCCTTTTGGCAACACCTGCAAAGCAGATGAAGTCTCACCCGAGGTAGAGGCAGGGGTGGTTCCAGGACTCCAGTGTCTGCAACCTTAGCTGGGACACATATCTGTGATTGTAACACCTTAAAAGGGCACTTAGTAGTTATATTTCATCAATATTCAGTCTTAGTTTACAATGCAGTTAAACCCTAATTACAGAGAATTGCATTATTTAACCAGATCTACTATATTCAAGCACTAAGCACATCCACATAGGCCAGATCTAGTATTCATCCATATTATTAAGCACATAGTATTAACATATCTATCTACCATTCATCTATATCAAAGCATTAAGCAAGCTAACCTATAAACACATCAATACATCACACAAATAAGAGCAACACAACATGCACGTGGTTCAACCCCACCCTGGGGCTACATCCACCAACTCTTCGTCTTCTTTATTAGCTTCTTCAATCAATTACATGCACAGAGCCACAAAAACCCTACTCCGCAGAGGATAGGAGATCTGCACACCTCGATAGATCCTCCTTCCCAGGGCTAGGTTACAACACTAAGCCTCTTCTCAATCTCTTATACTCTCTTGCACTAAGCTCTGCAAGCCTCATACATTATGCACAAAAGCAATCTCCACTCAACACTTAGCACTTTCGATCACATATATCGAACTACTTCCTACATCGCTCAAACTTCTATTTATACTTTACAAAATAGGCCTAATCATGGGTAAACCCATGGGTCAACATCCCCATAGGCATTACATAATCTTGAATCCCAAAAAAGGCCCTAAAAGGGGTCGAGATCTCGTGATCTCCACTTCGTCTTGTGCTCCACCTTTGACATCTTGTAGAAGTCCCAAAAAGGATCCTCAAAACTTGGTCAAGGGACAACAAGATCTCAGATCTCATCGCTTTCTTATCCTGACCTTCCACTTAAATAAATCTAATGGTTGTTGTTCCTCTGGATCGGTGATCCAATGACCACTTCTGATATTCCTCTTGAGCATCTGATCTCTTCGAATTAGAAGGCTTTCTAAGTGTTCACGGGTCTCGACCTTTTCTCCTCCTACAAGTCTATCTCTTGGACCTCATCTGTACTTCTGGAAACCACTATCTCTCCTGAGCTTTGGCAATGAATTTAACCTTGGCCCTGGCGCACACTTGCGCTCTTCGTGCAACTATGCGCTATTCCTCTTGAGCTTGATTCCTTCTGAAAACTCATGAATTCTAAGGAATCTTGTGTACGCTCCTTGCTGCCTTCATGATAACCTATGGCTATCTATAAAATCCAACTCTCTCATCCTTATGAGCTTGTATACAAAAATTTCTCATGGTTTCGTCATTCCCGATGCTATCATTGTTTCTTTGAACTTGTTTGTCGTCATTTTTTCCAATATGTCATTGTCGTTGTTGTTCTTTCCATCAATGACAAGCACACTCTACTTGTAAACATGTCATTATTTTTTTTGTTCTTGCCATCAATGGAAATCACACTCTGCCTGTAAACATGCCAACAATCTCCCCCTTTGGTATTGATGGCAACTCTAAAGGACTGGACTGTTCTACTTAGTTATCCAATTGTAGCATCCAGACCACACCTTTTCTCCCCCTTTGACATCAATGTCAAAGAAAACATGCTCCCCCTAATATGTTGCATTACTTTTCAGAGGTATAAGATATTCAACCAACACAAACTCCCCCTAATAGGATGGACTCTCTTAGGTGAGAGAAGGGATGACACCCAACTTCTGACAAAGATATTCAAATGGTGTCTTGGCTAGGGGTTTAGTAAAGATGTCTGCAATTTGTTCTATGGTTGGAATTTAATGAGCATGAACAATCTTATTGGTGACCTTCTCTCTCAGAAAATGATATTTTATGGGGATGATCTTGTTCTTGGAATGAAATACTAGATTCTTGGACCTGTTCATCTTCAACTTCAGCTGTGTCCTCTGTAGTAGGCTCAATATTTCTCACCTCTCTTACTAACACTCTTTCATCAACCTTTAAATAAATTAAATCAACTAATTTATACAATATTTTATTAAAGCATCTATATCCTTTACCATTGGTATTATATCCTAAGAATATGCTTTCATTATCCCTATCATCATACTCGCCTCTCAACTACTCCATTTTGCTATGGAGTTCCTGGGATTGTGTATTCTCTCCTAATCCTATGTTTATCATAGAATTCCTTGAAATCACTTGACATAGATTCTCCTCCTTTGTTTGATCTTACTGCCTTTAACCTGTTGCTTGTTTGATTCTCAATTAAATATTTAAATATTTTAAATTTCTTAAATGCTTCATTTTTCCTTTGAGACAAGCAACCCAAGTGAGTCTGGAGTAATCATCAAGTGAGTCTGGAGTAATCATCAATGATTAGCATGAAATAGTTTTCTTTCCTTGTGCCTTCTTGTCTTGATGGTCCTCATAAATTCATATGAACTAATTGGAGTGGTTTCTCTGTTGAAGTAGAGCTCTTTGGATTTAAACTGTGTCCTGGTTAGCTTTCCTAATTGGTAGGGTTTACAAACAGAATCTTGTGGCTTTGATAATTTTGGAAGAACTTTTACTGCCTCAATATTTTTGAGCTTGATTAAGTGGTCAAAGTTTAGATGTCCAAATCTCCTATGCCATAACCACCTTTCATCATGTTTTGTTAGATGACACTCTTCTCTATCTTCTTTCAATACACATGCATTATTATCTGTCCTTATTGATCAGAATCTAGACTACGGGTCAAAAATTTGCTCAAAATTCAAAGTGCTCGGAATGCGACGAAAATGGTGCCATTGCGTTCGTCTTGTTCTCTTGATTCCGGTGGTATATTTAATTTCGCAAACGGAGTCTGTATGGAGAAGTTATCGCGATCTGTTCGCCGAACCAAACAGGAAAAAAAAAGAGGATGCTGACTGGGCAAGTCGTACTGCCACGTGGCATGGCCGTACAGTTCTGACATGGCGACCGTACAATCGACGTGGTAGGTAGATGATGTGTCGCGTTGTGATTGGTTACAGCTGGACGAGTGATGTTGTGACACGTGGCTTATAATTGGGCGAATATTAGGGCGCCATGTGGCCCAATGAGGGGCTGCCACATGGCACCCATCTATTGGTCGTTAGTGTTTGGTTTGTGTGGTAAAATTAAGTGGAGGCCGCGGGGTTCGACCCCGGGACCTCCCCACGTGCCAAGTTTTGAACTATGCCCGCCAACCATTGCGCCACGCGCTATTTCTTGTTATCCACATGTAAAAGAAATTATTTGAATTTACAAGAAAGTTTAAATGGTGGGGGGTCGGGCCGGGGCTAGCCCCGACCCCCGGTTTTATGGTGTGGTATATGACCGTGATACAGTCAAACGGGCGTGCGGGGGGTGTTTTGGAAATGGCCCACGGTTATATTATTATTGTTTATATGACCACATTTATACGCCATTTGCGCAGGGGGTAGTTTATAGCCCGGTTTTATGGTATCGTATGTAACCGTTATACATTGTGCGCGCGGGGGAGTTTTTGATTAGACCCCGGTTCCATGGATAAAATATGACCATATATTGATACCATTGCGCGGCGGTTACATTTATTTTAACCATGGTTATGTTGACATTGCAATGTGACCATTTTAATGTTTATACGCGCGGTTTAGAGTTGTGGTTTGAAATGTAAAACCCCCGGTTCTTGTGTATGCGCGATTTTTTATATGAGTTTGTTTTTGGTTTTTCAAATGGTTAAGCCCACGTGCCTGGACACATGTCAAGTCCAGATTGAATCTACAGAACAGGTGCCAAGATTTGCGCTGGGACATGGCCATATGGACTCCATGCGCCCAACACCTCCGTTCTTGGGGGCTTTATTCCGGGTAATTGTTCTACATTTTGGTGCGTTTTGCGGGACATGCGTGTGTGCTGGGTTTTGTGACTGAAAACGCTCAGAAGCCAGGTTCACTTTCCAGAGGTGCGAAATGGCGAACAGGTTACAGCAAGCTTGAAGGGGAAAAATGGCAGAATGCATAACTTCTTCAATTTTTGGTCAAATGAGAAGCTGTAAAAGCCCAACTAGGGGTTTTTGGACGTTCTGAGTTCATTGGTGATGTTTTCACAGGCATTTTGAGACTTCTAATGCAGTTTTTTAACCATTGAAGCTTGAGGAAGCTCTAGGGACCATTGAAGCCCTCATTGTTTGAGGCATTGCTCAGATGAGCCCATGTCCATTTTCTGAGACTGAATAGTCATTTATGACTGTTTATTATGCTCTGAACACTTTGGGATAGGTTTCAGATCCATTGGAGGACTTCTACAGGTATTTTTTCCTCATTCAAGTTTAGGGAAGCTGGGAGGTCACATGTAGAAGAGGTCATTGTTGGATGAGCCATTGTCCATTTGCAGAGTTTTAACAGTCATTTTTTGGGTTTTTATGTATTCTGAATCCAATGGTACAGTCTGTAAATCCATTGGAGTTGAGAAGCAGCTTATAAAGATCATTTGACAAACTAATCCCAAAGAGCCAAGTCCATTGAAGGAGGCTCAAGGAGATGTAGCCCAGAGAGGGGTGAACTCCTTTTTCATCTTGGTATTGTTGTCAGTTTGATGTGTTATTTGTTGCACTTTATATTGCTGTGTATTTGTTTATAACACATATTTAAGATTTTAAAAGAACCTTTCCTCTCACATGAACATTGACAAGAAGAAGCAAGAACTAAACACATAAACCAACTTGCATATTTTAACACATGAAGCAAGGTCCTGTTAAGATTTATTTTATGAGGTAGGGGGTGCTTGCATAGCATAACAAGTCAGCCTTCTATATTCAAGATCAGATGGTATTAGAGCATAGTTTATTTTGCTCATGTATTTGCCAATGCTAGCTTGAGTTTTAGCTGTTGGTATTTGTGCAAGATTGGTGTTGAAGTTTGTTATCTTGCAAGTATGGAGGAAGCTTTAAGCATTGATAGTTCTCCTACATCTTCCAAATCTAAGTTCTTTGATAAAGAAATGTTTAATGCATTGCTAACCATGAAGGATATGGTACAAGAGTTGTGGAAAGATAAGGAAAAGAGCATTGTCCTTCAAGAGCAGTGGATGGCCATGAAGGAGGAGAAAGACCAACTTCTTGAAAAGTTGCAGGAGATGGAGAATCAACTCCATGAAGCAAAAGAAACCCTTACCAAGTACATGCA
>JZKD02S1610589.1:349758-364032 GCA_000966675.3 Picea glauca
GTTGCAGCAGTTGTCATAAGTTGCAAAGATGCAAGTTGGCATGTGAATGCATTTACTTTTGTATGCATACTTGTGTTATACCACCTCATTCAAGAACATGTAAAAGAGGGGTATGCTGTCCATTTTGTTACAACCATATACATTTTTCATTTTCAGCTCTTTAGTACCCACATGCTTTGGGTTTGAGTACCTATGTTTCTACAGGAAGGAGAGTTGAAGAACTATGCATATGCATTTGATTTTGTGAGTGCATAAACATTGAACTGGATGTTAGTTCATCATGATTGATTCATGTTTGTAACATGATTGTTTATCATGTTTGTTGACTTGTCATTTTGGGAAGGTCGATATGTTCACATGAGTCTCGACTTGTGTCGATTATCTTGACGACTATGTTTGTCATTCATGTTTTTCGACTTATTTTTAGTCGATGGTGTTGTTGTCTTGAAAGTCAATTTTTGAGTACATTCAGATGGAGGAAAACACCATGTGCTTTGATGAAGCACAAGACGCGACAACTTCTTGAAGAGAAAAAAGACTTTGCTGTCATTATTTTTCAGTCTTGTATAATTAATTTTCAAGATTGATGGTTTTCTTGGCTTGTGACAAGATGTCGCAGGAAAATTTTGCAGCCATTGGAGAGCGGATTGTTGACACCAAAGAGTTCGAAAGAGGGACTTGATTCTCAGTGGGAAGGCTGGCATTCTTCCAAGCACAGAGAGAATAGTGGGTCAGCAGCAGCTAGAGAGCAGTGGTTGAGGGGCATAGTCAGTTGCAGTGCAAGGCATGTCAAGGTACCTAGGTGATTGTCGAAAAGTCTTTTTAAGTAGAATCAATTGATATAACTTGAAAAAAAAAGAGTATTGAAGCTCAGATAGATAATCATAAGCTTTTGTGGGTCCAAAATCCTTTCAGTGGGAAGGCGTGATCAGAATCTAGACCAGGGGTCAAAAATTTGCTCAAAATTCAAAGTGCTCGGAATGTGACGAAAATGGTTCCATTGTGTCCGTCTCGTTCTCTTGATTCCGGCGGTATATTTACTTTCACAAACGGAGTTCGTATGGAGACGTTATCGCGATCTGTTTGCCGAGCCAAACAGGAAAAAAAAGAGGATGCTGACTGGGTAGGCCGTACTACCACGTGGCAGAGACGTACAGTGCTGACATGGCGACCGTACAATCGACGTGGCAGGTAGATGATGTGTCACATTGTGATTGGTTACAGCTGGACGAGTGATGTTGACACGTGGCTTATAATTGGGCGAATATTAGGGCGCCACGTGGCCCAATGAGGGGCTGCCACGTGGCACCCATCTATTGGTCGTTGGTGTTTGGTTTGTGTGGTAAAATTAAGTGGAGGCCGCGGGGTTCGACCCCGGGACCTCCCCACGCGCCAAGTTTTGAACTATGCCCGCCAACCATTGCGCCACGCGCTATTTCTTGTTATCCACATGTAAAAGAAATTATTTGAATTTACAAGAAAGTTTAAATGGTGGGGGGTCGGGCCGGGGCTAGCCCCGACCCCCGGTTTTATGGTGTGGTATATGACCCTGATACAGTCAAACGGGCGCGCGGGGGGTGTTTTGGAAATGGCCCATGGTTATATTATTATTGTTTATATGACCACATTTATACGCCATTTGCGCGGGGGGTAGTTTATAGCCCGGTTTTATGGTATCGTATGTAACCGTTATACATTGTGCGCGCGCGGGAGTTTTTGATTAGACCCCGGTTCCATGGATAACATATGACCGTATATTGATACCATTGCACGACGGTTACATTTATTTTAACCGTGGTTATGTTGACATTGCAATGTGACCATTTTAATGTTTATACGCGCAGTTTAGAGTTGTGGTTTGAAATGTAAAACCCCCGGTTCTTGTGTATGCACGATTTTTGATATGGGTTTGTTTTTGGTTTTTCAAATAGTTAAGCCCACATGCCTGGACACATGTCAAGTCCAAATTGAATCTACAGAACAGGTGCCAAGATTTGCGCTGGGACGTGGCCATATGCCCCCCATGCGCCCAACACCTCCGTTCTTGGGGGATTTATTCCGGGTAACTGTTCTACATTTTGGCGTGTTTTGCGGGATGCGCGTGTGTGCTGGGTTTTGTGACCGAAAACGCTCAGAAGCCAGGTTCACTTTCCAGAGGTGCGAAATGGCGAACAGGTTACAGCAGGCTTGAAGGGGAAAAATGGCAGAATGCATAACTTCTTCAATTTTTTGTCAAATGAGGAGCTGTAAAAGCCCAGCTAGGGGTTTTTGGACGTTCTGAGTCCATTGGTGATGTTTTCACAGGCATTTGGAGACTTCTAATGCAGGTTTTTAACCATTGAAGCTTGAGGAAGCTCTAGGGACCATTGAAGCCCTCATTGTTTGAGGCATTGCTCAAATGAGCCCATGTCCATTTTCTGAGACTGAATAGTCATTTTTGACTGTTTATTATGCTCTGAACACTTTGGGATAGGTTTCAGATCCATTGGAGGACTTCTACAGGTATTTTTGCCTCATTCAAGTTCAGGGAAGCTTGGAGGTCACACGTAGAAGAGGTCATTGTTGGATGAGCCATTGTCCATTTGCAGAGTTTTAACAGTCATTTTTGGGGTTTTTATGTATTCTGAATCCAATGGTACAGTCTGTAAATCCATTGGAGTTGAGCAGAAGCTTGTAAAGATAATTTGAAAAACTAATCCCAAAGAGCCAAGTCCATTGAAGGAGGCTCAAGGAGATGTAGCCCAGAGAGGGGTGAACTCCTTTATCATCTTGGTATTGTTGTGAGTTTGTTGTGTTATTTGCTGCACTTTATATTGCTGTGTATTTGTTTATAACACATATTTAAGCTTTTAAAAGAACCTTTCCTCTCACATGAACATTGACAAGAAGAAGCAAGAACTAAACACATAAACCAACTTGCATATTTTAACACATGAAGCAAGGTCCTGTTAAAATTTATTTTATGAGGTAGGGGGTGCTTGCATAGCATAACAAGTCAGAATTCTATTTTCAGATCACTTATGCCTTTAGCCACCACTTGTCCTAATTTTACATTCTTTACCTTACAACATTTGGAAGTGAACACCTCTTCACAGCCTCTGTCACACATTTGACTTATACTGAGCAAATTATGTTTCAGACCATCTACAAGCAGAACATCCTGGGCATCTCCTTTGCCATTACTCAAACTCACCATCCCTTTACCCTTGATTTTACCTGGTTCATCATTTCCAGAGGTCACGTTTCTTGTTTTTCTTTTACTTATATATAAAAGCTCATCCTTGTCTCCATTCATGTGCTTGGAACATCCACTGTCTATATTCTAGGGGTCTTTTTGTTTTTGAGCTGAAAGTAATAGACCACATTTTTCACTATCTTTCTTTTTCTATGTGTTGGCATTTCTAGCTAAGAGCTTTATCATTGGATCTGCTTTGTAATTCTTCAGATGGCATTTTGCATCTTTGTGGCCGAAGTTATGAAAGTTATAGCATTCGAGCTCATCATTCAATAGGTCAAAGAGTTGGTGCATCGTTGTCTACTCATTGACTGTTTAGTTCTATGTTGCAAAGATTGTTTATTTCTTGACCTCCTCAGTTGCATGTCTCTAAACGTAATTTGACAATTTGTAATCTTATGACCAAAATTAGAGCAGTAAAAATAGTAACCATGGAAGAAATTTTGATACCTAAAGGATGGCCTTCTTCTTGGAATTTGTTGCTCCATCTTCTGATATATATTTTTTTTATCAGGGATCATCTTTTCTTTATTAGCTTTTGGTGACAGATTACTCACATGGTCTGATTGTCTGCTGACTTGGAACTTGATCATATGTATTTTCTCTTTTCTTTCTGGTTGTTTGTTGTTTGAACTACTTACATAACCTAAACTGGTCTTCAACAAAGGAGATCTATGTTTTCTCAGAATTTTATTTAATTCTATTGAGGCTTTAATTCTTGGAATATTTTGGAGATATAATACTTTAAACTTCTCCATCTCTTTTCTGTTTTTTACTACCTCTTCTTCCAAGGATTCACATATTTCCTTCTTCTCTGATAACTGTTGTTTCAGAGTGTCCTCTATTTTTGTTTCCTCTTCTAACTCCACTTTTAGCAAGGCAAGGTCTTCATCAGGTTTTTTACCATCCTTTTCAAACTGCATCAACAACTGTTTTTGTTTTATTTTCTTAAGTCTAAGTCTGTCAATCTCTTCTAAAGCACTGATTAGTTCACCTTCCATATCAACCACAGGTTCTTCATCATTAACATCACTTCCTGTTCTTTTATTATTATAATCTTCTTTGGCCATAAGCATAAATTCATTAACCTTATCTTCACAAGAAGGGTCACTATATGTGTCTCTTGAAGAGTCGTCATTGTTTACACATAAAATTTTCTTTTTATCAAATCTCTTGGATTTGTACTTCTCTTCACCTTCAGAGTTCTGGACCTTCTTTTTGTGTGGACACTTAGATGCAAAGTGACCTATCTTCATTTCATATGCAGTAAATGTTCCTAGAAGTTGATCAAAAGGTAGAACTTTTAGAACATTAAGTTCTTCTATAGAAGAGACCTTTGGGTTGAACCTATCTGGCAAAGATCTCAAAATTTTCTGAACTAAAGAGGCTTCCTCAATTTTTTCACCAAGCCCTTTCATTTCATTTACTATTTTTTCAATTCTCATAAAGTACTTCTCAAAAATTTCATCCTCTCTCATCTCTATCTGTTCAAACTGTAATCTTTAGGTTTGAAGCTTGGCATCCATTACCTTCTCATTACCTTCATAATTTCTAATGAGTTTGTCCCACATTTCTTTGGCAGATTATAAGTGCATAAGTTTTAAAAATTTTGCTTCTGCGAGCCCACTCAGAATAACATTCATAGCTTTAGCGTTGAAGTTGAATTATAGCTTGTCATCCTTAGAAGCTAGTACAATTGGCTTTACATAACCAGTCTCTACCCCATTCTAGGCATCTGCACCCAAGGCCATTATGTAGGTTCTCATCCTACCTTTCCAGAAGGCAAAGTTTGTTCCATTGAACAGAGGGACCTTGTTGGTTGAATTTCCTTCATGGATAGTCATGTTTAATATCTAGGATCTACACTTAAATAAATGGAACTTTCTCTGATACCAATTGTTGGAAAACTTAGAGGGGTGGGTGAATCAGTTGTTAATGTTCTTAAACAATTATGCCCATTTTAAACTCATTACAGAACACTCAATGATGATCACAATAATGTAGGGAAGTAAGCAATAGAATATTCAACATCAATCACACACATGAAATATATAGAGATAGATATTCCCAAGGAAACCCATAAAGGGAGAAAACCTCTTCTTATTGATATGATAAGTAGTCTTTACTTTTTGTACATTATCATTCTTATGAGAACCAACTCCTTTTGAGGCTACCACCTCTGTTTTACAATTAGAAAATTGCTGAGAGCACCAACTCTATGGTTTCTCTAGAACCCACTAGAAGGAAGCACCAACTCCCTTTGTGTTCCAGCACCAACTGGATGGAAGCACCAACTTCCAGTCACATAGGCACTAAACTATACAAGCTGCAACTTGCTGAGAGCACCAACTCTCTATATTCTCTATCACCCACTAGAACAAGACACCAACTCCTTGAGTGTTCTAGAACCAACTGGATGGAAGCATAAACTTCCAACTACACAAGCACCAACCTGTATAACAGAGAACAATAGTTCTCCCTTTCACCACCCTGCCACCTTGGTTTTTGTGGCTGCAACCAAATGGAAGCTGCAACTCCCTGTGTTCAAGAACGCACTTGAAACTCTAAGGACAATAGTAGTCCCTATAACCACCCTACCACCCTGAGATATAAATCTTTGTTACTAAAATTTATTATAGTGATACAATATTTATCAATGAATTACCAGTCTCATCACTGTTGTGCTACACTGCTTTTCTCTGCTTGCATCAATGTCTTCCTTCTTGCATCTTCTTGCGATTTTTGTTCTTCTTCTCTGCCTCTGCATGCCCACTTTGTCTTTCTGTTCCTCTCTTACATATGCCTTTTGTTCTATGTATTTCTTCTGTGATTTATTCTCTGTGCACCATTTCCATTCTCTACTCTACGCCTCTTTTGTGTTCTTCATCTCTTGCTTCTACCTTCTTCTACCTGCATGAATAACTCTCAAAAGAAGCAACCATCGCTTCTCTATTCTACGTATATTTATCATGCCAAGTCCTCTGCCAGATCATACACTCAACTCTTCATCCTCTCTGGCGATTATGATGAGCATGTTCTTCATCAGTGGTCGTTATTCTGATATTCTTTAGCTTCTTTGGCAGTTACAGTCTTCAACACTTTTCCATCTGTCAATTGGTTCTATGATGAGACTTCATTCTACTAGAAGTTACCTCGAGACTCTTCAGCTCCTTTGGAAATCACCTAGAAGCTCTTTGAATTCTCTGGCAGATACAATCACTCCGTTCTGTCAGTTACAGAGAGTAATTTTGGATTATTTGGCTTCCAAGCCCCTTCCTTTACGTGACCATCGATGGTGAACATACGCCTAACCAACAAGTGCTTCATGACTCATGACTTCAGGAATCTTGGTATGAGACATATCGATTCTCCCAACTTCCGATATCTGAAGTGGAGCTTAGCGACATGCTAGATCCTCCTTTAATCTTCGCTGATGTGACCATGGTTGTGACCATAGGCCTAGCATCCAAGCGCTTCGCGATCTTGGTCTAGAGAGTGTTAGCTCCTTATTTTGATATGACATTGGGTGATGATCTTATGTGACCACGCGATTGTGGGCGCGTCCAAAGGCGGTTTGAGAGAAACTCGCTTTTCACCCCGAAATTCACTACAAATCTCCACGTGTCCTTTCTCCAAAATTGTGGTTTCGATTGCGGCCTGCCTTCAAAATTGTAAAGTTTGCACACCTTCAATCCCCTCAATGCAACAGGACCTTCGATATCATGATCTTGACGGTGCTCCTGAACTGACGGATCATATATAACCTTCTTAAATCAACGAATGTAATTAATTCCGACCTTCTGGTCTTTGGGAGTTTCAACTCTCAAATATCACTTTTCCCATATGACAATCTTCCAGAGTGGAATATCTATTGACAACTGTCTCCCTAAATCTACGGTCAGGATCTCCTCTGCGAGTCCAGACTTCGGGACTTTCAATTCTCAAACTCTCATTTCTTTCGTAGGACAATCTTTTGGAGTTGGTGATATGCAGACACCTGTCCTTAATTGAAGGATCTGCCTTTACTTTGGGGATTTTACCTCTCAACTAGATCAACGGTTCTATGTCCCATTTCTCAATCAACGGTCGAGATATTCTTCACTACTTCAGGCTTCAACGATTTCAGTTCTAAACCTTCACACTCTCACAGAACACATTTAATCAGAGTCCACAGATTCCTGCCACGTGTCCTCCTCAAATAAATGATCCTTGTTTACTTCGGGAATTCAGCGTTTGGGAGATTCAACTCCTCTACAATTTATTACTCCCAGAGTGTTTCACCCAGAGTACACGATCTGTTGATGTGTGTCCTCCTGCAAATTGATGGTCCTCAACTCCTTCTGCTCTTTGGGAATTTAGGATGATCATTTCGTCATTCTCCTCCAGAGTGGTCACTTGCTGAATAAGTCATAGGTGGTGGAGACCTCTTGCTGTTGGTTAACACTTACACTTACACTGTCCTTCCATTGAACTAGATCAATGGTTGAGAATGCACTCGAAGTGATCTTCAGATTGGACGATTGAGAGGGACTTCGGACCTTCGTCCTTCAAGACTTCGAGACTTTTGACTTTTGACTTTTGACATTTGTCAGACACATGTCCTTGCTGAGGTGGTCTATTGACGTGGGTGAGACATGTAGGCAGAGTAGTGGAGGTGGAGGAAGAGAGCGATAGTGGAGAGTGACGTGTAGCGGGTTGTGGAGTGTGACATTGAAGTGTGGAGGTTGTATGTATGAGTGGTTTGGTGGTTTACTCGGAGGGGGGGTTAGTTGGTAAGTGGTAATGAGAGAGGGGGGTTTGAGTTAATAGGAATATGACATGTATGAGGGTCCCACATGGAAAATACCACCAACTCCAACCCCCCCCATGGTTAAATACATAAAGGTCGGGGGGTCCGATATGCCATGTTGATCGTAGATCTGAGTGCCTAATTATTGGTCGCTGATATTAGCGCGCCATCTAACTTATCCTGTCCTTCCACTTATTTTGATCGGATGACTGATGAAAATTCGAGTGATCGAGATCTCAGTTCTCAACCCTTTCTTATCCTGTCCTTCCACTTAAATCAATCCTACAGTTTTTGGTCCTCTGGATTGGTGATCAAGTAACCACTGTCGCTCTTCCTCCTAAGCTTATGATCTCTCCGACTTAGAAGGATTTCTAAGTGTTCACGGACATCGACCTTTTCTCCTCCTATGAGTCCATCTCTTGGACCTCGTCTTTACTTATGGAAACCTCTATCTCTCCTGAGCTTTGGAAATGAAGTTAACCTTGGCCCTGACGCACACTTGTGCTCTGCATGAAACTCTGTGCTATTCCTCCCGAGCTTGATTCCTTCTGCAAACTCATAGATTCTAAGGAATCCTATGCATGCTCCTTGTTGCCTTCATGATAACCTTTGGCTATCTAGAAAATCCAACTCTCTACCCTGTGCTCATCCTTCTGATATTGTAGACAACAATTTCTCATGGTCTCATCATTCCCGATGCTATCATTGTTCCTTTCCTATTTGTCGTCATTGCTTCCAATATGCCATCGTCACTGTTTTTCTTTCCATTAATGACAAGCACACTATACCTATAAACATCCCATCATTTTTTTTGTTCTTTCCATTAATGAAAAGCACACTCTACCTGTAAAAATGCCAATAAGATGCATATAGGGTGCATGCATAAATGATGACCGGGAAAGCCACACCTCATTTTAACCAACTACCAACCCCATACAACACTATACATCAACCATATAACATGACACAACCATAGTACAATGCAGCGCATCCCCACTACAATACCGCGTAGTATAACCAGGCGGCTCAGTATAATGCACCGCGAGGGGATCGAGCTAGCTATAGAGACAGAGGATGAGAAAGAGGAGGCTTTGGAAGAGGTAGAGGACCAATGGTAGGCTACAACTGTCAACAACCATGACACTATGCAATAGAATCTCCACTTCCACCAATGACTTGTATGTATTGTCACACATCAGATCATGACATGGAAGAATGTCTTACATTATTAGGGAAGATCCAGGAAAAGAGGAATCAAAACAACGAAAATGTTCAATGGGTTTTAGTAGAAGCAAGGGATGAAGGAAGAGACATCAACATAGTTACGCATGGAGGAGCTAAAAAAGGGAACGATGTAGTATGACAAGAGGCAGTACAACACCAATGGGTGAAGAATAATGTTGAACCAAGGAAGCAGTTTGATGCACAAAATGAGAAAGAGATATTTAAGAAAGACAGACAAGAATTTATGAATCCTGACATTGCATCGACTTCAACTGCACAACATAATAAGGAATTACCAGAGTACGAAATGCCTCCATCGTTGGATCATACCAAAGTGCAATCCCTAGGATAAGTAAGTACAATCAAAGGATTTTTGCAATCCTGCATAAAATTACTAAATGATCCATCTTCTGTCAAAGTATTACAAAATATGTTAGAAAGATGTAGCATAGAGACATAAGGAAAACTAGAAAAGAAAACAATCAATAACCTACATACAAGGAGAAGAACAAGTAGGGAGTTCAGGCTAAATGCCAACATTGAAGATTTCAACATGGGAGATATCATACTATATCTAGGATCCGAAGTCAATGTATTACCTAAGGAGACATGGCAATGTATGGGAGATGCCACATTAGGATATTCACCCGTTCAGCTAAAACTAGCAAACCAACACAAATTTCTACCAATAGGGAGGCTGAAAGGAGTGACAATAGATATGGACGAAGTGTGCACTAAAGCTTAATTCAAAGTAATAGAGATAGTGGACGACACAACACCATATCCATCATTGTTCGGCTTGGATTGGGAATTTTATAACCATGCCATAAAAAAAATTAAAGACATGAAAGATGGCATTTGAGTTAGGAGAATACAGGGTCATTGCGCCATTAGACCCATCAAAAGGGGAAAGGTTCGTAGAGCCTACTTTTTTGGACTTGGATAAAATTATCCAGTTGTAAAGAACAACTGTGTGAGATGAGAATTACACAAACCCGACTGGATATGGGATACTCAGTTGGAGGAGCATCACCTCATGCATGTCAGACTCAAATACAGGTTTAGAAAATTGGCAACAGAGGCTACACGAAGTTTCCACAAGAACATGCACAAGAATAGACTGTGCAGTAAGATGGGTAGGTACAAAAATAAGGGAACCACTGAGTTTCCATGGGGTAAAAAATCGAGAAGCATTCCCGACACGTTACGAAGAGGAAGTGGTAGAAAATCATAGACTCTTAGCACTATATATAGCACTCAAGGCTACATCTGCAAGATGGTGGGGTGCACATAAGAAACAATCAAGGACTGGTACCAATGTAAGTGGTTACTGTGTATTAGGTTTGATGCAAAAAAAACAAGAAACCAACAGTAGAAAATGATGGACATGGGGCACCAACAGAACACTTGGAGAAGTGAAAAGCACTATGGAAAATGACACCCCTAGAAGAATGACCTCATCATTTCATACACATTAGAGGGCATCCCAACAAACTGGTATATGGACCAGGAACTACACAAAGGAACTACGAGCTGGACATTACTACAACATAACTTTATAGTCACTTTCTCATT
This sequence comes from Picea glauca, assembly GCA_000966675.3. Classification (NCBI taxonomy): domain Eukaryota; kingdom Viridiplantae; phylum Streptophyta; class Pinopsida; order Pinales; family Pinaceae; genus Picea; species Picea glauca. Next base: position 360,582 of record JZKD02S1610589.1, read on the forward strand.
TGAGCATGATAACCCCAACATAGATTCAACACTTAATAAAATAAGGGGGGTGATATTCATTAAGGAACTAGAATTCAAACTCATAACGGAAGAACAACAACAAAATAGAGAGAGAGTGAAAGAACTGATGTCATGCTACCATGTGCAGGAAGAAGCACCAGATGAAGACGACCCCCGCGATATTCAGATTGTGGAATTTGAAGGCGAAATAGAAGTGGAAGGTCCACCTATAGAATCAAAAATAATTGTTGCGTCATTCAAGGTGATGAAAGTCAACATTGGGATAGTTGAGAATCCCAAAATGGCCATCATTGGGGACTATTGGGATGAGAAAATAGTGGAAAGCATAACAGAGTTACTGCACGAGTAAAACAACCTGTTCCCCACAATGTTCACAGAAATGAAGGGCATAGCAAGAGATCTAGGTGAAATGAAAATACCACTCAGAGATAAGGCAAGACCAATCAGACAATGACCATATAGACTAAATCTGATATATAAGCAAAAATTCAAAGCTAAGATCGATAGGATGTTGGAAGCTAGAATCATGGAACCTGTGGAAGAATCTGAATGGATAAGACCGATGGTAGTTTAGGAGAGAAAACAAGGTGGGTTAATAATATGTGTCGACTAGAGGAAGTTGAATGAGGCATGCCTACATGACCTGTTCCCTACACCTTTCACGGATGAAGTGTGGGAGAACGTAGGAGGACAGGAAGTTTATTCATTCACCGATGGTTTTTCAGGATACCATCATATCAATATAGCATCAGAAGACGAATACAAGACCACTTTTGTGACCGAATGGGGATCCTACCAGTGCACAATCATGCCATTTGGAATTAATAATGCACCAACAATAGTTTCCAGAGTAGTCATAGCTTCATTTAAATAATTTATCCACCGATTTCTATAGGTATACTTGTGTCGTAGGAAAATCTCCCTACGGACAGGTAGATTGCCTCAAAGAGCTTGACCTTAACTCTAAGACAGAAAATGCTTAACGTGGACACTGACTTCCTTTCAAATCTATTCAAACTAACACATGAGAAGGAAGGAGAATAGAAGTACCTCTTCATCGACGTTTGTCCCTGCACGCTCCGAGTTGAGCTCCGATTCTTTGCTCCTCGTTGAGTCCTGTAGACAAACAAGATACGACCACTTCCTACTCTATTGATATTAGCTTGAAAACAAATCTATCTATCGATGATAAGTTCATGTAACATCAGACACAAACTACAAAGAAACAGGCCAAGCATGTCATATTGATGAGAATAACGACAACAATACTTACAATCATAGATGCGAATGCGACAGCTTCGTCAAGTCCCCTTCGTCTAACCCTTGCTTGAAAGATCCACAACCTGGATGGTATTAGCTTCACTGATCACTCTCCTTTGGTTGGCTGTGTGTTTCCTATGAGATCATAGGTTTCATGCTAGCAATTCTTCCCCAATCAGCTCTGTTCCAACACCACTTATGAGATCATAAGTTTGGTGTAATTCTCCATTTCCCATCCTCTTTCACCATTAGAAAGCTTGTTTATATAGCCTTGGAGAGGCTTTAACCACTTGAGATATCCTTGGGAAGGTTGAGGATTTGCCTCCTTCAGTTGAGTATCTTCCCTAAGATCATGGTTGGACTAGGGATTCGAATCCAACTGCCTTCCAAGAATGAAAAGATGCTTCCCCCATTCATCTCAACAGCTTAAAAACTGACCAGAATAGGTAGCGCTCCCTCAAAAGGGCCATCAGAGCGTTGTAATGCTCCCTAGTAGGCTTTAGGGGGGTGCCAGCGCTCTCAAAATCTATAGCACTCACTCAAAAGGGCCAGGGGAGATTTATAACACTCCCTGACAGTGTAAGGGGGAGTGCCGGCGCTCCGAGATAGTGTAAGGGGGGGCGCTCCCCTCCAAAAACTCAGTTTTTGAGGTGCTTTCAGATGGAAAAAGGTTTTCAAGCCTGCTGACTCATTTCTCCTCTTCCAAATCAAATGTTTGAGGTGTTTCAAGTGTCCTTCTCATGTCGCTATAGGCATGACATAGGCATCATGGAAGCATGCTTTCTTTGACACCTGCGACACTTGTGACCTTGTGAGAAAAATGTGACACTCGCGACCTTTGTAATGATGACACTTGCGACACTATCAAAGTGAGTAATTTTGATGTGTAACAGATTTCCCCCCAAAGTATGAAGTTAGAAGATAGGAACTAATAACTGAAATTCTTTGTAGACTTTCAAGCAAGGGTATAGACACAGAGAACCTGACAGAAGCTGCACACAACCATCCAACAAATATCATGACATATTTCAAAACCCAAGGCAGGCATACCTATGCTTCAGTAATCAAGACTTGCAAGATATGGCCGCCATAAAATACACTGCAGATCCATAATTGTATTGATAAAAAGGTATAGCCACTGAAATCACACTGTGGATCTATATGCTAATAACATGAAATGATCATAGCCACGAAGAATACACAGTGGATCTACGAGATGACAAGACATAGCCACAACCAATACAAAGCGGATCTATGTAACAGTATATGTGTCATTGTTCAAGAGAAACTCCTTTGCAACCTGGGCAAAGTACATATCAAAGTGATCAATCAACCTAGGGTCTTCTTACCAATCCCGATGTAGTACAAATCTAACCATGTGAATAGATGTCTTGATGTCAAACATGGCAGAAACCACTTGATTACCGATCAATGATGTAAACTGTTAACAAGTGCGAGGGAGATCACCATTAATGTCAATGATTCCCAAGGTACCCTAGTACATTCCAGCGAATGTGAATAGATGAGCTGAGGTCGAACATCCGTGGAATCATTCGATCAGAGGTCAATGATGTAAACCTACTGTCGAATGTGAGGAGGCTTGCCATTGAGGCATGCAGGTCCCAAAGTACTAACTGGTTTCTAAGTCTAGTTCCTGGATAATGTGTTGAAGTCAATAGGAATAGACTCATCGAGGGAGGGCCTTGATGTATCCCCCATCAACGACACGAAACAGACATAGAGATGTAATTGGCGAATCAAATGGACATGGATTGACATGGGTTTTGAGGCATGATATTTGGGATGGCTGACTCTAGAGGCAGATACTTCCCTTGAACACTGAGGCACAACAACAAAACATGACATGGACCAAAACTTGATGATGCAGTGGATGTTGTGACTTGCATCAGGTGACCCAAAGGAGTGAAAGGAACTCAAAGGATTGGATCAGTGTAGAGGTTCAGCGGATTATGATGTGTGCAAAAGAAAAAGTGTCGTGTTCAAGGGCGACTCTAAGAATTACTTGGTAATGTTCTCAAGAAACTGTTTGGCTTTCTTCTTTCAATTTTTCCCCCATCCAGATAGATGAGTACCTCTTTTTGATTTAATGAGCTCGAGGAGGATAACACATGCTCGATATAACTCACCTTCGGTAAGTTCCTCTTCCTTT
>JZKD02S1610589.1:380306-393511 GCA_000966675.3 Picea glauca
CTTGAGACTAGTCAATAGGACTAGTCAGATACCCTATCTTACACATGGTGTATCTACAAATTTAAGATGACCCAGAAGATGAAATTTTTACCAAAGATACCTTACTAATTTTTGTAAATATCCTCCAGATTTCAACGTCTGAAACGTTACAGAAAAGTTTTTATAGGTTAAATTCCATAATGAATCAGTTCAAGATGATTCTAGAACCCTATCTTGTACAGGTTGTATCACCTAAAGTATAATTCCTCAGGAGCTTAATTTTGAACCCAACGTACCTTGATCCGTCTACTAAATATCCTCCAATCCATTCCTTCTAAAACGTTTTAGAAAACAGGTTATAGCGAAAATTCCAAGGTGTCTCAGATGTAGCAGCGAAACCCCAAGACCTTGAGCTCTGATTCCATATGTTAAGAACCAAATATCAATATAGCATAGAAAAACCTCAGAAAAAGTACTCAACGCCTTGAAAAAGAGATAATTTCAGATAATAAGCCTCTTCGAGGGGGAAACCTCCTTTAATCCCACTTAAATGTTCAAGTACAAGATGATTCAAAATGAAAATGTCTACTTGGTATATATAGGAGACTAGGAGGTATAATTACATCTAATGGCTTAAAGCTGACATAAATAAAATAACATTACTAATATAATATGCCCCAATTAAGAGGTAATGAGCCAATATTAGGGCTTAACAATATTACCTCATGTACATGTAGAAGTAGCTAAAGGATGTAACAATGAGGATAAGAGGTAAATGGTTCATGCATCTATGGAAAAATTGGTCAAGATAAAAGACAAAAATAGGGTAACTAGAGATATCAAAAGGGAGACCCAAAATGCATCACTTCCTCATACATAGCCACTGCAACATGTATTTGGCGCTTGAAAAGGAACCTACATTGTTCCTCTGATATGATCTCTCTCAGTATTTGATTGATCCTATTGGATATAATCTTATATATCAACTTATACACCATGTTGTAGCATGAGATAGGACAAAAGTATTCAAAGGAGGATAGTTATTTCTTCTTGGGAATAAGGGGAAAATACGTTATTTTAATGCACCTAATATCTTCTCACTATGTTTAGATTCTTGAACCACCTTCAGGAGGTCATCTTTTATGAGATCCAAAAACCCTGTTTGGAATTCAATTGACAACCTATCTTGGCCAAGACTTTATCCTTTATGCATGGGGAATAAGGTTATCTCTATCTCACTAGTTGAGACCTCTACTTCTAAAGCATCATTCATATCATCTGTCAATACTCTAGGGAAGAGGCATAGAAGTTCTAGAATTTATTCGATAGGGCATCCTTTAAGTTCTTTAAACTGGGAACTATAGTTCCTTTTGGCCTCTTCTATTTTTTCTTTGAAATATTTGGCCACCCCACCATCTTGAGTGGTCACCCCCAGATAATATTGGAGTTTTTTTGGAAGTTCGTGTAGTTGTGAAAGAATTTTGTGTTTTTATCTCCTTCAAACAATCAGACTACTCTACTTTTGACTCTCCATTTGGATTCCTCCTTCTTCAATAGGTCTTTCCTTATTTTCATTATATCTTTTAGTGTGGATGCATCGTCCTCGATAAATACCTCAATAGATTTTCCTTCATATAGAGAACTAATTATCTTAGACTTCATTTCCTTAAGAGAAACTTGGGAGCAATGTTTAAAATTTACCACCCATCATTTCGACACTTCCTTCAATCTTTGGAGGTTTTCATGGAATTGATGCATGTAAGAAGAAACTAGGAAATAGCGAAGAAGGTTACAAACTAACTTTATATGGTTCTTGTATTCATGTTCGACGAGCCATATGTGGTTTAATTTCAAAGGAGTAGAGGACTTGCACTTTTTTGGCTCAATTTCCAAAAAAATGGGCAAGTGATCTGAGTGGCCCCAGATCCTATCCATGACTTCAAAGACCAATGGCCTACCACTATATATTCTGATATCAAAACAATTTCAAAGAATTTTAAGATCCCTTCATCACCTTCCTTTCGGTTTATCCATGTGGGTAGGATATTTGGAGGTTCCAAATCCACCAAGTGAGAGGATTCTATAGGATGTGCAAAGAAGCCTTCTAGAGGATATCTTCGAGGGTGGGTCCCTCAGACTTCACAAAGGGAGAGAGTAAAATTTGTATCTCCCCCAATGACAGTATTTCAACCCACTAAGACCCCCCATAGACTTTAACCAATATTTTGAGGGATAGAAATTTAGGGGCACCCCCGACCTTGCAGACATTCACAGACATGTAGATCATGATTTTACCCCTGAATTGGCTTTCCCTATTGTAAGGGCCCAAATAATGGTGGCTTGTTTTCCACTTCGAATGTCTTTCTTCATCTAAGATTTTTCTAGAAAGAGGAGGGACTTCCTACCAACTTATGAGTCAAGAGAGTGTTCCCATGCTAATCCACCAATGATGGCTCCATCATCATCGGGATTTGTCTGGGACAAAGAAGGTAGCTTGGAGTACATGGAGGAATGTCTTGGTTGGCATCCTTCGAATATCTAGAAGTTGACAGGAATTCTGACATATTCACCCTTCCCCCACTTTCAGTACTATGGAAAGTAATCGAGATCTTGGAGGAAAGGTGGATGTTTTTCAGAGTTCCTCCATGCATGGATCTAGTATCTAATGAAAAAAAATATTACTAAGGGATGGAGGGACAAGAGGATGTCTTAGTTGGAGATAATAGAGGACTAGGGAAACGATGCAAAAACTAGGAGGAATGAGGGAAGATTGTTATAAAACCTCCCCACATGGGGTTGGAAAATGACGTCAGTGTATAAGACAGAGGGAAGGAGGGAAGAGACAAAGTATCAACCACAACTAGCATGGGGGAGATAATCCTAGAGGAATAAGGAGGAACTTCTACATGTAGATGCTTATTACTAATAGATAAAAAAATAGGGGGAGAGGGAGGCATACTTGATAGATAATTCAAAGAGTCAAGTAGGGGAAGTCTTGTTTATTCCTCCATCTCTAGCTTGCTCCGCTCTTTTTCCATTTGGACAACCAGGTGATCTTCCTTCACTATAAAAGCCACTCCCTCATGATCCTCTAATTGCACATTTCTAGAATTGCATACTTTCTTTAGTGGCTTCCTTGATTTTGAAGGGAACATAAAATGTGTCTGGGTATGACCTACCTTATGGAATTCATAGCAATGAAATTTAATGCACCAATAGTATATATGCTAGCATATAGACCCAATAAATAATTCTTGCTACCAATTTTATTTCCTCTAATATACCAAATTTTACATCAATTTATACCTACAACCAAGCCCACCCTCGGTCATGCTTTGTATCCCAATCTTTTTCTAGGAAAACAAATCTACCCACCTTGTTGCCTATGAATTCCAGAATTTTCTCATGTCAGAATACCAATGGGAGGCTAGGAAGAATAATCCAAACCTTGAAGGAGGAAATGGTTTCTTATCTAGGATTAAAATGAACTCCCCACGCCTTCAAGGACCAACCATTGGGGCCCCAACTCCAGTCTTTCTGCATTATCTGGTTCAAATATTTTGTGATCTTTAAAATGAAGCATAACCATCCTCGCACCAGGTAGTGGAAGATCGACATGTAGTCGAGAGACGAGGCCTAATATTCATCCATCCACCGAATAATATTTTTCAAGCCTACTGACTTGCCATATAACCAGATGACCATGACCTTAACCACCAGCTTTAATAAAGTGTCTATCAATATGTCTTCCCATAGAACCATCTTCATTTTCTCCTTGTGAGAACGAAATCACTTCTTATTTTTTCCTTCAGACAATTCCTCCAAGACAGTCTCTTCAACAGAGGAGGGATGAGCAAGCTTTGTGCCACTAGGTTTATCCTACTTACCAAGAGCCAAAGGGGATGCGATATCGACTAGTGGTAGGGACGAGGTTGTATACTAAATACTAGTGGGGAGAGTGATCCCTTTGATTCCCTCTTTTGGAATGCCACCACCTTGAATGGTGTGTAGGCCTGTTAACCCATCACCCAGATCCAACAAATCCCATTCCTCCACCTATCTCCATCCAAAGACCTCATCACCCTAGAGAATGAGCCCTATGATCCGTTTGTATGATAATGAATTTCACATCAGAGAAAAATATGTCACCTTGTGTCAGTACATCCTCCTTGTAATTGACTGTGTACTCCCCCATCGTGTGTCGAAAGTGGTAAGGTTACAGGGTGGTAGCCAATTGGATTTGAATTTGGGCTTTGTCCAGGTAATCTCGGTCAGTTACCGATTCCCTTAGATCAAAAAAATAAAAGAAGAGGTTACTAGGTGTCCTCCCTAGCCATGTGTCCCCCTACTTTCATAACCCTATACTAGAGTATGATTTTTGACCCCCAGTTCTTCCATCATAGGCCCTTCATCGAAGCCAGTCACCGCATTATTTCTTTTTGACCACTGAAAAATCACAGACCCTTACCATAACCAACATGCCCCTCGTTGTTGTTGTTGTTTTGAGAATATTTATAGTTTTTAAGTTTTTTTAATTCTTTAAACTTTATTATATTATTCAAAAATTTCTTGTTTTAAGAACTAAAAATAATTAAATCATTTAAATAAATAAAATTAAAAATAGTGAAATAATTAAATTTATATGATAATTTTTTTTTTTTAATTTGATTTGTTTTAAGTTTAAATTCATTCCTAGGGATGTTTTGTTTTATGTTTATTAATTTTTCAAATTTATTGTTTGAAATAATTTATAAGTTTATTAAAAAAAAATATTTTAGGTTTTTTCCTAAAACAAAGTCCTTCCAAGTGTTATATGTGAGTTTACCTTGTATATAAGTATTAAAGTGAGAAATATACTAAACCATTGGATTTTAAAGGAGTTGCATGCACTTTATAATATGAGGAGGGAGCTATCTAGTTTGTCCCCATCTAAGTGTACTTAATCACATGAATCGTAATTTTTTTAAGGGTTAGATACGTTAATGAATTCGAAAAGTTGTTGAGAGGATGGAAATGAGACAAAATTGGGTTATTCCACTTAGGAAGACCAATGGTAATCACTTTGTGCCGGTACTTACGATCTTAAAATTTGAGAAACCTCTTTATCTGAAATGTGATGGATGGGATCAAATGATAGTGGATGAGAATTTCATTGATACTATGTGGACATGAAAACAATTCAATTTTTTTATGTAGATAAATTTTCTAGATAGAACTTGTGTATGAGTTTTTGAAAAGTCCAACGTTTTGAGTGGACACTTTAGTCATCATCCTTGTAGAAAACTGAAGTTTTTATGCTTATGGATTTTGTTTTGTGCACTTTTTATGTTATTTTTACTTATCGATAGTCTCTCTCTCATCTCTCTCACAGCATTCTAGTTTATGAGAATTTTGTAATTAGCATAGAACCATCTTACCACTGGATCTAATAAGCATAGAAAATGATCAAAATAAATATAGATGTGATTTTGTCATTGCTTAAAATATTGCAGGATAAGGTGGATATATGTTGGTTTATGTTATTATAGAGTTTTATAATTATTGTGGTCTTTTTTTCAGTTTTTTTATTATTATGGTTGGTTATTAATTTTTATTTTTTCATGTTTATTAAATTATTTTTTTTCAATTTAATTTATTAATGTTATAGACTATATGCATCTACCCGAGCTATATATGCACTTCTCTACTCTCGGTGCAATTAGGTGGCTTTTTTTTTAGTTTTGATATTGCTCATAGAAATTGGATACCCTTCTCAATTTTTTGGTATGAAAAGCACTTTATGTACAAATTTTGAGATAACTTTGTGTTTAAAAATAACAGCTTAAAGAGAGTCACTTCATGCAAATATGTGGGGCTATACTTTCATCTTAAGCTTAATTATAAGTCTAGCATTGAGGAAAGAATTAATGGAGGGTGGAAAACCTATTTTGGTCTTGAAAACAATTGTAAATCAATAGACTTCTAGTTGTGAAAAAAAAAATCATCTTTGAGACTCTCGTCAATCTTGTTATCTTATATGGATGTGAAGTTTCAGGTTCCAACATATTTATAGAATCATAGAGAAGGATTGAACAACTCCAAAAACATTTTATGACAATCTTAAAATTAAAAGAAATACACCCTATCATATCCTTCTCATAGTAGTTGGGATTTCCCCCAATAAGAGTATGACTGTGACTAGGTACGTAATGTACTTGAGCACATGATAACTAACATGAAATAAAAAGGGCTTCCTAAGATTGTTTCAAACTCCAATCAAAGCCACCCATGACTGAAGAAGGTTTGGCATAAAGATGCTAACTCGTGGCTAGTTATTAGAGAATAGAGGAGGATGTCACTCTATAGAATATTAATAACATAAAAAATACAGTTGCATCTAAATTTAAGGAGAAATCGTGGCGTGATAAATAATTAAAAAAAAAAATCAAAGAAACCGAGTAAGGTTTCGAATTCTCTAGGAAATGCACCTCCTAAACCCTATGATAATGTGTTTATTGGATAGAATGACCTGAGCCTATCATAAGATGAGTCAGTGACCAAGGTGAAGAGAAAGAACACAAAAATTAAAAGGTTGAAATATGAAGTCATGGAGATGATAGTGCAAAATTGATGCATACAAAAAGAAAATGATATGTAAGAGAAAAATAAAAAATCTCCAAGAAGACATCAACAGGACACACACTTTCATGAGAGAATCATTTGATCTAGTCATCCATTTCAAAGAAATAGAACCAAAGGGGACTTGATATTTTTATTAATGCATATGACCTTTCCTATTGATTGGTGGGATGACTTCAGTTTTGATTAGTTTGATGAATTTCTTTCATGAGGAAATGCAAGTAAACAAGCATGGGGGAGAAGTTATTACAGAAAATCAAGGAAGTCACGAAAAATAAACCATGTAAAAAGTACTTAATCAATTGAACCTATCAGTAACACCTGTTAATTGAAGGATCACAAGAGGTATGGTAAAGAAAAATAAGACACATAGTGATCAGAACTTAGTTTATGTTCCTCACCAGCAAAGCAAGTATCCATTGACTTAAGCAAGGAGACATAATAGAAGGTTCTGATATCTTTCCAACCTTCAAAAAAAATTGAGGTCTTTTGGCAGAAATTGGGCATATGAGTGTTATGCCATTACTTGAGCATTGTCCAGAGATATTGTTGCCTAAGTTAAGAATAAATTCATTCATCTCCAACTCAAAATATTTGCTATGCCTTTTTCATCATATCTTGGTACCAATTCCAATTGTAACAGGGTAGTCGACATCAATTGATCCCAATGTTGGACTGAAGTCTTCTCCGCAACAACTTGGGGTCTAAATTCAAAGATTTCTCAAACGGATGTGCACATGTTATGGTAATGAAACGCGTTTTATTTGAAAGTTCCTATAAAGTCGATAATTTAAAGAGATTAATGCCTACTCTGTTTACATGAGGACATGAAAATACTTAGGAATGGGGAAGATGTTGACCTCCAAAATTGTCATATTAAACCACCTCTTTTTCCATTATTAACCTACTTCTAAACCTAAAACCTGGCCATAATATCACAAACCTCATACCTATAAGCCCTCAAACTCCTCAACAAACATTTTCATGTATAGTTTCTTATTTCAATATGTTTCCTAAATTTTTGGTAGATCAAAATGATTTTTTAAGCCATGTTTTATAGTGAAGAATTCTAGTTATGTTCTTGTACCTCCATCTATTCCAGTACCCAAGTTTGTAGGTTTGCATATATCTATGCACCTAGGAGGAAGATGATCACATGGGTTTTGAAGATATAAACCCCAACAGTCTGCGCCCAGGTCGCCCATGGTGGTCTCCAATTGTAATTAAAGGTTTTTAGTTAAAAAAAAAAAGTGTTGAATTAGTAGTAGTCAACTTTCAGGGAGATTTGTGGTAAAACGAAGAAGAATGTGAGAAATTTAGAACATGGATTTTATCCAGGATGGTCTCAATTAGGTCACTTACAAGTGTATTCCTGGAATCTAGTACAATTAGGGAGATATCGAGGTTTTCCCAATCTAGGTTTGTCCAGATTTATGTGTGGCATGTTTTTCAAGATGACCCACAAACTGCAGTTCATATATGAAAGGAATATCATATGGATCGAAATCGAATATTCACATTTGCTAAGTTTACCCAAGAGGATTGTGTGAATCTAAACATGGCTAATATGATTTTTGTCTTCGTTATTTTGAGTGCTTTGGTTCACCTAAACATGGGGCATGTTCTCAACACTTTGGTTAGAGTCCTTCTATATATGTGAATTTGGGATGTAATGTAAGGGGGGGGAAACAAATACTGTAATTACATATTGAAGTCGTAAGCGTCTATGCTTTATTCAAATTTGATATATGGAATGAAGTGCATGTTGTAATATCTGACTTTGATTTTAATACAGGTGCCAATTCTGCTACCTAGTGTTATTGTTCCTCTGCTACTGTAAGCTTCTAAGGGCTTGCTACCAGTTGGCAAGGGCCCGCTAAAAGCATGTCTTGTATTATTTCTAGATTAGTTTTATATGTTAAGTTTCTACAACAATAGATAGTTTCATTAACAATTTCATATGTTGATGTTCAATCTCTCATGTTTCATCAACGATTCCATAATTGAAATGAGTTTTAACCTATGATGATTCATAGAATTAACCATTTTCATCTTGTTTACAGCTTATGGTATTGGGATTGGTATTCATTTCAACTCCGGAGATAACTAGTAACATTATTTGCACTGTCTCAGGGATAAGTTTTTATAGTTTATGGTTTTCTATTTCATTAAAATTGTAGCTTAGCTCTTTGGCCAATGCAAGTTACAGAGTTATGTTTACAGTTACAACTACATAGTCCTACAAAGATCGATTCAATCACTAATCGAATGACATAAGATCCTTGAGGTCAACAAATTTATGGTACCCTCCTTGTGATATTCGATCCCAAAGGATTTGTTTTCGTTCTTTAAGATATTTCATTATTGTTTTAGATACACAGTTAATACTATGCAATGTATGATAGTTGAGTCACTTATATACATAGACAATTGGTATGGATATATGAAGTGTAGTGTCACCATGTATTCATTACATTAAGTGTACTGATTGTGGATTCAACATTTCAAACTCATTGCTCATAAGATTTACCTTTGGACTCATAAATCCAACTTAGGATCAGTAGTACATGAATAGTGTTTTAATATATTTATAACTAACTGATTCAAAGGAATGGTTCTAAGTAAACTTATGGTCACACCTAATACTTTGTTTTATTAGTTTTGGATAGTAGCTAGGATTCTTTCTATCAAATCTAACCTCACATATAGAGCATGAACACTTAGCCTATTAAGTGAAAGATTTCATATTGGATCCTAGAAGGAGATTTGATAAAATAATTAGTATGTGTTCTTTCTTTCGATTTCTTTACCAACACTTGAGTATTTTTGTGTGTGGAAAACTTAAACATCTATTGATTGAAATTAGTATGAGAACAAATCAAGGACATGTGCATGCATAGATCAATGATCTAGGCCCGACATGTTGTTCTGTCCATAATCAATATCAATCCTATGGACAAAATGAATTTGTTCAAAAGGTTTTTCTTTCTAGTTTCTTTGTGATTTGATGAATGATCAGATTGTAGTGTGGTTTACTTATCCCCTAAGAATATAGAATAGTTATGACTTCCATCTTTTACCTTCACATACCATGTATACAACTTACAAGTTTACGAACTAGATTGACAAGTAAAAGGGGTTTATTAACGACAATTGATTGACTTGACAATCCTTATGCAATTGTACCTCCAATTTTTGTCATGGTGGATACTTCCCATATGCAAAGAGTGCAACAATTTAATAGTCCAAAATGGGATAAATATACCTAATATGTGATAGGATTTTTTCACACCATAGAGGCAAGGATACAATTCTTGAAATAGTGTCTATCTAATGAGAAATTTAAAAAATCCATGGCTAAGAGTTATGTTCAATTGATAGTTTCAAAATAAGTGATATTAGTGTGGTACCATAACTTGGCTAATAACTATAGGGAAAAAATGTCTCTTATCCAATGTGGATGATTCCATCATCAAGAGGTTGAATAGGAGTGTGGAGTGGATAGAGGATATATGACTAATGACCTTGGAGAACCATGGTGTTTAAAATTAGCATGCCTATCCATGGTAAGGGAAATGAAATGAAAGTTAAGAGTTAATTATGAGGTTGAATAGGAGTGTGGAGTGGATAGATCATATATGACTAATGACCTTGGAGCACCATGGTGTTTAAAATTAGCATGCCTATCCATAGTAAGGGGAATGAAATGAAAGTTAAGAGTTAATTCTTTAGAGTTGTAGATCCTGTTTTTTAATTATCATTTAATCATGATGAGGAGGTTTGTAATTTTATAAATGACATTTTCTCAAAATGAGAAAATGAAGACACAAAAGGAAAAAGAGCAATAAAAAATATTGGTTTTATTGACATATTTTCCAATAGGTATGTCATTTATGTATTGAAAGAGAATGCAAGGTATGAATGGTGTAGATATAATCAAAGAATTTCTATCAAAGGTTTTAGGAGGAGATATAAAACTGAAGGATATGAAAATTGAGTTTTTCTATATTAATTGTTTTTATTTAATTAATATTTTTTTATTAAATTCAAATAATTATTTTTTCTTCCACCGATTATCTTCATTTAGGATCTCATTCCTTCGTATGTATATGTTTACAAGTTTGAGTGACTATTACAATTTGTATTTATAATAACTAAACAATGTACATTACAATGCAAGAAGCTGCATGTGAGTTTTAAATTGCAAGGCCTTTATTGATCTAAGAAACAAGCTTAGTGTGAAAAAAAATTTCAAATTCATGAGGATAAAGATTGTTATGTTTATGAAGGGACACAACATGCATCATATTCTATCATATGTCCTTATTACAAGGATTTAGAGGAGAAAATTGTGCATGATAATATTCCATTGACCACAACTTTAAGGGTTCAACAAATGATTAGGTTCTATGAGAAATTCAAAATATTATGAAAGATATAGCAATAGTGCTTATAAAAGTATCCTCCCATTAAGATTCTTATTATAAAATTCTTCCTAAAATTCTTCCTCCCATTAAGTTTCTTATGTACAATTTAAAGATGATCGAGACCATTTTTTTCATGTGTTTTAGGGAGGTACTATAAACCCCTCTCAAAAGTGTGTAATTTTGATGGTTTTTAGTATTTTTTTTTAGTGATTTTTAAAGGAATTTTCTCCTCTGCTTAAGGGAAAGGGAGAGTACTCACTCCTTTGGTCCTTTGGTGTGCGAGAAGTGCTAGTGTATTATTAGTAAGGATTTTTAAACAAAGTTTTGAGTGGACCTAAGTAGCTAAAGATGAATATGATGGGGATAAAGGCCAAAAAAAGACATATTAGTTATTGTGGTGGAAAAATATGCTATAACACCTATCTTCATAAAAGAGAGTCTTTCTCCCATTGAGAACATGGTTATGGCTAGGTACCTAATGAGCAAAAACAAGATAAATAACACAGAATGCAAGAGGTTTTCTAAGATTTCTTCAAACTTCAATCAAAACTAATAATGACTTAAGTACAAGGGCTTCACAACCAATATCTTATCATGTTCATTCATAAAGGGGGTTTTAAAATTGTGAAAAATAAAGTCAATATGTTGTAGGTGTTGAGGGGTTTATAGGTATTAGGGTATATAATAAGGGGTATCTAGTAAATATAAATGATATCTAGTAAAAATTAGGTTCTTTTTATTGGAAAAATGTATTGGGAGGGGGTACAACAAAATTATTTTGGAGGGTATTTATTAGTATCTAATGAAATTAGGGGTATTCTTTAATATCCCACTAACGCACATGTTATGTCATAGATTCACATAGTGAAGACCCTGCAGGTTTAGTTGGGTTGCATAAAGATGTCAAGTCTTGGCTAAATTATTGGGGAATGAAGGAAGAGGTCACTCTATAGAATACAACAATAATAAAAGTATTATTACATCTAAATTTAGGGTGAAATGACATAAAGATGCCAAATCTTGTCTAAATCATTGGAGAATCAAGGAAGAGGTCACTCTATAGAATCACAACAATAACAAAAGTATTATTACATCTAAATTTAGGGTGAAATTCTAGAACCATGAAGAATTAGATGACAAGAGAAAATTAAGATGTTATGAGGAGGTGATCAACCCTAAATTGGAAATTGAAAAGTAACTAACTCCATTGTGAAACAAAGTGTTGGACAATTACTAAAACATATGACATTTCTAACCTTTTAACTCATAAAAAATAGGGTGATTTAGGAATGCTTCTTTTAAAGCTATTTTGACACATATAAAATTATAAAACAAACCAAGTAACTTCTCACCTTTTCTAAAATCTAATAAATGGAGATTAACCTCAATACATATTAACAACCACTACCATCATCATCACATATATTCTAAAGTTAACTTTGATTGAATAGGCTTTGTCTAAACATTCTACTTTTTGAAAATTTTCATGAGAATTGGGCTAAACCAAATAGCCATTTTTTTGTTTAAATTGCATTTTTGAATGCATAAATGGATTCAACACTCTCAAAAACCCTAAAACCACTAGAATTATACAAACTCAATCATTCAAATATAAAGTTCTAACGATTTTTGACTAAATTTCAGGTAAAATTGATAAAAGAATATGCTCATAAAAACTACAAAAAAATTAAATGTTTAGGGAATCGAATATCAAACATCTTTCCCAAGTTTGACCCATTCCCTTATCAAACATGAAACTTGGAGGGCGTTTTTATTTCTTTTTTATAGGTGGATGGCGTGGCTAACATTTTGTTTTCATCAAGATAAATGGTACCCGATTTCATAATCAAACATTGATATTGTATGCATATATCAATCATTGTAGATAGTCAAGCTCGTGCATAGATATTTCAGTCAGTCCCACTCCAATTATTTACAGAACTGAATGTGTATTTATGAAGCTCGTGCATAGATATTTCAGTCAGTCTTGACTTCAATTATTATTTCAGCTAAATATGTATTTACGGAGCTCGTGCATAGATATTTCAGTCGGTTCTTCCCTTCGGATCGGGGAAACTTCGGTTTTACTTCAATTGTTATTTTTGACTGGTAGTTACATATTGTCTTGTCCCTGTCCATCCTTCACTCCTCATTCTGGTCATCGAATCGTCTCCAATAATC
>JZKD02S1610589.1:393561-404745 GCA_000966675.3 Picea glauca
TGGAGTTTATATATGCTACTTCTCTCAATGCAGGATTAGAGTAGAGAGCTCTAGTCGTATAATAATGTCAGCGTTTGGTTTTCTATTTTATATGGCAATGTCTGTAAGCCATTTTCCTCCTACTGGTGCTTCCATCCATATCGTTCAAAAATCTTTTGGTTCACTGTATTGTGCTGGTCTGCCTCTTGCGTGGAACTTTGAGATGCTTCAGAAACCTAATTTTCAATCTTTCAAATCCTATATTCAGTCAGTTTTATAGTCTAGATTATTATTGTTTTTCAACTTATTGCTTTTCCAAGTATGGTTGTTGATCTTATTGCTTTGCCAAGTATTGTTGTTGCTGTGTTTGCATGTGGTTGTCAAGGTGGTGGTTGAAATTTTCTAATTATTGACACATACATATAATTATTACAATTTATATTTATAATAGCTAAAATGTGTACATTACAATGCATGAAGCTACATAAGAGTTCTAAACTGCAAGGCCTTTATTGATCTAAGAAATAAGCTTTGTGTAAAATAACTCTAGAATTGCAAAACTTTCAAATTGAAGAGGATATTGATTATTATGTTTATGAAAGGAAATGATATGCATCATATTCTATAATAATATGTGGTGATTGCAAGGATTTGGAGAAATTTTGACTTTTGTTGGTTACAATTTTACGAACTTTACAAGTTCAACAAATGATGAGGTTCCATATTCATATGAGAAATTCAAAATGTTAAAAAAGTTATAGAAAAAATGGTTGGTACCATTCTCCTTCCATTAGGCTTCTTATATGCCATTTAAAGACGGTTGGTACCATGGAGTTACAAAGTTAGTTTTCTTGTAAAAATTATAAAACCAAATGCACATTAAAAACATTACTCATTTTTATTACTTATTCTCACAATATTAATACATTTATAAAGTTGTTGTGAGATCCAATTTATTCTATATCTAGAGACATTTGTTGAGAGAATCTCTCAACAAAATCAAACTATCTTCAAACTAATTTCTAATACATGCATTATTGAAACAATCATGGAAGCATTACTTCCAACACCCTCCCTTAATGCTTACATAACAAAAGCACACATTACAACACTAATTACAACTACATTACACTCATTACAACAATGATCTTTGTTTGATCATTTCTGTCAAATATGGTCTTCATCAACACTTACAAGCTTCCTCGTTTCTGCTATTTCTTTTCCACACTTTCAAGCTTCCCACTTAATTCATTTAAAATATAATTGTTTCCAAACATAATTGATGTACTTGCAATGATCAACAATATTGACATACTCTGTTCATCGGAGCTTCCGCAAGAAAAGTTGTCAAGCATTGAATCATCCTATGGAAATACTTCCGTCTGTCAGATATATTTCTTTTGGTTATCCATCAGTTATCTAGGAGAGTACTCTAGATACATAGTGTATTCAGAAGTTGGTCAAGCAACTTGACCTCTACATAACATATAATTGATGTTCCTAGATTCACACGACCCATTAGAGTTATAACATACTATAAACATAAGCAAATTAGTGACTTTGACCTCTACTTAACATATAATTGATGTTCCTAGATTCACACAACCCATTAGAGTTATAACATACTATAAACATAAGCAAATTAGTGACCATCATGTGGCAAGGTCGAGGCTTCCGCACGCACCAGCGTGACTTATGTTACCATGTTCTATAGTTGGTTCTAGATCAACACATTTGAACAAAACTACACTATAAAATAACAATCTCACAACTAGACATACGAACAAACACAAAAGATAACTTAGGTCCCTTTTGCTTTCAGAACAGTTTGAGAGATGGTTCTGGTGGCGGCCTCCTCCTTCGCAGCAATTGAGGTTCCACACAAATCCAAAAAATAAGCAACACCCGCGTGTATTTTCTTTACAATCTCTCAGTCATGACTAAACATGGCGGCAGGCTATGTAATAAGTTTTCCAAAATTTCTCCTCGTCTATCAAATCCTTGCTTGACCCCAGTTTCTGTGCAGGCCTCTATCACATTCCTTAATCACCAGATTGCGTGTAGCCACAGCATCATTCTCTAGATGGATAAATACTCAATTATAGCCATCTTCTCATCAAGTTGAGCTTTCGATCAGGGTGTTACGGATTTAACAGCCTTGCCCACTTTGAGAAACAACCATTTTGATTGTGTTAAAGAAATTGGAGCATTAAATGGTAAACAACTACAATCATATTTTCCTACTCAATAAAGTGTTTTGCATGAAGGTAGCGACTATGTCACAAAACAGCTGCATTGAACACGTTATGAAATTGAGGCTTGGCTCCTCCATGTGCATGTTGATCTCTATCGGTTAGTGTCTATTAATCCCGGCGGAGGCTCCAATCCTTTAGAATGTGACACCCTCTTCAATGGCAGAGAATACAGACTCACCCACACATGAAAAAGAACAACTACAAAACCAAACAAACATGAAACTATACTCTCACACCATAAAATACAAGCACTCCACTCTCATCTTCCTGATCCATCCCATAAGGGAGATAAGCCCAGAGCACTCAACTCTAATACCAAATTATAAAACGAAATGCGCATCAAAAACTTCACTCATTTCCATTACTTATTCTCACAATATTAATACATTTACAAAGTTGTTGTGAGATCCAACTTATTATATATCTAGACATTTGTTGAGAAAATAGATCTCAACAAACGCAAACTATCTTCAAACTAATTTATAATGCAAAAATTATTGGAATGATTATGGAAGCATTACTTCTATTAGTAACCCCTCTCATGAGTATGTAATTTTCATGTTTTTTTATATTTTTTAAGTGATATTTGAAGGAATTTTCCCCTTTGTTGAAGGGAAAGGGCGAGTACTCACTCCTTTGGAGAGCCAAAAGAATGTATTACTAGGAATTATTTTTCAACAGAGTTTTGAGTGGAAGTAGCCAAAGATGGATACAATAGGGATAAAGGCCAAACAAAGGCATCTTAGTTATTGTGGTGGCAAAAGATGCTATAACACCTATCTTCCAATAAATAATACATAATGCAAGAGGATTCCTAAGATTGCTTCAAACAGCAATCAAAACTACCCATGAATTAAGAATAGGGGCTTCACCTTGTTGACAAACATCTTATCATGTTCATTCATAAAGGGGGTTCTAAAATTGTGAAAAATAAAGTCAATATATTTTAGGTATTGGGGGGAGCATTTTGAGGTAAGATAATTTTATAGGTATTGGGGGGTATAATAAGGGGTATCTGGTAAAAATATGGTTCTTTCTATTGGAAATATGTATTGGGAGGGAGTACAAAACAATTATTTTGGAGGGTATTTATTAGTATCTAGTGAAATTAGGGGTATTCTTTAATATCCCATGAATCCACATGTTATGCCATATGTTTACACACTAAAGACCCCATGGAATTAATCTTGGTTTGCATAAAGAGGCCAAGTCTTGGTCAACTTGGTCAAATAAGCTAAATAGTGGGCGTCAGTGTTAAAGAGTTCATAAAGATTTGCAACAAGCTATGTCCAAGAAACATACATTTGACATGCCTTTCTACGCCATTGCCACCATTGCTAGCATTCAAGATCTATATAGAGGACAGATTAACGAAGTTCGACCAAATCATTAGTAATTCCATGCAAGGAGAAATAATGTTCCATTTGAGTGACCTGGCCTGTGGGATCCGAGCCATCAAATTTTTTCACCTCAACTTTGGGAAGACGGGGGTCACAATGAAGGGAGATGGAATGAAAGGCCATATTATGGGAAGAGTCCTCACCTTCATAGTGTGAAGGTTGTTCAGAGTAGGGAGAGGCCTAGGACTATTTGAATAATTAGTTGAGAGGGGTGTTGATGGAGGTCGATTCACCCTTAACTTCGGCCTGGAAGGTTGTCAATTTGGAATTGGTGGAATCAAGGTCAGAAGTCATTATCTGGATGTTCTTTGTGTGTTATTTGGATTTGGCTTGTAGGTGAAGGATTTGTTGGGTGCGGGTGTTGGACATTTTGGAATAAGGGGTGTCGGAGAGGGGAAGTGGGTCCACATAAAAAAGAAGGAGAACTGACAGATATCACAACGATCAGGGAAAAAAGAGGAATGAAATGGGATAGGTTTCAGATAAGGGTGCTGGGAAGGATGGGTGGGTCAACAGGAAAAAAAAATTCTTAGAAGTGATAGGGACCACAAAGATCAAGGCCAAGAGATAAATCCAACAAGATAGGTATAAAAAAAGGGTGTTGGGAAGGGGGTCGGGTCCACTAAAATAAAAAGGCATAAAAATGATAGGTATGATGACGATCAGGATGAATAGGGGATTCCAAGAGAATAGGTCATGAATAAGGGTGTTGGCGGGACCACTATACTTTTTTTTTATAACTTTTGTAGAGTTATACTCCAACCTAAAGAATATTTTAGTGACAACTTGCCCAAATTGTTAATAGGAAACATTTTGTTGGAATGTCGCAACCCGAATGCAGGAGGCAGGGTTGTGCGACAATATAACTCATTTATTCTATTTATGTTATGTTCCTTTCCCAAGGGTTAGGGTTTTCAAGGTTTCTACAGACAAGGGCTTTCCCTATGTTGTAGCTCTTTGATATAAATGTGGGGTCGAATAGTAGTACTCGACTCAATAGCTCAGGGAACCAACTAAGGAGGCTCGAATGTACCCTTAGACGTACTAACTGATCACCCAAGTACTAGAGAGTATCTTGCCGAGTGTTGTTCTCGGTGTCACTATAATAGTGAGGAGGTTGATCAGTTGATCTAGATCTCTTTTCAGGATACCTACAGGACTCCCGATATACCTGTGGGCACATGGGAGTGATGTTCATGTACATATTTTGTCTAATGCGGTACTACTCGAAGTGTACCAGTAGGTGTTATAGAGGTTTCCAACAAGGTGAAACACCAATTTCGAGTAACCATGTGAAACCATCTGTAGTTCCTGCGTGTATTTTTCCCCATCGTAGTTTTACCCATTGAACGACAGATCGTTGTGCTTTAAAGATGCCAGCAATACCTGTCTCTACCATGGAAAAATAATTCCCATAGTTTTCACAGAGGAAAGTGATCTAATACCACTTATTAGGTACCAAATGTATTATAAATAGAAGAAAATAAAAATGTAACAACAATTACCAGTGGCAAAAACAAATGTAGAGAACCAACACACCAAAAATTATACCTTTATTGATAGAAATCAATGTTCACTTACCTCTTCGAGGGGGAAAACTCAACAGAGAAATGATCTATTACAATAATTCTCAAGTCAACGATTTTTCATTCCTCCTACTCTTATTTATACTAATTCTATCTTCTAAAGAATATTCTAGAGGAAGATCTTTCTAGAAGAGGAAGATTCTATTAAGTCTTCTCACATAAGGCTTGTTCACATTATTAAATAGGCATTGTTAACTAATGTCGGGATTTATTACATGGAAAATATATTATTCTACCTAGATGAAAGGTTAGGGAGGTTAGGTACCTAACACTTGTGTACCCACTAATGCATGTGTTATTTTATAGGTTAATTGAGTGAACCCCCCATCATTAAAATAAAGTAGATGTAATTAATAACCTATCGAGGTAAAACCACTTATTTGTAAAAATATATGACTTGAAACAAATTCATAGGTGCCTCATATATATATTTATTTCTATATGGATGAAGTTGCATAATGATATCTAGTTAGCGGCAATTGGGGTTAGTTCTTGAAGATTTATTTTTCTATGTCCCATAGGTTTACTATTCATTATAAAGAATTCGACTACAAGAGTATTGGTTTGATGTACCAATCATAGAAGTTGCACCCGACGTATACATACACACACTCATATTTCTTTCTAAGAAAAAAATTTGGGGACCCTCTTATACCTAAAAAATTTGTATCTGTATGAATGGAGGGTGGCTCGAGTGCCAACCTCAATAGTGATTGGTACTCTTGAGGGCCTCGACTAGATTTGAACCTATGACCTTTGGGATCTCCCTCTTCCTTGGTATCTTTGAATGGAAGGTGACTCAGAAACCAATCACAATAATGGATGGTAACATCAAGGGCCTCGAAAATATTTGAACTCGTGACCTATGGGATCTCTCTCTTCCCTATAATATTGGATAGAGGGTGACTTAAGTGCCAACCATAATAGTGGTTGGTAACCTCAAGAAACTTGATTGAGTTTGAACTCATAACCTATGACCCCCTCTGTTTACAACATACTTTGAACATATAGTAAGTATATATACTTTTAGTATATTTATTTTATAATGTGTAAAAATAAAATAATACGATCACCAACTGATTTGAAATACACAGAGTGATCGGATTTACTCCTTGTGAAGCCAAGTCCCAACATACAAGTATAAAAATTTTGATACCACATCCTTGATGATTTCTTTAACCCGTACAAGGTCAACTTTTTTAGCCTCCATACCAGCTCTTTCTTTCCCTTCACAGAAAAACCATCTCTTTCTTATCACCTCCAGTGAGGGATCCCAAATATATTCCTACCTATAGTTTTTCAAATCCATTCAAAATAATGAAAGCCTATTCCCCTTCTCGGAGGGGTCCATAGCCATCTTCTATCACATCAATATTGTTACTTTTCACTTCATCTTCCTCTCATGTGACTAGATCTCTCAATAGCCAAGGGGATATGACTTCGTCTTCTTCGACCCTACTACAATTGTTCCTAGTATCCTCACTTGATACCTTACTCCTAATGTCATGTATATTTAATGAACTATCTCCTTTTGTGCTCCTCTCTGGATAGAGCTATCTCTTGCACATCCTCCTGGAGTGGTCTCCTTTCTCTTCATCCTTGGTTTGACCCCTCATCCTTCACCCCTTGCTATCTTATTTTCACTCCTCTGTTTGGATTTACTCCTTAGCTCAACTCTTCTTGCATTTCTCTCGGCTCTCTCTCCTATACTCTTTTGGGTCCATTCGCTTCTCATCTCATCTCATCATATTTTGGATCCTTTCCACTGAATCCATTTTCTCTCTCTTTCCCCCCCTTCTTTCCATCCCTCCCTCCGTGCGAGTTGTTCTATTCGACCATCCTATCAGGCTCCATGCACATCAATCCATTTTCTAGGAATATCTTGATCCATAAGGGAATCCCCTCCAACAATATCTTTATAGGGCCTTCTGCAAATTTTCTTTCATCCTCGCTAAAGAATCATTGTACTCAATGGATATCTCAACGATGTATCCTTCCTTCAATCGGTTGAACCAGAAGTCGATTGCTTGAGCCCACTTATTATCCACATATTTCAGTCTATCAACTATATCCGGGTCCCATACTAGTGGTTCTTAGACTCCCAGAGTAGTGTTAATGGTTGTATTCATCTTCAACCATTCATACAATAAACAAGGAAACACAACAAAGATAAATTCATGCAAATCTATGTATATATACCTATGTTTCCATCATTGAATGTTGGTTATCATATCCTTGGTCTCTCACTATGAAAACTTGTCTTCCTTCTCAACTAACCAGTCTTGGATTTCTTCCCAAGATGGATTCCACCTAATTCTTTCCCTTCATCATGCAATACAAAACCTTCAGGTCCCGACAACGAAACCATTTTGTTGGCTCGTCATATTATCTCCACTCTCCTCCTTGGGGAGTTTAAGACCCATGGTTCATCAAGCTTGACCAAGAAAAACCCCAAGGTGTCTGCATATTCAATCTTCAGTCTAGGACTGAAGAAGGTTTCCCATTAGATGCAATGAGAATCACAGAGACCAATAGTCTTGTGTCAGATGTGAAGGGATAGTGCATACATGGAAGCCTCTCAGGCATGCATAATGAAATACAAAGTAATAAGCATTACCCATTAAAACAAGTATACATTCAAATCAGAACACACATAACATATTGCAAAGAGAAAAGGACTTTGTATTATATTCATTGAATTCAAAATGCATACATATACAGAGAACCATAACATAGATATGCACCATGTTTCAAAGATTTAATCCTCATCCTCATCCTCATCCTCATCATTTCATAAGGAATGATTTTTTGAAGATGACATCATCATCATCATCATATTTAAGGAATGATTTCATCATCATCATCATTATGAAATGATTTTTCAAAGATATCATCATCATCATCATTCATTACATCATCAAAAGATTTCATCATCATCAAAAGATTTCATAACCTCAAATGATTTTTCAAAGATTTCATCATCATCATCATCATCATCATCATCATCATCATTTCATAAGGAATGATTTTTCAAAGATGCCATCATCATAATCAAATTTAGGGAATGATTTCATCGTCGTCATCGTCACCATCATCATGGAATATAAAAGTGTATGGAACAAGAAACATTATTGTTGTCATCACCATCATCATCATCATGGAATATAAAAGTGTATGAAGCATGACACATTATTGTCTCTAACATTCATTAGGCATCATAATCATCATCATCATCATCATCATCATCTTCATCATCATCATCATCCTCATCATCAACGGAAGTGGCGGCGACATCGTCATCTTCGTCGTCATCCTCCTCCTCCTCGGTGTATCCTTATAAAAATTCTTTGAAATTCATTGGATATCCTCATAAAAATTAAAATTTAAAAATAAAAGTGTAAACAAAACCAGTAGTCATACATCTCTATAATGAATTGTTATTTATTGGATATCCTTATAAAAATTGAAATTTAAAAATAAAAGTGTAAAAAAAAAAAAAAACTCATATGTCTTATAATTATAATGAATTGTTGAATTAAAATATTGTAGATAAAATGATTATTGGAGGAGGTTCTCCTTACTCGTGCACAACCTCGAAGCATGCAATCATTGGATTGACTAAAAGCGGTGTTGTTGAGCTTGGGAAATACAAGATCAGAGTGAACATTGTTTCCCCTTATGGCATGGCCATGGCTCTTGCAGTCCAGTACTTCAAACAAGGCTATGCTTCCTCAATATCGGAAGAGGATAAGGCTCTCATGGAGGGCTTCTACAACAATATTGCCAACTTACAGGGACACACTCTTAAAGTAGAGGATATTGTGGAGGCCAGTATTTACTTGGCCAACGATGAGTCTAAATATCTTAGCGGGCATAACTTTGTCATCGATGGCGGATTCAGAGCTGTGAATCAGTCGTGGGACCTTTATCGATAATTATATTATGTTTATAC
This sequence comes from Picea glauca, assembly GCA_000966675.3. Taxonomy (NCBI): domain Eukaryota; kingdom Viridiplantae; phylum Streptophyta; class Pinopsida; order Pinales; family Pinaceae; genus Picea; species Picea glauca. The sequence goes on from JZKD02S1610589.1 coordinate 402,734, forward strand.
TACTTCTCTCAATGTTGGATTAGAGTAGAGATCTCTAGTGGTATAATAATGTCAGTATTTAGTTTTCTATTTTATATGTCAATCTGTGTAAGCCATTTTTCTATGGTTCGTGCTTCCATATTTTATATCGGTCAAAAATCTTTTGTTGTATCTGCTATATGCCATCTATGGGCACCCTTCCACAGTGCTGACGATAGCCATCGTATGGAACAGATTGTCAGTGTCTGCTCTGACTTTGACTTGGAAGCCCGACAATATTACACCTTTAATTGACTCTCCCATTGTATTTCATCTCTTCTATGTGTGTATTAATATATTAAACTTACGTTGTTATGGATAACCTTTAATAAAATATCATAAAATCTCATAAATGTTGGGTCTTCCACTTTGGCCAGATTGTCGTTCATTATGAATTACCACTTCATTGTGATTACATTGAGTAATTCACCCTTATACAAGTTATATTCCTAATCAAAAAATTTAATGTGTAAAGTAAGTCATATTCTTCATCACCGGATGCGAGTGTCACCCCCGTCCACCTGGCAAAACAAAAATTGGGTGTGCTCCACCTCACCCCCTCCTCATGCGTATTAAATGCCCTCCCATCCAGAGACGTCGTTCCATTACTCCTCCCATGGCTCACGCGCCCCACCTGCATGGCTATTGTACATCGCACCAGTCCAAGCGCTTGCGAAGGTTGGTAACATTAATGGAGTGGGATATGACCCCCCCTCCTCTTGGCGCCTATCAGTCTGCTAGTCTTGACCTCTCTTGTCATTCTTTCTTTGTCTCCTCCATGATTTGACTCTCTTCTCTCCATAGGTGGAATCTATCTGTGCTTTTCATTCGGTGGTGGAACACCCCCCTCGAAGCACCTAGAAATCAAAGTTCATCATTCATGCCTCTTCGCAGGAGTGCCATACCAACCTTGGGGTGAAGTGGCTGCGGTGGGTGAGCCTCCACAGTTCCTCCACACCCCTCCTGGCCAATTAGGAGGGCTACGACCACTCGATCCCTGACTCACTGCGGCAACTTCTAGATGATTGTGAAGAGGAGGTTTCAGGCTCCCTCCCAGCATCCCGTCGCACCTCCATGCACCGTCGCAGTTACTAGGTGGTAAAAAAAATTCTCTCTTGCACCCTCCTCAGCCTCTCGAACGTCTTTGTTCAGATCCCTCCCATCTCACCTCTCTCACCCCACTCCCCCACCGCTCGACCTCCTCCTTCAGCTCCTACCTCCCCAAACACCCGTCCTCTTCCTTCTGCAGCCCACCCTAGCACCTTGACACCTCAAGAGACTGCCAACAAATCAGTCGCTACAACCACTCCAGGCAAGCATAGTTCATTGATGGCTCCCTTCATCAAGAGCGTCGGCCTCTCAGTCGAGAATCCAAGCTCAGACAACTCCAACTACCCCAGTGACAACGACAACGATCTCGATAGCTTCCCTGTTGAAGAAGAAATTCCTTCGGATGGCCCTCCCATCATGGTCGGCAAGCACTCTTTATGCTAAGGCTTATGTTCTTTTTTCATTCTTTTTATCTATAACTTTCAATTTTTTTTCTCGTCTTGTGTTAGCAAGAAAACAGACAAATAAGCTTGGTTTCCCACCAAAGGGTAGGCATGATGATCAAGTCTCTTCCCCACCTAGTTTCCCAATAAGGGCAGGCCTAAGTTTTATCCATTCCCAAGAACAATCATTGTGACTTTCTGATTGTATCTCTTCTGTATTTTGAATAGATTAGTTCCAGAATTTACAAAAAAAAAACGTATTCTTCATCATTTTTTATAAATACTTTATATAAATCACTTTCCTAAATAATTCAACTTTCCTAAATAATTCAATTTTTTCACAAATTTTAAAAGAGTATATAAATTAAATAAAATTATACTCTATTTTTAATTAATACTTAAACTTCTTAATCTTAAAAAATAGACATTGAAAACAAATGATAGACTTCCATATTCTTTTCTCTCACACACAAACACATATATATATTCTAATCTCTCTCT
>JZKD02S1610589.1:415841-428516 GCA_000966675.3 Picea glauca
GATGAGTCTACCCCAAGTGTATTTAAACCCTCCTGGGCCGACATGATTCTGTCACCAAAGGTGGTATCTAGAGTGGTCTCAGCTTCCAAAACATTGAAGGGTTGCAGAGAGTCACGTTCTCAAGTCGACAACGAATAAAAAACAGAAGGACAATATGATTTTAACTTACCCACTACAGTGTCTAAAGGAACAACCATTCTAGCCTCCTCCATTGTTGTATTGTAAGATCCTTTTTCATAAGAGTCCACCCCTGGATAAACATCGTGAATCGACTTTCTAAGTAGGGAGGATTTTTATTCCTCCTCCTCCAGAAAACCCTGACAGTCCCTTCTCAGGTGACCAGTCCTTCGATAGAAAGAACATTTGAAAGGGACTTCTAGATAGTCCAGCATTTGACCTAGTAAATGCCCCCTCTAGTCTATCTCTAAATCCTCCAATAAACCAAAATGAATATCAATTTCCACTAGAACTTTACGCATTCTCTTATCAGTTTCCTTTAAGGATTGTTCATCCACTTCAATTAAATTACCAAGCTCAATTCCAATGTCTTCCAGAGCCTTAGCATTTTAGAGTTGTAAAGGCAGCCCAGGTAAAAGTACCCAGAGGTGGCAGAACTGGAAGTATTCATTTGTTGGATCAAAACATACCCCCTAGTGCTTTAACATCAGACTAGTGCCATCAATAACCCACAACTTATGCAACACTACCAGGGTATCCTTTGGAGATTTGAAAATAAACACAAACTATCCCGTCGACAATATCAATACTTCTGGTGTGTACCCTAGCAAGGGAGCTCACGTGGAAATCACCCAATCTGGTAGGATTGTATGCACAAGGAGCGATAGGAGAGACACCCCACCAATGAAAAAAGGGCCAAGTTACAGGTCTCCTCCAATCTGATACCATCCTAGTCCATCACCCAGAACCATCCTACGCTTCGACCGATTTGGTTTCCACGGTTTTAACCATGAGCCTTTTCCATCCTGTGCACTATGTAAAATCCCTCCTAAGTATTTACGAAGTGATGGCCTCCCTAAGTGTTCCTGTCCACCCACAGAAAGCACAACATCTGTTTTTTTGTCTAGGAGTAGATACTCTAGGTAAATTCAAAGTAGTTCCTGGGATAATAGGAATAGACTCATCTCTAACAACCGAAAAAGGCTTTGAGAAATGATCTACAGTAGACAACTTTGATAAATTAAAACCAATACCTGCACTTAACTGATCAACTGAGGCGAAAAGACTGGCTCTGTTCCATAGAGCCTCGTCAGCCCACCCATGAGTGCATTGACCTCAACTTCCATCCGAAAACTTCTCAAGCCTATATATCCATGCTACCTAACAATCCTGCTACCCTTCACTATGGTCAGTCAGACACAACCCACGAAAAAAGGATAAATATAAGGGGAGAATTTAAGACATCATTTCTAGGAGGTAACACCTGTCACTTCACTGTGTGTAAGTAACTGCAGGAAACAAAAGCACCCAAATAACTACTTCCACTCTGTATTCACTACAAGCTTCCTATACTAAAGTAACATAGTTTCCACCTAAAATAATATTGCTCCTAGCCTTAGTTACAATGTAAGATGAAACAATTATGTACATTGACCCAAAATTATCCCAATCTTCTCCATCTCTATGTCTTTTTCTCTCCCCTTAGCAATGTCCCTGCAAAAAGCCCTATATTTGACAACATGGTGTTACTTCTTAGTACCCTTGACATGTTTCTAGAGAAGCATTCCAAAGAGGTTGTGAAGGTTAATAAAGGGTTGACTTTCTATATTGAGACAGACAATTTATGGCAATTGCATATGAATGAAAATGCTCATAGAACACCTGAGTTATCTCTTTGTGATGTGAGTTGGATGATTATGAAAAAGTTAAAATGACTTGGGCTTTGGCAACAACTATTAACTTTTGTCATGTTTTTGTTTTTAAACCCGTCGACAGTTATTGCAATTGTCTTTCTTTTTTCTCAAGTTTATGTTTGAGGAAAATTCCACCCTAAGTCTTATATCTGTATAGCATGCTCTCATAGTCCAAAGTCATAACATTTATGAATGATATGTCTAGGAAAACATAGTGTTGGATATGCCTCTGTTGACCATATCTCAATGATTGATTTTACCTAGAATCTCAACTATCTCCACTTTTCATTGAACCATCTTATCCATATCCCACCTGCCATACCTCAATAAATTCTTCAAACAATCTATCATGTATTTATCTTTCAGAATTAATATAATTTTAGATTTAAAATGTATATATTTCGATTTTATGTTGAAAATATCAGTTATCATATTGGTGTATCTGCACCTTCATTGCATCTGTGTATCCTGTAGTTTGTCATCCATCCTTAGCAATTCTAGTTGAATATTTCTATGAATTTATAACTGGTGTGAAATTGCAAATGGATATATTTTATTATAACTATTTGAATAAATGTTGTACTAGTCCATGAACTAACTCGACAAGTAGTTGAATGCATTCTGACAATGCCAAATTAAGGGAGTTGTTAAGTTATGACTCGAAATGAGCTAGCTTAGTTTCTTTAATATTTTTGCAAAGTGGAATGGAAATCGAACCTAGCTATCCTGATCAAACTGAAAACATTAGACAATTAATATCTGAGATTGAATAGGATGTCTAGAATGATTTGTGGTTTTGGTCTTGGTCTGTGAAATATAGGGCATGGGTGCCCTATATCCTCTCTCGGACTTTGGTCAAGAAATGAATGTTACACGCCTTCCTACCACAATGTTGGTCAAAAGTGGAGAACAGAATCTACACAAGCAAGATTGAGGAGGTGGTTGTGTAAAATGTGAAGTCGTGCTTAGAGTATCAAAAATTGCATCACTAGCATAAATTACCTACTTGAGTTGGGGTAATAAACTAGGTCAACGATCCTTGAAAGGTTTTTCATAAAATGAAAGAATATGATAATAATCTCAATGAACAGACTTATCTTGGTTCTTTTTCTAAGTGATTGGCCAAGACTTGGTAAGACTTGCACCTTTGTTATTGTGTTCATGAGTATACAAGGGTGTCCTAACAACTATATCAGAGAAAGTTCAAACCTTGCTTGTTCATGGCCAATTTTTTCTTCTAGTGGCAATAAAAATTCAAGGATGGTGGTCCCATCTTTTAAAGACACTTTTGACAGAATATTTGAATTCATCCAACAACAGGGGAATAAGATAAATTTCATACATTTCCCCCCACTATCCACTTCCAACTGGCCCAAGTTTCATGAGGATGGGCAGGGTTTACATTTTTTGGCCCTCGACCAAGTTTTGAGAGAACCTTGGTCGTGTTTGACCATTTTTGGGACTTCGACAGGCTGGTCGAAGATAGAGCGCCCAGGTAAAGTGAAGATCGCGGGATCTCGCCATTTTTGTGGGATTTTTGGGCTTTTAGGGTTTATGTAACGGGTATGGGATGTTGGCCCATGGGTTTACCCATGTTTAGGCCCTTTTTGTAATGTATAAATAAGTAGTCGAGCAATGTAAGAGGAGTTCAATCTGTGTGACTGTATTTCTGATTGGCTTTGTGCAAGAACCTGTGAGGGTTGCTAAGTGTGAATAGTCGTGAATGCTTTGTGCATACTATATGTGAGACTTGCAGAGCTAAGTGCAAGTGGTTGTAGTTGGTTTAGTGCCTTGACCTAATCTGGGGAAGGAGGATCTAGCGAGGTGCACGCAGATCTCATGTCCTTTGCGGAGTTGGATCTGTGGCTTGGTGCATGTAAGAAGATTAGAAGAAGCTAATAAATAAGAAGAAGAGTTGGTGGATGTAGCCCCACATTGGGATGAATCACATATATCCTGTGTTATCGTGCTTTGTGCTATGTGTTCATGATGGTCATGTTTATATTTTCTTAGTGTATTGTTCTGGATGTATGATAGGTAGATCCATTAGTGCTTAGTGCTTGATACATGAATAAATGCTAGATCTTCTCTGATGCTATGTGTTGAATCCTTATATGTCTTTGATATTGATTGATATTGTGTTGATATACAATTAGGGTTAATTTGCGATGTGAATAAGAATCATAACTGAATGCATACTATTGGCTAAGTTCTCTGTTAATTGTTGTGATCACGGATCTATGTCCCATCTAGGTTGCAGACACTTGAGTCTTGCAGCCCCCCATACCTCTACCTCAGGTGAGACTTCATTTGCTTCACAGGTGTTTCTGAAAGGGCTGGTAGTTAGGGTTTTGTTGGTGCATTGTTGAAGCATTGAACCCTGAGTCTGCCCCTATGCCAACAAATGGTTCTATTGTTGGGACCTAAAACTGTGATTGTTGGGAATTGAAGAAAATACAAAGCTATGTTCATAGATCTGTTGTTGTAGTGCACAGTATTCTACTTGACTTGTGAAGCTTAGTGCTAAGGAAGGAACCATATATGAAGGAAAGAGGTAAGGACTTAAAGCTTTGTGCTCTGATAAAGGTAAGATAAGTGGAAATTTTTTCTTCAAAAGTATGAATCTAGTTATGTTTGATAGATTTGGTCCTAGTCTGAAAACTAGGGCACAGATAGAAGAAAGAAGATTTGATATGAATAAATTTGATAGAAATAGTGAAAGATATGTTATTCCTATGCATAGAAAGAATTCTTGGACTAACAAGTGGATGTAGGACCCTAGAAAGAATTTTTTGCAAGTCCATCATTGTGATCTCAGTGTGCAGTACATAAAAGGTTGGGGATCATTTAAGAGAAAGAGAGTATTGACACTATGTTATAACTACAGAAGACCAAGACATATTTCTAAAGAATGCCCTGACATAGGTCCTATTTTTTTTTATTGTAAAGTTGTTGGTCGTGAGGTTTTGGATTTCCCTAGAATGATTGATAAAGTTGAAAAGATGAACTCGAGACAAGAAAACCATGAGGAAGATCAAGAAACTAAGGATATGTTAGAGAACCAAAAAGAATAAGAGAATATATTATTACAGATGAGAGAAACACTGAAGGATCATAGAGACATCAGTTTACCAGAGATCTTAAAAGAGAAGGAGTGCATAGAAACAAGAATATGAGACTTCAACATAGATTGTATATTATATGAGGAAACACATGTGAATATTATGCCGGAAAGTACTTGAGAAATTTTGGGAAAGCCTGCTATGATTCCTACATTAGGAAGGATAGGAATGTTTAAAGGAAAGATGATAACCCTGTGTGGAATAATTACTCATGTACCTATGATTTCCCATGGAACATCGACCGAAGAATAATGTGAAGTCATTAAGTTTGTGGAGAACATCGCCCCTTTTGCACTTTTGTTAGGAAAGACTTGGATTGAGAAAGATCAAATCCGGAGGAAAGCAGAGGAGGAAGCTATAGAATAGAAAAACCAAGACTTAAAGGACTTCATGGCTAGGAGAATAGTGCACTTAATAGAAAAAAAAGAGGACAAGTTCAAGCAACTGAGGGCCAGAGACTTAGTTGTCGAAGTTGAAAGAACGCAAGAAGGCTTGAAAAACCTATCCATGCAGGAGAGAAGAGCACCTACCCCAGGAATAGTAAGTAAAGAGGTATTGTATTTGAACCCTTTGAAAGACCGTCAGCAGTGTGAAGTTACTACGCTAAGAGAAGATAAGAACAAGAATGGAAAGAAGAACCCTGTGACTTAGATCACAGGGAAGAAGGAAAGAAATCTCAGTAAGAAGAAGGAAAAGTTAGAAAAACTACAAGAAGTTCTAGGGTCAACTTCACAGAGGGGAGGCTTGCAGAACTTGAACCTCACTGGATTAGCAGAACTACACAGAATGGCACTTCGCCACGACGAAGCTATATGACCGTTGGAGTTGTCCCGATCATTAGAACAATGCTCCAAAATGGTTAGAAACACAGTTATTGCGAGAAATATCACCATGAGACCATTGAGACCGTGCCATAACGGATGGAATCATATTGATTAAGGCATTTCGACCTGTTGGAGGAATCTATTATGATGTTTTTTATTTAATCCATCACATGTTGCACCGGGACCACTTTCTCAAAATGAGATATTCGATCTAATAGAGACGTGATTTCCTACTGCATTGTGTTGTCTAGACCTTTCCATTGAGTCAATTACCTTGAGTATCTATTCACCTACCCGAGTTATTTGCTTATGAGTGTGCATGTCGGGTGAATGTAGCGCAGTAGAGAAGTCTGTGAAGGATATCCTAATAGACCTTATGGATGAGAAGGTCATGTCCGTAGGAGTACAGGCCTCATTGATGGGAGGATTGCAAGCATCCCCCTCGAATGGACGTTGATCTAGGCCATCCCAAACTGCGACAGAGAAGAGAAGCAAGCACTGCAACGATTTGTTGAATGAAAAGCAGATCTCGTCGGTCTTGCCCGACTATATCCCACCCATGGCTAACGCACTTAGTGGTGACAACGTCCTGAGGGATTTCGAGTACACACTTATCACTACATACCTCCCGAAAGGGATACACGCAGTAGGACCACAGCTGGGACTGATCCCAGCTCTTAAGATAGGTGATTTTAACCTAGACGATCAGAAGAATTATGCAATTCTTTCACCGCATCGCTACCTAATGAAAATGAATGGGAAGAAGCCTAAGATAGTTCCCTAGTCGTGGATCAAGGAGATCGTGAGGTGAACTATCTTGAATGTCATGAAGATCCCACAATTCGGCAGACATCAAGAGGTTAATGCATGCGTTAAACTCCTCATGTCATGCTTCCATGGAGGGTACATGTGGTTGGATAGGAGCATCACTATGGATCCGACGTTGATCCACCTCATTAGTGGATTAAGCATGCAAAGATCAGACCCTAAGAAATTCTACCCTAGGAAGACATCATATCACTCCTTGGTGCAACGAATAAAAGAAGCATACGACGATGTGGAGAAGGGGAAGCAAGGCTACAAGGTATCCTCCATCCAAGATGGTGCAGTGTGCCTATCTTGTCAACTGATAGCGGGCAAGCTCATTAGAAAGAACCACCCTACACAAGTAACAGGATTCGTAGTCGACCTTGTAGGGAAGTGCGTCGAAGGGATGCAGATGAACTGGGCGAGCTACCTCATCAATGAGTTGGAGAAGGAATGTCGCGAAGTGCAAGACCAAGGCTATGAGTTCCACTTCAGTTGGTATTTGATTCTTATAGCATTTGTCTCTTGTGAGATGCCAGAGGGAGCGACATTCCCTGAAGTTGAGCCATCAGAACCATTGGCCGCAAGGTTCACCACCTTGTGGTATTCAAGTGATATGGAGAAGCAGTGGAAATCAAATGTGGTGTTCCACACCTATTACCTACAACTCATGCACACCATTGAGTCATTCCCCTTAATGACTCTGAACACCTTGCATACTTACAGACCACTAGCAAAGTTTCGCGTAGACCGCCACTTTATCTACATCATTGCACACAAGGATGAAAGTAAAGATGAGTCGCAGTCGTATTATAAGTTGACCAAGGAAGACCTAGATGAGATCACTAAAGAATGGCCAGTTGAATTCCTTGTACCGATCGAAGATGCAGAACTTTCCAACCTTGACCTCATCGAAAGTCCTATGGTTACCCAAACAGAGTATGATGTACCAAGCAGTGCTAATAAAAATAAGAAGAAGGAGGAAGTTCATGACATAGACTGTCAAGATAAGGACATCGCATCATAGGAAATTGCGCCTGACTCACCTGGAGGATGAGGCAACGAAGTAAACCAAGAAGAGGAAGGGGAAGAAGACAAGAAAGAAAATGGTGAAGTAACACCGCCAAAATATCCCCTAACAGAGGTAGAGACATCAAAGAAAAGGAAGGTTTCTCTGAAGAAACCCTCAGCATAGAAGAAATCCCGATCCAACAATCCCAAGTCACAGAATATGCTCACAGTGGATGATGTTGACCTCGTCATCACAGTTGTAGATGATGCTTCGGAGGGTATCTTGTAGTGACATGAAGCAAAGCAAAAGACGATGTATGACATAATTGAAGCAGAGATGAAGGGGGTACAACAAGCCATCTACTTGAGTCGCATAGTATCTATTGTGTCGTCGTCATAAGAAGGTGTATAATTGGGGGATGAGCCCACCTAATTGCGAAGGTTAGCAGATGCAACAGAGGCTCGCCTTCATCGAGTCCAGGAAGAAAAGGAGAAGGCCACAGAGGCCTTGAGGCAAGAAAAGGAGGAGGCCTTAGAGAAACTTTGGGTTGCATAGCAAGAGACAAATGACCTTCGGGCGAGGTTCGAAGAAGACAATGAGAAAATCCAAAAAGAGAAAGACCAATTTCGCACAGAGCAGATTGGGATTAGATAGGCAGAGAATAGAGCACTTCGCTCTGTGTTGGGCTTGGCACACATGGAAGAAGAGACAACCAAGATCCAAGTAGGGAAGCTCGTTGAGGCTATTCAACAGCTCCAAGCAAGAGTAGTAGAGCTAGAACTTCAAGTTGTGCCTAGTGTTATCACCTGCTAATTTGTATTAATTTTTCCCAAAGCGTATTTTCCTTGTGCTATTTTTCCACTTAGATTTTCAAATTTTTCACCAGCTTCGTCAAGCTCCCATCACCTAAATCCTTCACTCAACTGTTCATCCAAAATAGTCATGTCCTCCATGAGTCAAAAATTTGGTGAATATCCCAAACCTATACCTAGCCTTAACGCTTATCTAAATCCCTTAGTCTCATCACTTCATTCATTTTTACCCTTATTTTCATATTCCTATTGAAAATAAAAAATAATCCTTTTATTAAGTACCCTTATCCTATCCACAAATTCATGTGTTAAGCCTCATAACCCCAAAGTCCTTAGAAAATAGAAAAAGGGTTTATTATTATTAATATAAATATTCTTATATTAAAATATTTATATTAATATTTAATCCAATATTTAATTTATGGAATCACGTCAAATCATGGGCACGAATCTCAATTTATAATGTGGAAAAGTCAAAGGTTGGATGGAGGGAGCTCATACATATCGAGGATTGAAATAGCGAGGAGGTTAGTTATGTGAAGGCGGGCCGGGGAAAACTACCGTGTTTTCTTTCATGGACACGTGTTTTTATGTGGAGCATATCGAGGGTAAAATCAATTTGGATTAAATCACTCCAGCCCAAACCTGATGTAACAATTTATCATATGTTTAATGTGCAACATTTTTTCAGGAGCGCATTTCAACAAAAATTATGGAATTTCTAATAAATAAAATTCCTCTGCAGGGTGAAAAGGTTTTACGGAGGTAAGATTTAAGTTTTACAAATTAAATAAATTAATGTTTACGTGAACGAAGAAACACATAGTAAATGTTTTTCCACAGTGAAATGGTAAATTGGAAAAACATTACACAGAAAATGTTTTTCACAGGGAAATAGTAGCAATAAATGTTTTTTTACAGTGAAATGGTGAATTCGGCCAAACTATAAATGGTTTTAAAGAACCATCAGCATGAATTAAATTATGGAAATTTAATTCTACAGGATAGAAAATATTCGGGAATTATTTTTATTTCAAATATATTATTCCCAAAAGTTTAATTAGAATATGGATGAATGAAATTATATTTGAAAGAGTATAAGTGACATTTCAAAGAGAAGTGGCAGAGGAAGGAGCTGGAGCATCAGAAGAATATGAAGAGATCATGAAACGTTTTTTTTTTTCTGAAAACTATCATTTGTAATCATTGTAGAAGCTGTAACATTTCATTTCAGTTATTGTAACTGGTTGCACACTGAAGGAACTCGAATTGTATAAGTATTAGAGGTTCTGAGTGTGTTAAGGGTTGGCAGAAGTGCAAGGGCACAGTTCTAGTTGTTCTGAACTCCATTGTAATTTTCTGGGACTGAATTGAATACATATGAAGAATCTTTTGAAGTCTCTATGAAAAGATTATAATGGTGGTGATATGGCTTTGTCTTCCCTCATTGTATGTATTTCATATGTTCTTTAATTCCATTTACACTGTCTTTTGTTTGATTTGGATAGTTAAAAGCCGAGAATTCATCTCTTGATTCTCTCGACTGAAACAATTTAAATTGTGTGTATTTTTTCCTAACTAATTCGGAACTCATTTTATTAATGCTCTGATGCAGTTACTTGTTTTTCCCCTTTCCTCTTACACTCTGCAAATTTCAATTTATAAGTCAGATTCATTGCCTCATTTAGCCTTTATTCTCTGGAGAGTTCTATTGGCCAGTCAATATTCTCATTCAATTTTAGAATTTTGACTCCATAGCCCTGAGTGTCCCTCCACTTCTTGGCCAACAAATTTTATAAAACCCCCCCAAAACAAACCAAATCTAGCCAACAATTTCCAAAGAAACATCAAGTGACATGAGAGATCCCTCTCTGAGTTGATCAGGCTAGTGCCTTAGCTCTAAAGCTGGTTGAAATAGTTACCTTTGTCGTTTGTCTATCAGTCGGGAAAAATTAATAGAGTGCTAACACCTAGCACTCCACATGAAGTACGAGATTAAAGTGAAGAAACTACCAAGAGCGTAATAGAAAGAATCAGGTCATTCGCTACAGAATGCAAGCAACTTAGTGATCGAAGTGCGCAGACCTATGAGCACCTTGCAGAAGACTCGGAGCTGAGGATATTGGAGGCACAACTCCAGGAGGCGAAGAAATAGGCGTCGACTATGCAAGCACAGTTGAAACTGCTTACGACAATGGAGAATATGAAAAGGGCGTAGGAGCAGCGCACAGTTTAGCAACAGGTCACTGCCATCCAGAGACGAGTTATGGAGGTGACCTAGAGACTCCAACCGGTGCAGAACAAAGACTACACACTTTTTGAAGAGATTGAGGGACAAGGATCAAAGTTGGAATAGGTGGTCGCAACAGTGGAACAATCCCTGGAAGGGCCTGCCACCAAGCAAGTCATTCGGGAGTTTGTCGAGTAGGAGTCTCTGGCGAAGCAACAAGTCGAGGTAGCTCAAACTAAGTTCAAGGCCTTCGAATCAATGTTGCCCAAATCAGAGTGACTCGAGACAAGTCACATGTGAGTGTTTGGGGCCTGTTGGCCCTCGACCAAGTTTTGAGAGAACCTTGATCGTGTTTGACCATTTTTGGGACTTCGATAGGCTGGTCGAAGATGGAGTGCCCGTGCGAAGCAAAGATCGCGAGATCTCGCCCTTTTTGTGGGATTTTGGAGATTTTAGGGTTTATGTAACAGGTATGGGATGTCATCCCATGGGTTTACCCATGTTTAGGCCCTTTTTGTAATAAGTAGCCGAGCGATGTAAGAGGAGTTCAATCTGTGCAAGTGTAGTTCTGATCGGATTTGTGCAAGAACCTTTGAGGGTTGCTAAGTGTGAATAGTTGTGAATGCTTTGTGCATACTATATGTGAGACTTGCAGAGCTAAGTGCAAGTGGTTGTAGTTGGATTTGTGCCTTGACCTAATCCAGGGAAGGAAGATCTAGAGAGGTGCCTTGACAAAATTTATTTCTGCATCGGGACCGCATTTTTAGGGACCACATTATATTTAGGTGGTTTTTTCGACACATGGTTTCTTTGTCGATGGTTTTCTATTTCCAGTTAAGGAATTAGGGTTTTGGACTAATCCAGGTCAGTGGGTTAGGGTTTTGGATGCTGCTGGCTCCTATATGTATTTTGTATTGTAAACATTGTAACATGATGAATAATATAGAATATGTTGGTTTTCTCGGTTTGGGTTTCCAGGGGAAAAATCTCTGTGTAATATTTGTATTTTCCATTGTATCATTTCTATTCCTTTACTGAATATCTATTTGTAGTAGATATTATACAAGGTTAGAAATCACATTTGGTATCAGAGCTTTATTGGCTTCAGGGGGACGCCTTTGTGGTCAAGGGTTTGGCTCGGGATTGTGATAAGACTTGTTACAGTGGGAGATCTACAGTATTGTTTTTTAGGTGAAAAGAATGGCAAGCAATTCGAAGATGGAAATCGAGAAGTTTAATGGGAAAAATTTTGAGCCGTGGAAGCTCAAGATGGAAGATTTGTTGATAGACAGAGATCAATGGATCGTGGTAGATCCAGGTACTGCACCTACAAGAACTTCTACAAATGAATGGAAAAAGTTGGATCGGAAGGCAAAGAGCACAATCCGACTGTGTCTCTCCGATTTAGTATTACTGAATGTGTCAGAGGAAGCCATAGCCAAGGATTTATGGGAAAAGCTGGGAAAGTTGTATCAGTCTAAGTCCCTAGTAAATAAACTATTCCTGAGAAAGAAGTTGTATAACCTGAGGATGAGAGATGGAGACTCAGTGGCAGAGAATTTGAATGCCTTCAATACTGTGGTAAGTCAGTTAGTATCTGTTGAGATTAAAATTCCAGATGAAGATAAATGTATCAGTTTGTTAAGAACCAAATAGCTGAATACAAAATATCACAATAGATCCAAAGATATCTTAATACAATCACCACACAAGATATATGAAACCATATAGAAAACCACAACTTTATTATAGAAACCCTTGAGGTAGGGTAACACCATACAATGGATCCTATTATGGAAGGGATCCTCTCATGTTCACTTGCCTCTTCGAGGGGGCATCCTCCTATTGAGCTACTGCTCCAAATACAATACTTCTCTTCATGTCTCATTACATTGCTTGAACCCCTTTTATATAGTGCTACCATCACCTAAGAACATTCTAGAGGAAGAATCTTCTAGAAGTAGAACCTTCTAAGAAGTCCTCTTACATTTATTATA
>JZKD02S1610589.1:440080-457426 GCA_000966675.3 Picea glauca
TTTACCTTTATAAATCCATGCTCTTTTTCCCTCATCTCTTGCTGCCCTAACTTTTGTCATCTCGTCCCTCCTTTCCTCTTGTTGTCTTACAGTTATGTCTTCTTCTAGAAAAAACTGAGAACCCCTCAAGAACTGCTTCGTGCTTAGAATGATCTCTTTATCACACAAGTTGGGAATGATGACTTTTATGGGCCTAGCTCTTTCACCGTTAGGCTTACCTACTCTCCATGTTTGACATATTTTCCCTTGCCATTGGAGCTTGTCTTTCAAGAAGTCTCTTGCAAGGTCAAGAGTACATTCATTTTTCCCATAATCTTTCACCCCCTTGATAATTATGTTTGTTTCTCTATCAAGTCTTTCTTTGCTTTCTCTATCTTGCATGTTGTCAACCTGAATGTTTCTTTCTCCTTTCCTCTTAGCAGGATTGCTAATAATTTGAGCCCAGGTTTTAGAGAGTTTTGCGAAATCTCCTTTCCTCTCTTCTCTTGATGTCTCTTCATCGTTGTCTATTTGGGTAACTACTTTTCCCTTATCCTGAGATGGCTTCGCATTCATCACCTCTGTATTCTCCACTACAATTTTCTTCATTTTTTGCACTTCCGCTTTCATGCATTACCATTCTGTATTCCCCATTCAGAGAGCTTCCTGTAGCAATGACACTTGCTCCTTCAGAACTTTGTTGTTTTCTGCTAAATCCTAGTTTTCGGCTATTACTCTATGGATTGTACAATCTCTTTCCAACTCTTTAGCTTCTACTACTTCCAACCTCTCTTTTACCTGTAATAGTTCTTTCACATAAAGATCAGATGACCAAGTGAGAAGTGTGGATGTAGGACTATAGAAGGCATAATCATCAATGACTTTTCCTTTTCTTTTAGACTTGTTGCCACATACTTGCAAAGAGGACTTGTTTGAATGTTGTTTCTTGCGAAGGACCCAAGTACTTTCCCTTTGAGACTTTTTTTTCTTTGTCTGCTCCCATTTCAGACGAGCTAGTTTTCGTTTTAAAATGCCCCGGTACTGTTTGGCATTAACCCAAACCCACTTTCCAGTTTTGGTTGATGAGGCAATTTTCACTTGCCCTATATCATTTGTTTCCACGTGTTCTAAAGTTTCTTGTCCCCTTGTCATGATGCTATTAAGGGAAATCAAAGTCTCTACCCAAAACTAACCCTCTGTTTTATGCTTAACCCTTCACTATCTGTTGGTCTGACCGCTGAAAACTTGCTGCTCTGCCCACTATCCCTGTTAGACCATTGTCCCTGTCCTTTGTTAGCCCACTGTCCCTACCCACTGTCCCTCAAGATGAGCCCACTGTCCCTATCCTTATCCCTGGATGTCTGCCACTGCCTTTAAAACAACACACATCTGCTTTTTGTTATTGAGAGCTTTCTCCAAAAAGTTTGCATACATTCTTGAGGTCAGTCAATCTGTTGATTCGAAGGCTTTAATAATTGTTTGGTACAAATACATATCCGTGATAGACGACCACAATTGAACCATTATGTCTTTGACGATAACATTTTTGCCGCTGCTAAAAAATATCGAGGAACCAGAAGCCGTCGCCGCTGCCAATTTGCTACTTAGATAATCAGTCTGTCCACTAATTGTGAAACATTCACAGGTGGAATAACCTTCGCGCACTATCTGTTATAACAATCAATACCAATGCTGAAAACCAGTCGCCGGAATCATACAGAAATGTGTCTCTGCCTGTATTACATAATTTCCTTGCGGTCTGCAAATAGTTTATAGATATCAACAGTAACCGGCTTCGAAAAATTTTCACTTTCGCCAATATCGGAGCACAAACTTACCCAAAAATCGGAGCGCCAAAAGCCAACAGTGAAGCCCTCGGCTCCTCTTCTTGATTGAACTGAAACGGTGACCTGTAGTTATTGTACCAAAAAACCCAGCCGGGGGATTGCGGATATAGGACGGTTTCCGGTTCAGGATGACACACTAGACACTAAGAAACAAAGCAAGCAAACAAACCGAGTATTAAAAAATGATTATCAGAGCGCTGAAGGGAAACACCGGGGTATTGTTCTGCATATCAGTTCGTGACTTGGCAACTCCTAACCTAGATTGACTAGGGGAAAAACAAATTCACATCAAACATCGCAATTATCGTCCCCCTTCATCTTAGCACTCGCGGCTTCTCAGTTGCCAGTCATTCGCGCTGCCATTCCCCATGAGGAGTGCCGTTAAGAGAAGACGCCATGCTTCCAACTTCCTTACTTCCCCGATTGGATTGGATTGGATTAGACTGAAAAAATAGTAATAAATGGAATGAGCAACTTGATCTATGAGGGTATAAGTAAGGCTCGCGGATCTGCACAACACACATCTATCCATCTTCTTCTCTCACTTATCCATAATTTATGTTCTAGCATCTACTGGAAGGCAGGGACTAATTCCATCTTTCCCAATTTCTATTTCACTCCCCAATCCAACCATGGAGTCTAACGGACACCTTAATGTAGGCGCTGCCCTTGTCGGTAATTTGAGCGGTATCTGTGAATATGTTCTATGCCATATGTGGGCACCCTTCCACAGGGCACAGATAGCCATCCTATGGAACATATTGTCTGTGTCTGTTTTGACTTTCACTTAGAAACGAGGACACGATTCCACCTTTAATTGACTCTCCCATTCTATTTCGTCCCTTCTAAGTGTGTATTAATGTACTTCGTGCTTATTAAACTTATATTGTTATGGAAAATTTTTAAGAAAGTCTTTATAAATTCGAGAAAATTTTGGATCTTCCACTTTGGCCAGATAGGCGTTCATTATGGATTACCACTTCATTGTGATTTAACCTTGTGATTACACCCAGTAATTTGTTAAAAATATTAATTACAAGTTGTGAGCTTCACACTTATGCAGAGTCTCTCTGTCACAAAAAAACAAGGACGTTTAATCTGCCAAAAACGTCAAACAATAGTGCTAGTAGGATTTTATTTAATGAGCCGATCTTTATCTTTCTTGAGCTCTGTTATGTAGATGAGATTCAATCCAAATTTATTGTTATATTAATTGTTTGAGTTAGTTCTGCAGGAAGTCTCAATTTTCATCTATATAAGTTTGAGTATGTAGGTAGTCGATAGAGCAGATAGAATAGAGAGAAGAGTCGATAGTTAGCAAGCAATAACAACTGTGTAAGGAGTCGAAAGAGTCTGAGAGCTCAAGCTCTGTGTTTTGTAAGTTGCAAAAGTTGTTCAGAAGTCGTTGGAGCATAAGCTCGTCATAGTAATTGTATTATGTATTAGTGTGCAACGTCGAAGTTCATAATATATTAGTCATCCGTGTGTTGAAGTATTTCTGAGTTTCTGTAGTGAAAAATATCTCCTCTCTGTTTATGCTCAAGTTTAAGTTCATAGTTTATGTGCTTAGAGTAGCATAGTTACAAGAAATTTTATTATTAAGTTTTTTATCACAGTGCGCAGTAAATTGTGCAGTCTGTGAATTGCGCGGTAAGTCCTGAGCATTCAACGATGAAGAATTTCACTTCACGGTCTTTGTAACTGTGTTGCACATAGTTTGTCTGTGCGTTGTAGATCCGAGATTTGGTATCAGAGCGAGGTTCTATCATAGCAGGTTTATCAGAAAAAAAAACTATGTTGAAAGGTGAAATATGACTTCTAATTCAAATATGCAACCTCTCACTTTTACAGGCAAAAATTACGAGTCATGGTCCTTGACCATGAAGGGGTTATTTCGAGGTCAAGATGTATGAGAAATATTCGAGAATGGCTATGTGGGACCAATAGATCAGGCAACGTAAAATGCTCTCACACAAGCTAAGAAGGATGTCTTAAAAGATCAAAGGAAGAAGGATGGAAAGGAGATGTTTTACATACATAAAGCCATGCATGAATACATACTCCCAAGAGTTGCATCAGCAAAGAAAGCCAAGGAAGCATAGGGCATATTGCAAACTTCTTATCAAGGTATGGACAAAGTCAAGACTTCAAAACTACAAATTCTTAGAAGATATTTTGAAACTCTATCAATGAAAGACAAATATTCAATAGATTCATTTTACATCCATGTTATGGGCATGATAAATTATATTAAGTCTCATGGAGAAACCATAGAAGACATAAAATTTATTGAGAAGGTACGTAGGAGTCTTCCTCCTAAATTTGATACCCTTTTTGTGTCTCTGGAAGAAAGCAAAGACCTGGGTCAGTTTAGTCTAGATGAACTACAAGCTTCCCTCATTAATCATGAACACATATTAAATAGATCAAATATGTCATTAGAAAATGCATTTTCTGCGCAGTGATCCATAAGCCGTGGAAGAGGAAGGAGGAGAGCTAACTCTAGAGGTAGAGGAAGGAGTTCTGTCAGAGGTGGATGTAGTAATAGTCCTGGAAACACTGGTGGAAGAGGTCGAAACCAAAATAACAATCAACCAAGTAATAAAAAATTTGATAAATCAAAGATTTAGTGCCATTACTGTAAAATGTATGGAAATTATGCATATGAGTGTAGGAGGAGGCAATATAATCAGAACAAGCAAGGTCAAGATCAGTCAAACAATGCAAACAATCCCTCCAGTCCTATGTTTATGGTGCGCGCCGAAGCAATGCCTATAGTCTCACCAGTTGAATGAAATGTTGCTCAAGAAAGTCCATTTGACATATGGTATCTAGATTCAAGCTATAGCAATTACATGACAGGAAAATTAGAATTGTTTTCTAGTTTGGATAAGTCAGTCCAAACCAAAGTTACACATGGAACATATATCCAAGTCACTTTCTTAGGCAAAGGAAGTATTAACATTTTAACTAAGCAAGGGGAACAAAAATTTATGCTTCATGTATATTATATTTCTAGTCTAAAGTATAATTTGATGAGCACAGGACAATTGTTACAAAAAGGATACAAAATCTACATGGAAGATAATTGTTGTGTGATTATGGATAGATATCCAAGCAATCAACTTATTGCAAGAATTTAGATGATAAGAAACATAATGTTTCCATTGACATTGAAGCCAGCCATGAAGAAAAAAATAGCACAAGCTATCTATGACACAAAAGATGTGCAATCTCACACTGCATTTACAAAATAAAGTGCACGCAGTTCCAAGGAAGGAAAAACTAGTGCGCAGTACCAAGAGAGAAGAAGACAATGGCGCAGAGATGTAGGAAACATTCAAATATCAAGTACAGGATGATTCATGGTTATGGAATTTTAGATATGGACACTTAAACTTTGGAGGTCTAAAGTTGCTACACATAAAGGATATGGTGAAAGGTTTACCATTGATTGAAAAACCAGAAAGAATATGTGAAGTTTGTATTTTTGAAAAGCAACATAGAGAATTATTTCCAATTGGCAAGTCATATAGAGAAAAATCTCCACTGGAAATTGTACATTCAGACATTTGTCGACCAATGCAAACACCATCTATAGGCGGAAGTAGCTAATTTATTACATTTATTGATGATTTCTCAGGAAAAACATGGATTTATTTCCTAAAACATAAATCTGATGCATTGGATTGTTTTTAGCAGTTTAAATCACTTATGGAGAAACAATGTGGTTATTACATCAAGGTTCTAAGAATCGACAGAGGATATGAATACATTTCAAGACAATTTCAGAACTTTTGTAAAGTTCATGGCATCTACAAGAAATTCACTGTGCGGTATACACCACAATAGAATGGTGTCACAGAGAGAAAGAATCAAACCATCATGGAAATGTGCATTGTATGTTGGCAACCAAACATTTGTCAAATGAGTATTGGGATGAGGCAATAGCAACTACAATATACATCATGAACAGATTTCCGAAAAAGAGTGTGAAGAACAAAGTTCATCAAGAAGCCTGGACAAGTATGAAGCATAATGTGGCGCACTTGAAAGTTTTTGGTTGTGTCACATACACACATGTTCCAAATGAGATGATAAAGAAGAATCTAGATAACAAAGGACATAAATGTATATTTGTTGGATACTTTGAATATAAACAAGCATACAAATTGTATGATCCTACTGCAAGGAAAGTCATAATCAGTCACGATGTTCAATTTGTGGAGAATGAAGCATGGGATGGAAGCATAGAAAATATAGTTAAAATTATTGATGCTATAGGAAATGATGACACATAAAATGAAGTGGTTCAAACACCATGTACAAATCAATGTGCATTTCCTTCCACCTCTGGAAGTGAGACACAAATCCTAACACAACCTAGTCCATTGAGATCTCCAGGTGCCCAGTCCACACCTAGAGCACAACAAACTCTAGCAAGCAGTCCGAGTAGTTCTACATCTCCAGATCCAACATTAACAAGTTTGTTACCAAGGAAGACAAGAAGTTTGTGCGACATCTATAATGTTGACACAACAAATTCATTTTCAGCTTTTTCTTTGTTTTCACAAATAGATGATCCATTAACCTTTGAAGAAGTTGTCAAAGATGATGTATGGGCACAAGCCATGGATGAAGAAATTAAATGCATAGAGAAAAATAAGACATGGAAGTTGGTAGATGTACTTGAAGACAAGGATGTGATAAGTGTGAAGTGGATTTATAAAACAAAGAAAGATGCAGAAGGAAATGTGCAGAAACACAAGGCAAGGTTAGTCGCAAGAGGTTTTACAAAACAACCTAGAATTGACTTCAATGAAACGTTTGTGCCAGTTGCGTGCATGGACACAGTCAGAACCGTGTTGGCCATTGTTGTGTAGAACAAATGGCTTGTTTAGCAAATGGATGTAAATTCAACATTTTTGAATGGACATTTAGAAGAAGAAGTGTATGTGGAACAGTCACAAGGCTATGAGATTCTAGGACAGGAAAACAAGGTGTACATATTGAAGAAGGCACTATATGGGTTAAATCAAGTTCCCAGAGTTTCATACAGTCGCATAGATTCCTACCTCACACATAATGGATTTCAAATAAGTGAATGTGAGACAAATTGTACATCAAAGAAAATCAACAAGGTAACATGTTAATTGTTTGCTTATATGTGGATGATTTGATTTTTACAGGTGATTTTGGCATAAAAGAATTTAAGTCAGTCATGAAGGATGAATTTGAAATGACTGATTTGGGGCTTATGAGATATTTTCTGGGTATTAAATTTCAACATTTCAAAGCTACTATATTCATTTCACAATCTAAGTATGCACATAAAATTTTGAAAAGATTCAACATGATAAATTCCAAAGTAGCCCCAACACCTGCTATAACAGGATTAAAGTTAAGTAAGGAAGATGAAGGATCTAAAGTGGATCCAACATTGTTTAAAAGAATGGTAGGCAGTCTTATGTATCTAACAACAACAAGGCCTGATATTATGTATGGCATGAACCTAATTTAAAGGTTCATGGACACTCCAAAAGAATCCCATTGGAAAGTAGGAAAACAAATTCTGAGATATGTGAATGGAACAAAAGATTTTGGTATTATGTATTCTGCTTCAGAATATTTCAAACTTATTGGATACATTGACAGTGATTTTGAAGGCAACATAGATGACAGAAAAAGTATCTCTAGGTACACATTTCATTTTGGAATAAGTATAGTGTCATGGGCATCAAGGAAACAACCCATAGTGACTCTTTCTTCAGTAGAAGATGAGTACATGGAAACTACAAGAGCAACTTGTCAAGCAATTTGGATGAGAAGAATGTTAAAGTATTTGTTGCAGGAACAACAACAACCAACTACAGTGTTTTGTGACAACAAATCCGCCATCATGTTATCAAATAATCATGTATTTCACAAGAAAACCAAGCACATTGATACAGGTATCATTTTATGAGAGAATTAGTAAATAACAAAGAAATTTGCTTAGAATTTTCCAGGTCAAAAGAACAAGTTGCAGATATTTTCACAAAAGATTTGGCAAGGGATGCATTTTAGAAACTGTGCAACTGTCTAGGATTTGGCATAGTAACAGATGTTTGACAATATATGTCAATTTAAATTTTTTGATGTAAATTCGTGTTCTGTAAACTCACCTACTTATAATTAAGGGGGAGTATTGGAAATATTAATTACAAGTCGTGAGCTTCACACTTACGCAGACTCTGTTTGTTACGAAAAACATAGACGTTTAGTCTATCAGAAACATCAAGCAAGAGTGTTAGAAAGAGTTTATTTAGTAGGAGTTTATTTAATGAGATGATCTTTATCTTTCTCGAGCTTTGTTATGCAGATGAGGGTCAGTCCAAATGTATTATTGTATTAATTGTTGGAGTCAATTTTTTTTCTACAGGAAGTCTCAATCTTCATCTATATAAGTTTTAGTATGTTGGTAGTCAATAGAGAATATAGAATAGAATAGAGAGAAGAGTCCATAGTTATCAAGCAAGAACAATTGTGTAAGGAGTCGAAGAAGTCTGAGAGCTCAAGCTATGTGTTTTGTAAGTTGCAGAAGTTGTTCAGAAGTCGTTGGAAAATAAGCTTGTCTTAGTTATTATATTATGTATTATTGCGCAACATCGAAGTTCATAATATATTAGTCATCTATGTGTTGATGTATTTCTGAGTTTCTGTTGTGAAAAATATCTCCTCTCTATTTATGCTCAAGCTTAAGTTCATAGTTTATATGATGAGAGTATCGCAGTTACAAGAAATTGTTTAATTAAGTGTTTTATCACAACGTACACTAAATTGTACAATTTGTGAATTTCACTACGCGGTCTTTGTAACTGCACTCCACAAAGTTTGTGTGTGCGCTTTAAATATGAGATAATTTACCCTTATAAAAGTTATATTCCTAATCATTTTTTTTTAATGTGTAAAGTAAGTCATATTCTTCATCATTTTTAACAAATACTTCATATAAGTCACTTTCCTAAGTAATTTAATTTTTTCACAAATTTAAAAGAGTATACAAATTAAATTAAATTAAATTATATTTTTAATTAATACACAAACTTCTTAATCTTAAAAATAGACCATGAAGGCAAATGATGATAGGATTCCATTTTTTTCATACCCATACAACTTGAGTGGACCTAATGGTTAAGAACATGTGTTTTCTCCTTGGACGTCACAAGTTCATTCTAGGGGGGCAGGATATCTATATCTTCATAGACTTTAAAAATAGATTAGTATTATTATGTAATCTTGTATTTTATTAAGATTTTTTTCCATCTTAAAAGATTTTTTAGAAAATTTAAATTATGCGATATTTAAATTTTAATAATTTTAAAGTTGAAGTCCCCAAGGTGTAGAATAGTCGGTGATAGAGTGTGTTGTTAAGGTGCTCCATGATGTTAAATTCGTTGGTTCGAAACCTGCAGGGACAAGAAATCCAACCATGTTAAGGGTTGGTGTGGTTCAGGTCGGGTGTGATCCTCAGGTGATTTTGACGGCTTAGATGCCATTGAGTCGCGGTTTCTTAGCCACAGGTTAGCCCCACATGTCATGGACAAGCTAACCAAAAAAAATAAATCAAGTTGAACATGTCCTCCATTTGTCAAGTGGTTGTAGCTCAATTGTCTGGGGTGGGGAGATTTCTCCTCCCCACCCAGGTTTGAGTCTCATCTATGCAACATGTTGATTACAATGGATGTAGCAAGCTTGGTGTCATGAATCACGATGGAAAAAAAATGTATACCTCTAAAGAATTTAAAAATAGATTATTATTATTATTATGTAATCTTGTATTTTATTAAGATCTTTTTTCATCTTAAGTCATAAATTCGAGCATTTCTCTTTCTTAGGAGGTTGACAACTTGCTTTCTAAGAAGAGCACATCTAATATCTTGTTGATCAGTGTGTATCCAGGTCTGAATAGATCGCGTGACCCCACAAATATTTTGGGTGTAAACTGTCTACATCTAAGTCCAATCATTTATGGTTCGCAAAGGCAGATGATTGAGGGTTTTCTTGGGGGAGGGGAATTATTTCAAAGTCCACAAACTAATTCACAAGGTTGTGTTCCACCAAATTTTCCTATTTGAAGTGCACAGATCGCTAAGGGTGTTGTTTCGTCTGGCTTTATTGGCAACAAAATTACTCACACCAAGATTTAGGGGAGTTGAGAGTCAGGAAAAGTTAAGATTTCTAGACCCAAATGGTGGAAGGTTGTGAAATTGCATGGTGACATAGTTGGTCTAGTGGTTGGAGAAGATTTAAAGTTTTCACAAATAATTGAATTAGAGGGTAGGGATTTGGTAGGTAAGTTTTGTGGGAGGTGGATTTCCATGGGTATTCTAAACCACTGGATGGAGTTGGAATGGGCTCCCTCACTCAATTGTGTTTTGGTCTTTCACCTCCTCTCCCGAGGATGGATTGGTTTCATCTTTAGATAAAAGAAGGACATGAGTTCCATATTTGAGGGTGACTAGTATATGGACCATCACCTTTTGTGTGCCAAACCATGGCACCCACTCTTTGATTCCAGGAAAGAGGTGCTCTCTAGCATCCCAACTTGGGTAAATCTTCACAATTTTCCTATCAATTTTGGTCGAACGTCGGTCTAAAGGATATAGGTGATGTGTTGGGTACTTATATTTTGTAGATTCTAGTTACAAAACCAAAACATTTTGATCAGTGGAACATATTCATGTTGCTTTGGATTTGCAAAAAGAACTCTTTGAATCCATAGAATTTGTAGCAGGAGATTGGATTTATACACAAGTTTTGGACTACCTAAATGTTCCCTTTCGGAGCTCAAGATGTCATCAAGTTGGTAATTTCATTGTAGACTATAGTATTCCCTTCAGTAAATATATTCAGGGAACTGCTAAGAAGAATTTGGATGCTTCTTCAGAGATTAAACATGCTCTACCTATGAGTGGGAATCCATAGATGACTGAAAATTTCAATGGTGAGGGTGAAGTGGGAATTTTAGGGCAACATCCAGGCTATGTGAAGTTCAAGAACCCAGATGACTTAGGTATTGGTGAGATTCCTTTAAATGTTCAATTTGTCTCCCCTCAAGTAGAAGGCGGTTGTGCTCAGGAAGATCTATTCGAGGATGACATTGATCTCACACCTTCTTAATGGAATAAGATGGATTTCCTCTAGTCTTCTAGTAATTCAATGGCTCATGATCCTAGTAAGATTTTATCCTCTCTTAATCCAATTCATTCATCCTCTCCAACCTTTCGTGTTCTATTTTTATTGAGCACGAGGGTGACTTGGGGTTTTGTTCTTCGGTGGTGATGCTTTTAATTGAAGCATAAGATGGTTGTTTGAGCCCAATTATTATCCACATATTTATGTCTATCGACTATATTATGGTCCCATACCAGTGGTTCTTGGACTCCTAGAGAAATTTTAATGGTTATCTTCCTCTTCAACCATTCTTACAATAAACAGGGAAACTTAACAAATAAAACTTTAGGAAAATCTATGTAGATATACCTATGTTTCCAAAATTCGACGTTGGTTATCATATCCTTGGTCTCTAGCTGTGAAAACATGTCTTCCTTCTCATCTAGTCATTCTTAGATTTCCTCCCAATATGGATTCCACCTCATTCTTTCCCTTCATCATGCAATACAAAACCTTTAGGTCTTGACAATGAAACCATTTTGTTGGCTCGTCAGATTATATCCACTCTCATCATTGGGGGTTTCAAGACCCATGGTTCATCAATCTTGACCAACAAAACCCACAAGGTGTCAGCATATTCAATCTTCAGTCTAGGACCAAAGAATATCTCACCTGAGACCCCATGAGAATTACAAAGACCAATAGTTTTGTGTCAGATGCGAAGGGACAATGCATACATGGAAGCCTCTCGAGAATGAATACATTTATTTATGCACAATGAAATACAAAGTAATAAACATGAACCATTAATACATATATACATTCAACTCATAACACAAATAACATATTGTAGAGAGAAAAGGACTTTGTATTATATTCATTGACTTCAAAATGCATACAGATACAGAGAACCATAACATATATCTACGCCATGTGCTCCATGTTCATTCAACAGTCATTACATTCCATTGAACTATTCACTTTATTCTCATTCCTTCATTCCTACTAAGTTATGACCCTATTATAGACTCATACAAGACTCATACAAAACTTCGACAAAACTAGACATGGAACTCTATATTTGTGTTCCATTCGACTCTTTGTTACAAGCATGCACTTTCTCTCCCAATGTTCTACTTTTCTTTTACTTACTCTACTGTCTATTCTCCTCCACTCCTCCACTCCACTCTCTTAAGTGAACATCAGATCCACACACTCTTCCTATCTGCATGCAACCCCCGAATTATCCTGGAGCATAAAAATATTGAGTAACTTTCCAGCTCATCCATACCTTTTCCCACGATCCTTCGAGTCGTTAAAATACTCAAGTACAAAATATTCCCGAAGATACACTCATATTCGTTGCATGTGGTATTCTTGATTCCTTGTGTGTTGTATAAAATTGGGTTGGTGTGCACAATCTTCCTTTGGTCAACACTGTTGTTGATCCTTCCTTGTGTCGCACAGTGTATTTTCATGGGTGCACATGCAGAATTGACTTGTGGTACCCACACGTAACTTCCCAAAAGCCTTGGGTGCCAATCATATTCCAAATAATTGAGTTGATTTTCTCATAAGATAAACTTTTATATTGAAACTTGATTATGTATCTTATCAATTTGTTGTAGAGAGAACAATGTATATGAAAATGAAAGTTGAGAAAGGAAAAAAAAAATACCTTAAAAGATAAATTTAGGATTTAAAATTCCACTATAAAAGATTTAAATCATCAAATTTCATTTATGCAATAAGTAATATAGGCATAATCCCTGATAGAGTCTCATTCAATTCACAAAGCCTCATAATATCAAACAGTACTTTGAAACAACTATATTTGCAATTAGAATCCGATTCAAACTTGGTATGAGTTCGACCATTAATTGATTGCAATTGTCACATAAAAAGTGACTAAACACATATTTTCTGAAAAACCCTTCAATATTTGGTAATTTGTGAGACCAATACCTATTTAACAAAAAGGGTAACATGTGAATTTTAAAAATTAACTAGGTAAATAATAGTTGGGTTAATGGGTTAAATATAATAAATTTTGAACAACTTAATGAAATTGTAGACACTATGTATTAGAAAAATTATTGAAATTCACACTTACTATAGACACATACTTATTGAAATTGTGGTGAACGTAATAACTATGTGAAAGTATAATGAGGTAGGAAAAGCTTGAACTCTATACAAACTATCATTGATTTATTTTAAACTTGGATTTATTTTGTGTTGCACTTGGGTTTTTTTGGGGTTTCACTTGGTCCTTAACACATGACTATATGAAAGTTCATGTAAGGGTTACTAAAACTTCTAAATTGCGAGCCAGGATCTCATAATAATATCGATACCACTCACTGAAGATAACAACCATGGTAAGCATAATGAAATGGGAATGCAGTCTAACTCTTTGTGAACAAAAATATACTTTCTCACTTGGCTCTAAAACAATATTGATGTTCAAGTGAAATTAACAATGTCAATAATGACCAATGATCTAAATTCATATGCATATAATATATAATGAATAATGTGAAAGGTATTGTAGAAGAAACTATGAACACCACAAAACACACAATTATATGAATCTCAAGTGGAAACCCAAATTTGCAAATTTCCATTTACTACTTCAACTATTGATCGAAGATTCGAAAATTTAAACCTAGGATTCCCTTGGAGATCCAATTATACACCATGATTAATGTACAAATGAAGAATCAATATATACATATTTGTTTTTTATCATGAAACAAAAACGATGAGAGTTAATGGAACTTCATAGAATTACAAAGTAAGTGTTGTAGAATAACGATCAATATTTAAGATAACAAGCTTCATATATGTTTCATTGGGTCCTCCTTTCTATCTAGTACTTCCACTTATGCTATCAAATATCTACACGAAACAACAAAAATAAAAAAAAGATTCCATGGAAAGGAAACATGTCCTATAAATACTTCTGTAAGTATTCGTCAATTACTAGATTTTATAGGTTAATGACAACTTGAACTTACCTATTACCTACACTTTTTGTTGTTGTTTTTCCATTTCTTGAAGCAGAGTACTCTTTTAATAACATGGATGTGCTTACAGGTTCATCAATGCATCTCCTAGCAATGCCATGCCTTTTATTAAGGACCGATGTTGTACTTATGGTTGTTGTGAAGCCAATGGTTGCATTTGAAGACATTGGAATGAACAATAGTGATGAATAGAGTCATTTGATCTCAACCTAAGGTCCATCATAAGTGTGATAACTATGGTGACACTTTGCATGAAACAAAGTTGGTGCAATGACTATGTGTCAATTATAGTAAGGGAGAGATCACAATGTATAATCATATGTTTTTATAATGTTACATGGAAATGTCTAAATAATAATATCACCATAGTATGAAATGCCTCCTGTCATAAAATGCTTAAGAACTAATGCTAAGTGAGAGATGACATTGATTCATTTAACATTAAAATTCTCAATTTCTTGAAACTTATCCTAAGTATGCCTTCATTTGTCAATTTCTTGAAACTTATCCTAAGTATGCTTTCATTTAACATTCACACTCTCTCAATTTCTTAAAACTTATCCCAAGTCTTCCTTGATATGAGATCAGACAAATAGTCACTAACACTACCTCTTTCCTTTCCATGCTAAAGAATCTATACATGGGACCGTTGAACATGTAGTAGTGAGATGACACATGTTGAAATGACTTCTGTATGAGGCAAAATAAGATCTCAAAGTCTAAACATGTTTAAATTTAAGATAAAAATGGAATAATCTTGGAAAAAATTTCAATGTTTGTAAAAACTTTGCGTTAAAATGTGTTTGAAGTGTGTGTGGAAGTATTTAAAAAACGCCCAATCAATTACTATAATCCATTTCTTTAGAGAAAGAACTAATAAAAAGACAATTTCTTTTAGAGAAGGTTAAGTGCTTCCTGTGAACTAATTACTTAGATATTTTAGCTTGAACTAATTACTTAGATATTTTAGCTTTTTAGAAGCTTAAAATTATATTAGAGGAAACATGATAAATAAGAAAGGGAATAAGCACGCGTTTATATAAATTAGTGTATCTCTTCACTACATTGAAAAGAGAATTTTCTTTTCAATATTAAAAATAGTTGTTATTTGAATAAATTACATGAACTATTGAAATGTGCTTTTGGCTAAAAATTTTGATCACTCTTTAAACCGAGACCATTGTCACCATGTCATCAAAAACTTCCAACCATGACATGTCACACTACCGAGTACTCATGTCCAAGCTTGTGTTCATTAAATTGAGCATTGATATTGGAAATTTGGAATTGTCCACTTACGTGTAAGAGGGTATTACAAATCAAATATGTCCTTACCTTTTCACCTTAATCATCGAATGAACTCATCTAATTGAGGTCACTTGACATTGCCATTGAAAATGTGATGACATTCTCTTTTTCCTAAATAAAAAATAGTACATATTATATTATAAATTATTTTTATATTACATGATGATTATTTGTTTTTATTAAAATCTATTATTTTGGTTGATTTAATTATAAATTTGAATAATTTATCTCAATTTATTATGTGCTTTTTCTATGGATCTATAAATATGAAGAATATGACAAAGATGGTATAATGTACAATGATTTGAACCAAGACTTTGTAACTAAGAGGAGTTAATTAGTTAAGCATTTTTCTTTCATCTATCCATTTTCTTCTCTCACTTATTCATAATATCTTATTTATCCATAATTTATATTTCAACATCTAGTGGAGGGTAGGGACTAATTCCATCTTTCTCAATTTCTATTTCACCCTCGAATCTAATCATGAAGTTTATCAGATAATTTAACATAAGTTCTTCCCTTGTTGGTAAGAGGATATAACAAATCAATCATGTCCTTATTTTTTCACATGGATGATAAGAGGCTCTCCAAAATTGCTTCAAACTCTAGCCAAAACTACCAGCGGCTCAAGCAGGGATGGCATACAAATGTTGAATATTGGATAAATCATTGGGGAATGCAAGAAGAATTCATCATGAATAATATTGATAATATTACAAATATTATCACTTCTAAATTCAAAGAGAATATGTGGTGTGGTAAAGAATTAGAGGATAAAATTGAATTAAGATACTATAAGGAGGTGGTCATCCCTGATTTAGAAGATCAAAAGTACCTCTGAGTTTCGACAAGTGCAAAGAAGAAAATCAACATTGCTAAAATAAGAACAAATTCTCATGAGCTACATAGTGAAATTGGGCGTTGGACAATTATTCCCAAAACACCGTGGGATGAAAGAATCTGTCATCTTCGTGACACTAAGAGGGTTGAAGATAAAAAACACTTCCTCTTAGATTTCCCTACCTATACTAAAATTAGATCTCAATTTAAAAATATTTTCCAAAATACATACCTTCCTAACCTCTTAATTCATCAAAACTATGGTGATCTTGGAATGCTTCTCTCATTTCTTTTTGAGCATAGAAATACAATTTTAAAGAAATCAAAGTAATATCTTACCTTCTTAAAGTCCAATAAACCAATTGGTCTCAGTGGACCACCACCACCACCACCACCATCATCGCCATCATTCAAAGATTTCATAAGGAATTAATGATTTTTCAAAGATTTCATCCCACTCCTCTTCTATTTTTCTATAAAGTTGAATTTCCTTATAAAAGAATGCAAACTATATTACATAATCAAAAGATTTCATAAGGACTCATTATCATCAAAATATTTCATAAGGAATTATTTTTCAAAGATTTCATCATTATAATCATCGTCAAAAGGTTTCATAAGGAATTATTTTTCAATGATTTCTTCTTCATCATCATCAAAATATTTTATAAGGAATCATTATTCCATCATCTTTCATCATCATCAAATTATTTTAGAAGGAATAATTTTTCAAAAATTTCATCATCATCATCATGAAAAGATTTTATAAGAAATGATTTCATCATCATCAAAAGATTTCATAAGGAATGATTTTTCCATCATCTTTCATCATCAGAAAAAGATTTTAGAAGGAACGATTTTGCAAAGATTTCATCGTCGTGGTCATTATCATCATCATCATCAAAAGATTTCATAAGGAATGATTTTTCCATCATCTTTCATCATCAGAAGAAGACTTTAGAAGGAATGATTTTTCAAAGATTTCATTATCATCGGCATCATCATCAACATCATCATCATCATCATCACCAATTTTTCCATCATCTTTCATCATCAGAAGAAGACTTTAGAAGGAATGATTTTTCAAAGATTTCATTATCATCGGCATCATCATCAACATCATCATCATCATCATCACCAATGGTTCATCACAAACGAATCTAAAAGTGTGTATGGAGTAGTCG
>JZKD02S1610589.1:458397-473099 GCA_000966675.3 Picea glauca
ATAATAGGCTGCTTAGATGTAGTTTAGACTTTAAATATGCTACTTCTTATGAAGTCATGGAAATCTCCGCTCAATTAATTTTTTCCCACTCATTTCATAACTTACCACATATGGAAGACAACCTAATTATTTGATAGGTCAAGTAAATGTAAATACTCTCGCCGTGCTAGGTTTTACTATGTAATTGCAAGCCACGTTTAAATAACTATTTATTTCCACTCCTCCCATCACAGGTTGTCAAATCGTTTTATTTCCTCTGAGCACAGATTGTCCTCCCATTTATTTCCACTCCTCCCAGGGCTGATTGTGAAATGTGAAGACATGCCATGTGTAAGAAAAACTTTCATTGCAGGTTGTGAAATCGTTGGCCATTTGTAAGAAAAACTCCCATCACAGGTTGTGAAGTCATTTTATTTCCACTCCTCCGTGCCCAGATTGGCCTCCCATTTATTTCCACTCCTCCCAGCATTGTGAAATGTAAAGACCATACGTGTTAAGTAATTTAAAAATGTAAAATGTAAAAAATTAAAAGTTAAATAATCTTGGTTGTATTTGTATAAGTATGCTTAGTGGTAATAGAAAACATGGTTCAATAATTTTTTAATCCTAAATAATAAATGTGAAAAAGTAAACAGGTTAACTGAAACATTTATATATGCATGAAAGTTATAAATATTATTCAATTGCTAAAATTATATTATATTATCTAATAAGTAAATTTTAGACACTGAAAATTTATTGAATGGGTTGAGGAGAAAATGGGAGGCTAGGGTTTTAGGGTTTATGCAGGACCTATTTGTAGTAGGAGACAAGTGGCTTAGGATCGTCGTTGGGTTGCGGTAATGGATGGCTATACATTGATGCTCGACTACTTGGAGGATATTCTGTCAGAGGACAGGGTCTTTACAAATCTGGTCATAAATCCGAGCATTGCTCTTTCTTCGGAGGTTGACAACTTCTTTGCTAAGAAGAGCATATCTGATATCTTGTTGATTGGTGTGCATCCAAATCTGGATAGTTGACGCCGAACCCATCAAATTTCGATCAATGTGGAGTAATAATCAGGGAGGGGTCGATGAGGTATCAAAGAGACTTGATCCATTCATGATTTATCATTCATTACTTCAGAAGACTAGAGCCTACCGTTCTTGGGTAGGACTAGTTTTTTGCTCTCATCCCTTCCCTGTATTCTTAGAGTTGGCGCATGTAGAGGTTAAGTTGGGAGTGCCCTTTGAGTATAATTCCCCCTGGGCCAAGGTGGAACATTTTCGAACATTGATCAGGGATAATTGGACGCATTTTCGGGAGGACCAAAATTCATTTGCTAGTGCTCAATTTGTCTTAGCTTTGCATACCCTAAAACTGAAGGTTGTTTCTTGGGCAGCTGGGCATCTGAGCACAGGAAAGAAAAAATTTCTATAGCTTTGATGCATCGAGGAGGACTTAAAATTACTTTATGGCCAGGCTTAGGGTGGCCAGTGTTTGGAGGTTTTCGAGAACTGTCGATCCTTGAAAGCCCGTCGTTTTAATATCTTGTTAGAACAAGAAAAATAGTGGATTCTTAAGAGTTGGGCCTTTTGGATTGAGATTGATGGTCAAAACACCATTTTTTTTCAAAATTTCACAAGTCATCGAAAGAAATTTAATACTATTTGGGAGCTTCATGACACTAGGGGAACAAATCTTGTGGGTTCTCAGAGTTGGCAGCTCTCGGGGTTGAGCATTATAGGGAGTTGTTCAAAGAACCAGAGAAAAAGAGGATCAAGGAAATATTAAGACAAGTATCCTTATTTTTGAGGCTCATTGAGGAGGAGGAAAACTGTGAGTTGTTTGACGAAGTCACTTTGGACAAGCTATGAGATTTTATCTTCAATTTTAAAAAGGATAAGAGCCATTGTTTTAACTGTTGGACAACAAAATATTTCAATGATTTTTTGACATAGTAGGGATTGATTTTCTTTCCCCGTTGGAAGAAATTTGTCAATCATGTATGATGTTGCACAGTATAAATGCATCATTCCTTTCTGTTATCCCCAAATTGGATTGACCTACTTTTTTGATGACCTTCAAACAATAGAAATATGTAATTGTGTTTATAAGATCATTACCAAGCTCATAGAAATCGAACTTAAACCCTTTCTCTCTTTAGTCATTTCCTCATAACAGCTCAAGTTCCTCAAGGGTCGGCCTATTCATGAGGAAATTAGCTCTGGATAGGAGGGAATTCATACTATTAAGATTCACAAATGTTGGGTCTCAGTAATGAAGAATGATCTTTACAAAGCTTACGATAGGGTTTCTTATCTCTATCTTCGTCTTCTTCTTCTACATATTGGGTTTGATCTACAGATGGTCAAATGGATTGTGTTCTTTGTTACAATGGTTTTCTTTGTTGTGTTAATTAATGGAGCATGATCGCCCCTTTTCAACTTAGAATGGGGACTACGCGAAGGATGTCCCTGGTCACCTTATCGTTTCATGCGTGTAGTCGATGGGCTTAATTGGGTGCCCACATAAGCCAAAAGAACAAATTCTTTCCAAGGGATCACGATGAGGAACTGTGAATGTATTACTCATTTGCTTTCCATGGATGACGTGCTTATTTTTTTCTTCTGTGCAAATAACGAAGGAATGATGAAAAAAATTTCTATGATGCAACAAGAATTCTCATTAACATGACCAAATTTGTTGTTTATTTTCCATCTGCATGAGCTAGGAAATAGGTTGAAATATCTTGGGTTCATACTTAAACCAAAATATTATGGTATAGTAGATTGGAATGAATTATTTGTTAAATCAAGCAAAGGATTAATCACTACTCTAATCACTCGATTTCTCATGGCGGACGATTAGTTCTCATAAAATTTATTATAAAGGCTATTCATGTTTATTAGCACTTGCTAGCTCTCATTTCAAAATGGATTGTGTGTCAAATCTGTAATAGTTTCTTCAATTTGTTATGGAAGGGAAGCACATAATATCAAGGATCTCACTTGGTTAGCTGGAAGAGTCTCTCCTTGTTGAAAACCTTGGGTGGTTGGGGTCTAAAAGATGTCATGGTTTTCGTCCAATCTCTAGTCACAAAATCTTTGTGGGTCTTCTTAATGTGGGATAGCCTTTGTAGATGCATATTGGTGGATAAATATATTATTTTAGATCTGATTTTTGATTGGATAAAAAAAAAAAAAAATCCTATAATCAATGTTTCCAATCAATGTAGGACCATATCATTGGCCTTCCCCTTTATCAATTATTTTCGGGCATGGAAGGTGTTGGCACATAATGGGAAGACTGAAGTTTCAACATTAATTCACCCACAAAACCTTTAAGATACTGACCCTTTTGGCATCAACCGCAAGCAGGTGAAGTCTCACCCGAGGTATCTATGGGACTATAGGAACCAGGTTTCCACATTCATGGAGGGAAGTGAGGAATTCATTCTTACTAGTCTACTTAACACTCATTCATTATACCATTCATAATGTGTGCCAAACCATAAGAGAAATAACATAAACATATTAACCATACATTCATTAAGTGTGTGCAATAACCAAAAAATTAAACAAACACATTATAATAAAACACAAGGACACCATATTTAACATAGTTACCAACTTAACGAGAACTCTACAGAGTTCTCGTTTTTTGGGGGGTCCAATGTTTTACCCTGTTTTTAAAAATGGTGCTACTAGTAGCACCCCCCCTCCATTTTTAGGTGGTTTTCGATATTTTAAATTTTTTGATGCACAATGTTTCCACATTATTTTTTTAAATGTTTATTTTTCATCTATTTTCAATTCTCTCTCTCTCTCTCTCTCTCTCTCTATATATATATATATATATATTAATCAACGGTGTTTGTAGTCTTTTTTTCATGCTTCTTTCAATTTTAAAAATATTTTAAATATAGTGAAAAACATCATTTTTAACACATTGTTTACCTTTAATTCAATAAATTGAAAACAATTGTGGTTAAATAACACTATTTTTTAATATACAACAAAAAAATACACATTTAATAGCCATATATAATAAAAAACCTATACATTTTGGTACATATTCCTTAAAATAACATGTCAAATAAAACATTTTTATGGACATAATTGAACAAAAAAAGTCTAAATTATATAAAAAAATTATCATTTTCTTTCATATTTTTATACATTTGAAGTAAAAAAAATGACAATATTTAATAAAAGTTTCCAATGTATAGTGATTCACATACAAATAAAATGAAAAAAAAAAAAAACAATAAAAAGATTCATCACAAAACAACAATAGATACATCTTTATTCTTATTTTAAAATATGAAAGTAAAATCATTACAGTTATAACTCATAAAAAATTTGCAAAATTGAGCATCATCTTCAAAGACATCTTTAAACTAATCAACAATATCATATATCCCAAATTCATCATTCTCAACAAACACATTATCATCTTCTTAGACGTCATTTTGTGTTTCCATTGTGTCATTTTGTTCTTACATTGGTTCTTTGATATCTGCAAGTTCTCCAAAATGATCCTTTCCAATCATTCCTCCTAATGGTACTTGAAGTTCCTTTGACAATTTTTCCACATTTGATTCACTAAAATCTCCTTTCCTCAAGCCAACTTCTTGCATTTCATCTGGAAGAGCTGGAATAACATTAATTCTTTGTTGAATAAAATTGCACTGCATTGAGTCACTTTCAATAGCTATGCAATTCCTTCCTTTATGTAGGAAACATGTTAATCTTGTACCTTATCACCAAATACAAAATAAATAATGAATTTAGATACTGTAAAAATACATAAATTGAAAATAATATAAGATTGAAGTATGATTTCATAAATATTAGGTCACAATTCTTACCTGAACTTGAGAACAAATCCAAAACGCAATCTCCTTCATTTGAAAATTTATCTATAAGATAATTAATTAATGCTTGTGGTTTTTGATAAATGTTATCCATCTCTCCTTTCAAATCTTTTTCCTCATATGTTATCTTTCTAACCATGTCATTGTATACCAATATACTACTAGGAGTCTCTCCATCATTTGCATTGGCAATAATAAAATTATAAGAATCATCTTTTGTCCAGGTTGCAAGATGTATACTCTCAAAATTACATTTAAATGATTATTTCTTGGAGCTCTGAATATTAGGCTTGTGCCTGTAACATAAATAAGTGAAAATTCAATTAACTTGTGAATTAATAAAAAAAAAAATCTAGTCTTAATTGCTAAACATACACTTTAAATATCTTACCAAATAAACCGCATCCTTGTCTTTTCTTTCCCCTTGAAGCTTGATTATACTAATACTTGTTGTGTGTCTGAATGAAATACTAGAAATCTCCAAAATGGTGATGTTGTAACTTTTGTAAATCCCATAACCAGTTGACTGAAAGCTTGGTAAGTATAAGACTCAATATCATATCCAATGTTTTGGATATTATAACCATGAGGGATATCCGCAATATCTAGGGAGTATTTTTTTCTAGGAACAATATTTGCAAGTTTTTCACAATCACCTAATATCACTTTATATTGAACAATGTCGGGCCCATTCCAAATGTAGTGATCAAGGGTGTCATCAAGTTGAACATTTTGAACACGTCTCCTTCTTTCTCTTTCAAACATTGTTTTTTGAATAAAACTTTTGAAAGTTTCAGGTACTCCATCTGCATTCTTCTTTGGCATATTTAATCAAACAAACAAACATATAGTTATATATCTATAACTATTAAAATAAAAAATAAATTAACTTACATATGAATAATATGAATGTAATAAATCAACATATCTTTTTGAATGCAAAAAAAAATTGTTTCAATACTATTGAAGAGCTTAAATCTGGATAGTTGAGTTTAACATCATCCCAAGTTTTTTCATTCAACATCTTGACCATTTGCTCTTGTATTTTCATGTACACCTTGTGACTAAATAAAACAAAAATAATGTTAAACTAATATGTTAAACTGAAAAAATTAATTTTCTTGTCCTAACATAAATAAAAATAACTCAACATAATTACTTTTTAAATTCATCACGCATTTCTTCCATTGACAATTCTCCCAACCTAATATGTGATAATATAGTTATGATAATTGTATCATCCTTCACTCCTTGTATTGATCTCCAAGGTGTTATAGTCATATCATCAGTAAGATTTTTTATGTTGGGACTTGTCTTACTTGTGCCACATATCAATGGTTTAGCCTTCTTAACTCTCTGATTTTTTATACTAATATTTTCCCATAGGGTGAAGATCTCATCTATCAAATCCCATACATGTCTAGTTCTAAATCCCAATTGAAAATAGTTATCCACAACTCTAAATCTATCACTTCCTTTGCGATATTTTTCTTTTGTATTTCCATCATCAAGTGAGAATCTTATTTCCATACAACATTACTTTCGAAACTTAACATCAACATTTGATCTCTCCTCGTGGCATATTTAAGAAAATTCATTATGGAGAAATCTCACTCTTTGAATGAAGGTCACAGGCATTATGTACTCATTGTCTTTGTTATGATCTCATGCCAGTAACTTTTCTTATGAATCTATTAAACCGACATAAATGATGCATTTGACTGTCTCAAAAAGAGAATTATTGGGATATTCTTGCATCAATTCTCTTCTAGCCTCTGCATAATGGTTTCCTCCAATCACATAATATTTGTAGTCAAAACATTTTGATCTATCAAATTCTTCCCTCGTAGGAACTTCCATTGGGTCAACAAGAACTAGGTATTCAACCACATGTGCATATGGATTGTATCTAATCAATGCTTTCAAATTGTAAATATGCAAGTGATGTGGTTTTCTAATTTGATATTTTTCTTGTGCTTCTGTGGCTTTATAAAGTTGTTTCACATTCAATTGAAATGTGTGGCTATCATCAACTAATTTTTCCGTCCTTATTCTATTTCAAATGACATTTTGTGTTATTTTCATAATACCATCCTCTAGATCAACACCCGGTGTTATTATTTCTTTCCTACCTTTAGAACTTTCACTATAATACTCTCAGCTAATGATGGCTTCTTG
The DNA here is from genome assembly GCA_000966675.3 of Picea glauca. Classification (NCBI taxonomy): domain Eukaryota; kingdom Viridiplantae; phylum Streptophyta; class Pinopsida; order Pinales; family Pinaceae; genus Picea; species Picea glauca. Next base: position 465,437 of record JZKD02S1610589.1, read on the forward strand.
AACATTATAAACATTTTGTTTCTTCCTCTTATGATTTAAATGTGTTTCATCTAAATCAATGATTTCTTCATAATCAATAGGAATAGACTCATCATCAACCATCGCTCTTTTGCATTTATCTTGTTTGTTCTTTCTATGAGTGGTAATCTCATTGGGACCAATCTCAACAAAATATTCATTTGGAGTTTCCTCATTTTCAAATGTAACCCTTTTAGGATTTCTAGAATGATAATTTTTCTTTCTTCTTTCATGTTCTTCTATGTCTACTCTTTGTAATATTCCAGATATAAAAAGTATGCAGAACATAAATAAAATGATAGAAACGACAGATGAACAACAATATAACCAAAATAACACCACAATAATACTGAAATGATAACAGAATAACACCAGAAAGAGCACTTAGATTACTGGAAGCAATGTTCATGGGCCTCTTCGAGGGGGAGACCTCTAGTCGAGTAGAGATCTATTACAATAATATCCAAGCTAGGGTTCTCATACCCTCGACTCCTATTTATACTAAATATTCCTATCAAAAGAACCATCTAGAGGAAAATCCTTCTAGAAGCGGAAGCTTCTATTAAGTCTTCTTACATTCGACTTATTCTACTTTATTGAAAGGCCTTATTAATATTGACCTTTATTACATCAAAGCATATTGTTCTACCTATGAGAGGGTTAAGTCCCTAACATGTCCTCCCCCTTAAAAACAACCTTGTCCTCGAGGCTTGAGATGTGGAAATTTCTACAGAATGGTAGTTGGTTCCCAAGTGGCATCTGCTGGAGTTGTATATTTCCACTGGACTAACACTTCCTTGATGTTTCGTTGACGCAGGAGACACTCATGCTGGTCCAAAACCACTTACGCTTGTAGCCAAATATATCCTTCTTCATCCAAATTGGGAAGGTTGGTTTGAATTTGGCACTTAGTTCCAATCACCTTCTTTAAGCATGAAACATGAAAAACAGGATGTAGCTTAGAATTACTGGGCAAAGCTAATTGATAGGCCACATGTCCCACATGCTTGAGAACGGTATAAGGACCATAAAATTTGGGTGCCAACTTATGACAATGCTCAGCCTTGAGGGAATTTCTCTTGTAAGGTTGCATTCGAAGAAACACCTGATCCCCTTCTCCAAATTGACGTTCAGAGTGACCTTGATCTGCTTGTTGCTTAATATGATTCTGGGCCATGAAAAAATTCCCTTTGAGGGTACGGAGAATAGCCTCATGAACTGTAAGCGTTTGGTCAAATGCCTGGACCTTTGAGACACCTAGTAAGTATGATAGAACTGAAAGTGGATTTTTTCCATATATCGCTTCAAAAGGAGTCATGCGAGTAGTTGTATGGTATGAAGTGTTGTACCACCATTCAGTTAGGGGTAACCATTGAGCCCACAGATTTTGATTTTCCGATGCAAAACACCTCAAATATGTTTCCAAACACTTGTTGACAACTTCAGTTTGACCATCAGTCTATGGATGATAATATGTGCTTAGATGCAATTGGGTACCTTGTAGCTTGAACAATTCTTGCCAAAAATTGCTGGTGAAAGTTGGGTCGCGATAAAAAACATTAGAATGTGGCATGCCATGAAGCTTGAAGACCTGATCCATGAAAAGTTGAGCCACAGTGGATGTTGTAAATGGGTGTTGAAGAGGACAAAAATGAGCATACTTGGAAAGACGATCAACAACCACCATGATGACTGATTTATTTCCTGATTTGGGTAAGCCTGTAATAAAATCCATAGAGATATCCCTTCAAATAGTAGGTGGAATTAGAAGCGGTTGTAGTGTGTCAGAATATTTGAATGTTTCTCCCTTGTAGTGTTGACACACATCACATTCATCTACAAAATTACAAACATCTTGTTTCATACCATCCCAGAAAAAAAGAAAGTTTGACCATGTCATAGGTTTTGGTAAACCTGGAGTGCCCAGATGTGGATGTAGCATGAAGCTTAGAAAGTACCATGGATTTAAGTTTTGATTGTTTACTTAAATACAAACAGACTTTGTATCGAAGCTCATCATGGAGCCAAGAGTACTCTGGAGAAACTGGAGAATTGGACTGCAATTGTTGTATCAGATGCGAACTTTTGGGATCTTATAGCCATTCCTGGTGAACGGCTTGGAGCCAATCTAGTACAATGAAGGAGAGAGAAAAAAGGGATCATTCATATTCATATTTTCAGGAAAGTGCGTCTACAACGACATTGTCTTTGCCTTTCTTGTAAATGATCTCATATTCATATCCAAATAGATTAGTCACCCATTTTTGTTTCTCTGGGGAGGAAATGCATTGTTTCAGAAAATACTTGAGGATTTGATGGTTTGTCTTAATTTGGAAGCATTTCCCCAATAGATAAGGGTACCATAGATCAATGACATGCAGAATAGCCAACATTTCCTTTTCATAGATTGATTTGCCCAGATTTCGTTCAAATAGTTTCTTGCTGGTAAAGGCTAAGGGTCGAACCTCTTGCATAAGGACAACGCCAATTCCTTTCCCTGAAGCATCACATTCCAGGACAAAGGTATTTGTAAAATCAGGAAGGGTCGGGACTGGAGGTGTGCACATGGCCATCTTCAAGGTTTTAAAATATTTAGAAGCTGTTGGAGTCCAAGTGAAAGAGTTCTTTTTTAGGAGTGCACTGAGAGGTGTTGCAATCTTTCCATAATTCTTGAAAAAATTGTGATAATAACCTGTTAAGCCTAGAAATCCACGCAAGCTTTTGAGAGTCTTTGGGTGAGGCCAGTCTTGCATAGCTTCAATCTTTTTAGGATCCACCCTGATGTCATCTTTGCCAACCAGATGACCCAAGTACTCGACTTCTAAGGCACCAAAAGCACATTTAGATTGTTTCAGGAAAAGTTGTTGCTAAGAGAGTAGATGGAGAACTCGATCCACATGAGCAATATGGTTTGTCCAGGTTTTTCTATAGATGAGGATATCATCAAAGAAAACTAAGACAAAAGGATGGAAGATATGATTCATGAGGCTTTGGAAGGTGGAGGGGGCATTACACAAGCCAAAGGGTGTGACCAAAAACTCGTAGTGGCCCTCATGAGTTCTAAATACAGTCTTAGAAATATATGCCTCTTTCATATGTATCTGGTGATAGCCAGAATGAAGATCAAGTTTAGTAAAGAACTGGACGCCACTCAATTGATCCAAGAGGTCATCAATGATAGGAATGGGAAATTTGTCTTTAATGGTGAGTTTGTTGAGGGCACGGAAGTTAGGACACATTTTCCAAGAACCTTCTTTCTTCAGGACCATGACCACAGGAGAAGAGTTAAGGAGTTCCTCAACCATTTTCTTAATTTCATTTTTTTGGGAAAAGGCGTGACGATAGGGACGGATATTGGGAGGAAGACTTCTGTACAAGGGGAATGGAATGATCATGAACACCACGGGAAGGAGGGAGTCCCTGGGGAGTGGAAAATACCACTTGATGTTTAGAGACGATGGATTGGAGGTCTTGCGACACCGAGGGTGTCTCAGTTGCTTGTATGGCATGGAGTTGGGAAATAACACCAGAATGACCTCTTTTGAGAAGCTTTTCCATGCGATGGGAACTAATGATATCAAGTGAACCAGCGGTGATGCCTTGGAACTTATATTGTTGGCCCTCCTGGTTGAATTACATGGTTAATTCCTTAAAATCCATGAGAATGGGACCCAAAGTCCTTAGCCAGTCTGCACCCAACACAATGTCACAACTGCCCATGTCGATAGAAAACATATGAGATTTCAGGTGATAGTCACCAATTTGGAGACACACATTTTCACAAGGCCCTCCACATTTCATGGAGCTTCCATTGGCAATCATGATTTGGAAATTATTGAATGCATGGATATAGAAATGAGTTTCTTGGGAAATGCGGCGATGGATAAAATTATGGGTGCTTCCACTATCAACCAGAATGATGACCTTTCTATGCTTGATGTAACCGATTATCTTGAGGGTTTGGGGAGCAGAGAAGCTAGTGAGAGAATTTAGGGAAATGATCGGTTCTACTTTGGGAGGGTCTGAGGGAGGGGTTATGTCAGTGGTTTCAGGTGACTCAGACACAAGGGGAGTTTCAACATCCTCTTCCAAAATATCCTCTGAGATGGCCATAAAAATCTTTTATTCCTTACACTTGTGGCTCGGAAAATATTTCTCATCACAATTATAACAAAGGCCTTTGAGTTGGGGTTCAGCCATTTCAGCCCTGGTCAATTTTTGGATCTTTAGGGGAGTAGAGGGGGTAGTGGGATTGACTGGTTTAGTGCGAGGAATAAAGGTGGGTTTCCTATTTTGAGAAGATACAACCTATTGTGATTCTTTATCTCTTTTGGTATCCTCCGCCTAACTCTGAGGCCGAGCCATGTGGACATGGGCATAAATGTCATCCTTGAGGTCACTTATAAAACATTCTCGGAAAAAAGGCATCAGACATGCCCTTTGTCCAAAAAGCCAGGCGCTCAAAAGAAGCTATAAAGTCTTCAACTATTTCGGATTGTTTCGACTTTGTCAAACGACCTAAATGGTTAGTGTCGGTGTCAAAGCATTCATAAATCTCTGCTACAAAGTGTGTCCAAGCAATATACCCTTGACAACAAGTTTTTCTCCATTGCCACCATTGCCAACTTTCTTGATCTAGATGGAGAACACCATACTGGATTTTGGCCAAGTCATATGTAATGTCGTATAAAGAGAAATAATGCTCCAGTTGGGTTACCCAACTAGTGGGATCCAAGCCATCAAATTTGGTCACATCCACCCGCGGAAGGCGTAGGTCACATTGAAAGTGATGGTGTTGAAAATTATGGGAATGAGAGGAAGTTTCAGCTTCGGTATGTGGGGGTGGGTCAGATAAAGGGTTATCTACAAGGATATGTAGCTTGGTGCAGATCATTGAAAGGAAAAATTCAAGATGGGTAGTCATGTCTTGTTTGAGTTCCTTGATTGAGGCGACGATGGAGGACTGCATGTTTGTATTGAGGGCGATAACATTGTCACTGAGTTGTTTCACTTCTTCTTGGGTCTCTGTGAAATTAGATTGCAAAGTATTGAAGCGAGCTTCGAAATATTGGCTACGGGTATGGGCCATGATGACTAGGGAATCGAGATGGGGCGGGTGGGGTCAAAATTTTTTGCTGAAAAATGATATGTATGAATGTGATAAGGGAGAAGAGATAAATCCAATGGAATAGGTCTCAAATAATGGTGCAAAAATTTCCAGACTTTTTTTTTTTCACCTGTGGAGTTAGACTCCGGTCTGAAAAATACTGCAGTGATGAAATGCCCAAATTCTTAACCAGGAAAAAATGTGTAGTGATTTGGAAACCCTAACACAGTTGCACAACAATAGATCTTGTCTGGTTTATTTTTATTTTTTCGTCCCCAAGGGTTGGGTATTCAAGGGTTCTACATACAAGGGTTTTCCCCGTGCTATAGCTCTCTGATATACATGCGGGGTCCAACAGTAGTACTCGGCCCAATATCTCATGTCACTAACTAAGGAGGCTAGACAGTGCCCTTAGCCGTACTACCCGACTACCCAGGTACTAGAGAGTATCTTCCCGAGTGTTGTTCTTGGTGCCACTATAGTAGTTAGGTGGTCGATCGGTTTATCTAAAGAGGGCTTCAGGAAATCTAGGCCGATCTATACACAAACATTTTCTGATGCGCTACCACTCAAAGGGGTACCAACAAGGGTTACAAGGGTGGCCAACAGATGTGCGCTTAAGAACCACCTGTATTTCCTACGTGTATGAATCCTTAAACCATGGGTTTGTGTAAGTAATGACATATCTCTGTGGCTTAAAGACGTTGGATTATGTCTCTACCTTGAAAAAAATAAATTAACCCACAATTTTCTGCCAAGGAAAGTGCTTTGATACCACTTGTAATATTCTAGATATAAAAAGTATGAAGAACAAAAATAAAATGCTAGAAATGGCAGATGAACAACAAGATAACCAGAACAACACTACAATAATATTGAAATGATAACATAATAACACTAGAAAGATCACTTAGATTACAAAAAGAAATGTTCACAAGCCTCTTCGAGGGGGCAACCTCCAGTCGAGTAGAGCTCTATTACAATAGTATCCAAGATAGGGTTCTCATACCCTCAACTCCTATTTATATTAAATATGTCTATCAAAAGAACCATCTAGAGGAAGATCCTTCTAGAAGAGGAAGCTTCTATTAGGTCCTCTTACATTCGACTTATTCTACTTTATTGCAAGGCCTTATTAATATTGACCTTTATTACATCCGAACATATTGTTCTACCTACATGAGGGTTAGGTCCCTAACACTCTTGTAGGTTCAACCTCCATTACTTTCTCTTTCTTTTTCCTTCCTTCTTATATCTTTTCAATATGAAAAGCGTTGACGACATCCATGATACCATTCTCTGTAGAGTAAATCCCCACTAACATATGTGAAAGTCGTTTAGCAAAATCCTGTAAAAATAAAATATAACATTTTCATGTTAAATAAAATTAAAACATTACCATGATACTAAAAATAATAAATGACACAAAAATAGAAATAAAAAACTTACATTGCCTTTCTCAATGTCATCAACGATGGATGCACATAATTATGAAAAACATTCATTCTTGTTATAATTGCTCAATTTGAAACAATATCTAAACTTGATATAAGTTCTCCCTTGTTTGACAAGTGCATAAACAATATGTGGCTGTCACCAAACATATATCTCGTAACAAGTCCAGTGCCTGATAATTTCCTTGCACATGTTATAATTCGACACAATACAAATATATATGATCTCCATTGTTTCCTTGCTTGTCTTTAACAAACCAAGAATATTCTTGTTTGTTTTCACCTTCCACAGATTTCCACACTTTAACATTCGTCATTACCTTTGATAGCTCATGTGTTAAGCTATCATTTTGTTGGCTAACATTCATGGAGGTTCCAGTTGCATTTTTGGATGCCATTATTGCAGGTCATGATCCATAAATATTCATAGATAATTTCTTGCTTGTGATTTTTCTATATTAAGATAAAAAAAAAATAGGTCTTTCACATTATAATAAACTAAAAAACACAACATTAAATATAAAAGCTAATTTAAAAAAAAAAAAAATTATCCATATGTAAAAAAATATTCGACCCATAGACTTATTGGGCTTATGCTACGACCAAGACCGTGACTTGGTCGCGGGGGCCCATCCATGTGGCCAAGTCGTGGGCGTGCCCAGGGCTTCGCCACAGGGTTGGCCAGGCTAGGGAAATGTCGGGAATCACCCCATCCCCCCACAACTAAGGAACAAACATTTCCTAGTGACCACCATGAGCAAAAACTAATAAAATTTAAGTAAAAAACAATGAAAAAGCATTTTTTTTTAAATTATACCTAAATTTGATTTTTTTCCTTTTCTTTTTCAAAAAATCTTAAGGATTTTGTTAAGATTTTTTGAAAAAAGACTCAATTTTTAAAAAAAGTTGGGTATTTTTTAGAAAAAAGTAGAAAACGTCTAGAAAAATTTAAGGTTTTTTAATTTTCGCATGAAAAAATATTATGTGATTCAAAGATAATCTTATACACAGTTTGTTTTCATAAATTGTAAGAATTAAAAAAAATAAACTAACCTCTGAAATGCTAGATTCTCCTCGGATGTCG